>CM019702.1:11007102-11222102 GCA_009760885.1 Achatina immaculata
TTCCGCAAGGGTTTTCCACAAACGCCTGTCCTTCGCCTTTTTTTCTGCTCTTGCCCAGGTGAGCCCTCTATTGCTCAACATCCTTTCTGTTGTTCTTCTCCATGTCTCTTTTGGTCTACCCTTACTTCTGTTCCCCTGTGGTGTCAATCTTAGTGATATTTTTGGTAGTGAGTTGTCAGTCATTCGGAGCACATGTCCCAATCATTGCCAGCGTCTTTCCTCAATAATTGTTGTCAGTGGTTTCATCTGCATTTCTGCCAACAAGATGTTATTTCTTATGGTGTTTTGGCCAAAATATTTTTCTAATTCTTCGTAAACATTTAGTCTGGAAAGAATTCAACTTGTTTTCTATGGTTTTGGTGATTTTCCAGCATTCACTTCCATAGAGTAGTACACTTAGAACATTACTCTTAAATATCCTGATTTTCATATTTATGCTTAGTTTTTTTTATTTCCATAGAGTCTGCAGCATTGCAAAAGCCTCGATTGCTCTAGTAAGTCTACTGTTGATGTCCTCTGTGCTGTCTCCATTTTCTACTACTCTGCTGACAAGGTATACAAATTCGTTGACCTCCTCCACTAACTTGTTATCTACTCTGAGTACATTTCTGTTGTTCACATTTTGCTTCATTAACTTTGTCTTTCCTACGTTAATCTTTAGTCCTATGTTGTTTGCATTTAGATATATTTTAAAAAGAATTCATGGAAGTTCCAGAAACGCAAAATTTGAAGTTGTCCGACCATTAACATTAAATAGTGTTAATAACAGTTTATGAATTAATTTAAAAAAGGACATTGCAAAAATGAGAGACAATTAAAAGAAATAAATGTAGATCCATATGCTCATCACATTTTTAAAGCACAAACAATAAACGGTGGTATGCCATGTGTTCTAGTTTTTAGCGCACGTCTTCACGTTATATGCGCTTTTTCTTGTTTTAAGTAAATATCTAGTGCTTAAAACGAAACTTTAATTGGCTTTCATGTTCGTAAAGTAAAAAATGAGGCCAGGTCGGTGTAGTCTAATTCTTGACCGATTTCATTTTCAGTTGAAGTCATTGCAGCCCTTCTAATCCGAGTTTCGTCCATTGTTGAGTGTAAATAACTTTTAATAAGCTTTAGATTTGAAAAGTTGTACTCGTCACATGCATCCGATAATATTCTTAATGATACAGTGACATTATGGAAGAAAGTTATTTTCAGCGGTATAACGCGGCACTTCAGTTGGCAGCGTAGTTTCTGGCACTAAGCCGGAAACTTCTCATTTCGTCACCGAGCTCAGTGGCGTGTCTCCGTTTTCTTGATGTGTTAAAATGCTTTCTATATGTTTACAAGCTCATTTGTCGCCTCAGATTTTAAGAATGTCATACGAAAAGGAAAAATATGAACTGTTATACTCAAAGTGCTCAAATATTTGTTGAATACTGATTGCGACATCGATAATAAAATAAGAAAAAAAAAACTGTGTTGAAATTATTCTTGGGATCCAAAATAGGTTCATCTGGTGCTTAATTTTTTTTTCTTTTCTGACGTACTCTAGTACTTTCAAGCTTCGTTTCAAATCAGAATCAACTTCTAGTTTTTCAGCTAATGTTCTAGCAATTAGGAAGAAAATTTTGAAATGATGATTCATTTTTGAGATTCTGAAGGCTTTGGAGAACATTTCCAAAGCTGATACGACAATATTTCTATTTTTTGCAGTAGTTTACTAGCAACATTTATTCATGTAAAACATAGTGCCATATAACAGGGCAACAGAACAATTTAAAATAATTAAGTTCAGAAACAAATGATGTAGTTTCACTTATTGCCATTTTGACCACTGCCTCATCATTGGCACTTTCTACCAAAAACTTCTTAAAATTTGTCAGTATATTATTGTAAAGGACGAATGGCTTAGATTCTAGATTCCCAACTGGTGGTACTTGGTAGCTTGAGTGTTATGGAGCTGTAATATGTTTTTATAAGGGTTTCAAGTTTTTAATGCGTTGTTGAACTCCTGAATGTTTTCCTTTCATATTTGATCTGTTGTTGAATATTAATTCAGTCCAAAGCATCCGTGGTTTATTCATAGCTGACAGTTTTCTAAGAGTTACCGTTGAGGCGGTTAGCGGCTTCTGCAGGAATGAAACTAAGGAAATGCCCGTGAATACTGATACCACTTGGATTCGTATTATCAGATCTTACAAATAGTGTTATTATCAGATCTTACAAATAGTGTTAATTGTTCAGTATGACTTAGATCTGGAATGCAGTCTGCAGCTGTATATTTAGCTGTCTCTACCGCAGAAGCTTTTTCTATTTTATGGCCCCAGGAAAGAGAAAAATCAATTCATTTTGAATGCGTTTACCCAGATAATGTTGGACCGATCCACGAGCTACTCTCATTAAATGTTCAAGCGTAGCGTTATCAAATCGGGAAATTGATTCAACAAGTTTTTAAAAATGTCCATTGTCAGGAACTTATAATTTATCAGATGTTCCACGAAAGAACAAACATTGTTGACTCAGAAAACTGGGTAATGGAAGTTAGGCGTTTAGGCGTTCTGTTGTGCTTCTCTTGTGCCGAACTTCTTCATTTAATAATTTTAATTTATTCATTTGAATCTGTCGCCTGTTCTGATTTAAGCACGGGCAATAATTTAATCCACTTTTAAAATGCGACTCTAAGTGGTTTTTCGATTTTTCATGTTCATTAAGATACACATATAAATGTCACCAATCATTGTAGGCGTCAACAGTCAGTGTCAGTTTACTGCTTAGGAAACAACTTACAGCAGAAATAAAATACACGGTCTTTTTCTTTAGAATACACTAATCAGGATAATTTAATACCTACTTTGTTGTTGACTTGCTTTAGTGTAATAATTTAACGAAAATTTCCGACCCAGTAGAGCTGCTCGGTCTCTGTAACGGTGGGCCTTTTATGATTTCTATTCCTTCGGCATCGCTGAAAGAGGACTTCCCCATCTTGCCGGGTCAGCGTGAGCACTTCAGGCTAATCCATTCAGTCTTTTTTCTAACGGGGAAAGGTTACGTCAGTTTCATTGTTGTCAGCAGTGTGGGCGGTGCTGATATCCCAGTTATAAGTAATTACAGTGAACTGGGATTCGCTGATTTCCGTATGTTCACTTATTTACTCTTGTACTGCACCCAGCTGTTTCTAGTCTGCGCAAAGTTCAGTGCTGTTTCTGAATAACGCATTCCCTTCCCTTCCTCCCCGTTTACGTTTACGATACTCGGCGCCTGCTGCGTTTTCTTTTTTCTTTTGTCTGACATAACATCTGCTTTTAAAATCTGTGATCAGAACAATAAAATGTAGTATGTGAATAACACTGGAGCACTGTGTGTCAGTAAAGCAAGGGAAAACACAATCTTATCACTGTAACACTATGTTATACTATTTTTTTTTTTTTTAAATAAAGGAGGAACAGCTTTATTCGTTAAGGGGCACATAGTTGTAACGTTTCATCGTACATCTTAATTATACTCGTACACAAACATAGAGGACAAAGAAACGGGAAAAGAAATGAAAATCTGAATTCACGTGTATGGTATGTAACAGCCACTTAGTTATATGGAGCTGTGTCAGGGAGTGCGTGTGACGAAATTTTGTGAACTGCCAAAATCAAGTTGGACTCTTTGTCACAGCCGGTTTTGAGCAAGTCTAGCTTGCAGTGGATCAGTTTGCGCACATCTGTGCATACATTTCTGGTCATCCGATGTGGTGAATTGTAAACCCCGAATTTGCCTTTAAGAGCTGGACTTGAACTGCTGCTGTCTCCTAACGAGTACCGACAGCTCGTACTTTCACCCTAGTTTTAACTGTATTCTCTCCACGAGTTTATGATATTAGAGGCACTCTCTTATTCTCGTTCCTGTGAGACTGGTGAATAATTAAGATTTGTTTTTTTTAAAAATAATTTATTTTCATATTATTTTCCTTTCTTTTTTTCATTCAGTTCACATTTTATCATTATTACTGCCCCGTGAAATTGCATGTTGTGCACTGTCGATGGAAGCTGGCCAGGTTCCGCCACGAGCCTGTGCTGAGTTTTTTCTTGTCATTATTCCCAACACTATGCAGTATAATAGAATAATCTGCCTAGTATTTACATTTTATTGTGCTGGTATTAATAATCTGCATGTGATTAAAAATATATAGGAAGTTGGACATAGATTACATGCAAAGTTCTGAGCCATTTTATATAAGGAACTTGAACACACGAGGATTTTAAATGGGGGGTGGGGGTGGGAGGTGGGAACGAGCGTGAGTCGATGGCCAACTGTATTTTAAATACCGGAATCTCCCTAATATGAGATTTAGAATGTAATGGAGAACCCGTCGTAAAGATAAAAGCGTTGTAATAGAATCTAAATACGGTCATGCGCTGACTTAGACTGCATTGGAGACCGGGGCATCTGAAATGTAAGTCGCTTTGGCTGTATGTCGGTCGTTATAGGATGAGGTCAGACACTGAGTACAATTTACTACTATTACAAGACGAATAGACGTTGTTAGCATTCACGTTCAAGTACTAACAGATGTGTAGTTTAGCACTGTAACTATGTTACTCCGAAAATATGAATCACAACACATTAAATAAAGGATCATACCGTAATAACTTTTCATTGACGCCCAGAAATGTGCTGTAAACACACGCACATGCATAATTATAGTTGGTTGGTTGACTGGCTGGGTGACTGGTTGGGACAATCACCCATGCACTCCGGACACATCCATAGCTGCTCCGATCCCCTCTTCAGGATATCATTCAGCGTATAGTAACTGATTACACCCGTTTGTTGTTGTTGTTGCTGCTGTTGCTGCTGCTGCTTGATAACTCCCGGAGCTCTCGGTTAAATCGTTGATTTTTCGCACCGTACATTCTGTGCTCACCAAATGACGATACAGCATACCTGATCATTTACTTCTCTTGCTTTAAAATGAATTTATAATGTATGTATGCAGAACAGCAAATGTTTGCAAATTAATCACGGAATGAATCACAGCACAGTAAACGAAGAAACATAGTCGACCTTTCAACGGCACTTTAGATGAAGTAGCACTAAATCATCAGTAATCAGGAAGATTATCAAAACACACAGAATACGATACTGCATTATAAGAATGTAGTGCTGTATTCGGGGGGCGTAATGAGTACGACCTCTGCGGCCTGTAACGATTGGGTTTGGCCATGTCTAGATCATTTTCTGATTTTTCCTGTGGGGGCCCCGCCGGTCAAGTATGAGCAGCCGTAAGTCGGTCGGATAGAAGTCGACGCATGACTGGTTGTTTCAACGGCTGTGGACGCGAAGGTCTTGATCTTCTGGCAGGTGGTACTGGTCATAAATGATGATGATAGCAAACTGCCAGTGATTTTTCTCGTTTCGAAGGGCATGCACAGAAAGATAGGACAAGCTGTAAGGCTAGACTTCTGTCACCCCTAGAGCGGGAAGCACGCAAATCCCTGCCTTGTTCTGCAGGCTTTTATGATATATGAAGAGCCGTTTCAAAAGGCAGTGTGATAGGGTCTTGGCCACTTAAGGTTTATCATATCCTTATCAGTTATTTCTACAACCCCTTTTCTTCCTTCACACTTATTTCTTGAAGGAAAAAACAAAACAAACAAGCAACAGGAGATTACAGGGCGCGTTATATTTCATTGTGAAGGGCCATGTAATGCATGTGTATACACACATAGTTTTAGTGTGTAAGTTGCTGCTACACAATCTATTACACAATCTAGGGCACTTTATAATGAATGCATTTAAAGGCAGTGTAAGTAACTGATCTAAACAGTTACTATGTTAAGATTTATAATCTGTGCTTCAGGACTGGCTTCGGGTATTTGAATCGTGCTTCATCTTTCACCATAGAACTGATATATTCATATTTTTAAAATACAAACCACAGGAGACTGCCTTACTGTAAATGAACTTATGCTAGAGACTTTGACAATAATTACTAATACATATGGCAGAAAAGGCTGTTGGATAGAGAAAGAAAATGTGTAACGGATTTGTTTAAGAAAACACACACGCTATATGCATAAAACAAGATTGGTTGTAGAAGAGCTGTTTGAACTAGTGGATTTGTACTGACCTCGTTGCTCTCTCTCACAAACAGGATAGGTCGTTAACCCAGATAAAACAATATGGCTAAGTTTTGATAATACTGACCTCATTGTTTATAGCCCCGGGAGACATTGCACAAGCGTAAACATTGGCCAGGTTATGAAGTGAAGTGTATGGTGAAAGAATGTACAAGTTTATCGATCTCCCCCTCGTTCCTTTCATATTTTGGTGAAACAGCTGTTGAATGGGAGTGACCTGTTAATCATGGCAGAGAATGTTAATGATCGCGCCAGCTGCGCATTTTTTTCTGTCTCTCACGTTAAATGTTAGAAAATATGGCACGGTGGAGCAGTGTTTTAAGCGTGCTGCAAGTCCATTAACAGTTGCCCCTGAAGGAAAAGAGTGGCGGATAGGCGCTCACTAGATGCTTTGTATTCTGCATTACCCCCGCACACACTGTCTGGATAAATTGTGCATGCTTTCAGAGGTTTTTCTTCCACTGTCTTGCCGCCAGAGATGGGTACGGGCTTTTTGGTATAGGGGGCTGAGCTGTGAGTAGCGGTATATACACGAATTTGATGAGCTTATTTGGAAATTGAGACAAATTATAGGATTACTACAGTCTGTTGGGTCGACACAAATTGTCTTATACACCCAAGTCCGTGGGCGAGTTGAATCGTAAATTCAGATAAAAGGGATGGCGACTGCAGTAAAACTGGTTCAAATAATAAAGGTAGATAGAGGGTGTATGGTGCAGTTTTACAAAGCGGCAGAAGGAGTGAGTAAGTGAGAAAAAACGAATAGAAAGTATGAGAGTAAGATGAGAATGTATAAATGAAAAAACGTACAACATCCAATATTTCGGCGTGAGTCTTTTTCGAGGATTACATACACAAACAAGACAAAACATAACTAAACGAAAAACTTATCTTAGTGACATCCTCCATAAAGTAGGAAACACAAGAATGCGTGTCTCATAGACGAGGCATAGAGACCACAGGGGGCTACAAAGGAAAACAAATGAGGCCAATCAGAAAGAAGAGGCGGAGGAAAACAGGTTGAGAGTGGGAGAGAAAAAGAAGGGCAATAGACACCTATAACCCGCTAGAGAAGCAGGTGTCAAGGGGGGAGGGTTGTATGGAGGGGCAGGGAAGCAGGGAGATAATATGAAACTGGTGAATAGGACAAGACCCGGAGGGGCAAAAACACCTATAAGCCGCAAGTGAAGAAAAGGTGGCGGTAAGGAGGGGGGAGGGAAGATAGGAGAAAGAAACAAGAAAGTAGAGTATAAATCACAGAAAAAAAGTGGGAAACAAAGTTAAAGAAAACTGAAGACATTGTTAATTCCAGCTAGGTGGAGACAGACAGCCTGTAAAATAAGGCACTGTTCTAGGAGCCTCCGAGATCGTACATCAGCAGAACAAGAACGGATCCCACTAACAGAAATGTCCTGTTTTTCCTTGTGGTTGCCAAGGCAAAAATGTTTAGCCACAGGTGTCCAGGCCCTCTTAGAAATGTCATTAAGATGCTGGTTAAAACGATCTCTTAAGCGTACGAGGGGTGATTGATAAGTTCTTGGGCTAAGGTACAACGGATTATTTGTGGACAACTTTTATGGATTATTTCTCAACATAGTCCCCTTGGAGGTTTATGCATTTAGTCCAGCGATCCTGTAGCATACAGATACCTTCTGTGTAAAAGTCAGCATCTTGTGCCAGTAGAAAGTGATCTACATCATGAATGGTGTCATCATCTGAAGCAAATTTGCGACCAATATGCTCCTTTCTGAGTTTGATAAACAGGTAATAGTCCGAAGGGGCCAAATCTGGGGAATAAGGAGGATGTTCAAGATGCTGGAAGCCGCATTCATGAGTGGCAGCTAGTGCCACCGCTGACTTGTGAACTGGAGCATTGTCTTGCTGAAAGATGACTCCTCTCGTCAATTTCCCTCAACGCTTTTCCTTCAATTTGACCCGCAGTTGCTTCACATGGTTAGCATAATAGGCCGCAGTGATCATTCTGGCCTTTTGAAGATAAGTCTACCAATAGCACACCTTCTGAATCTCAAAAGATGGAAGCCATCACTTTGCCTGCAGACAGAGCCACCCTTGCTTTCTGTGGAGGTGGGAATCCATAATGTTTCTACTGCTTTGACTGTTCTTTGGTTTCTGGTTGAAAATGATGAACCCAAGTCTCATCCATAGTCACAAATTGCTGAAGAAACTTTTCAGGATGTGCAGAAAAATGGCCAAGATTGTCTCTTGACATGAGGCGCTGTCGTTTGTGATCAGCTCTAAGAAATTTCAGGACCAGTCGAGCAGAGAGCTTTGTCATTTGAAGATCAGTGTGAATAATGGCATGAACACGTTCCTGGGAGATGCCTAACTCAGTAGCGGTGTACTACTCAGTTAATTGTGGATCCTTCATTATCATGTCATGGATTCTGCCTGTGGTTTCATCGATGATTACCGTTCTTGGTCTTCCTGGACAGGGATCATCTTCCAGACTCTCCCTTCCATGTTTGAATTGATCTGCTTTTTTTTTAATCACCCATGAGACAGGTTGTTATTCACTCATCTGCCTTATCTCTGCACAGTTCTTGAATTCGTTCCACTTTATACCAAGTATTTTCCTTAGGCATTTGTTTTCAAAAGAGTCTAATTTCTTGTTTATTTCTTTAGGTGTTTTCCAGCTTTCGCGTACATAATTGAGGGTGGGTAGTGCATTTGATTTGAATAATCTTAACTTGGTTTTTGTGCTTATAACTTTGAATGCAATATGTTCTCAAGATTCTTGAAGGTCAATGCTGCTTTTGCAATTCGAATTCTAACTTCCTTTCAGATGTCGCCATCCTGGTCTATGTATCTGCCGAAATATGCAAATTGGTTTACTTCTTCAACAGCTGTCCTTTCTACGTATATTTTTCCTTCTTGATTAATGGGAAGTTCATTAGTTTTGTTTTTTCCTTATTAATTTCAAGTCCTATTTTGCTAGCCAGTGAAGACAGGATATCTGTTTTTTTTCTTGCATGGAATTCACATTGTCGCTGATAAGAATTATGTTACCTGCAAAATCAAGATCTTCTAGTTGAGTCCCATATACCCAATCAATGCCCGTTTTACCTGTGCAACCTTTTTTTCATTATGAAGTTAATGGCAATTACAAAAAAAACAAGGGAGATGTTATATATCCTTGTTTCATGCCTGTTTCAATCTGCAACCGTTAGCTCATTCCTTCTTCTGTGTTGATTGCACAAACATATCCAATGTAGAGATCCTTAATGAAGTTGACAGATATATATTCTTAAAATTCTCCACACAGAATCTCTGTTTATGCTTTCAAATGCCTTTTTAAAGTCTGTGAAGTTCAGGGTTAATGGTTTTTGCTTTTCAATATGTTCTTCAAGTATTATTCTCAGAGTAAAGATCTGGTCAAGACAGCTTCTCCTTTTGTGAAATCCTACTTGTTCTTCTCTCACTGCAGTATCCACTATATCTTTAAGTCTATTCAGAATGATTTTGCAAAATATTTTTAACACAAGTGATAGTAAGGTTATTCCTCTCCAGTTATTGCAGTTGCTAAATTTGCCTCTTTTTTTTTGGGGAGGGGGAGTATTTTAACAATGATTCCTTTCTTCCATTTAGAAGGGACCTTTTCTTCTTTCCAAACTTTATTAAATAGTCTTTGTAGTTGGCACATGTTGTCACTGTTGATAGCTTTTAACATTTTGGCTTTTATTTCATCTTCACCTGCAGCTTTATTGTTAGCCATTAGATTCACTGCTATTTCAGTTTCATTCAATGTAATTTCATCTATGTTGACATTTAGTTGTGGAATTGTTAAGTTGGTTTCAAGGTTTATCAATTCTTTTGGGTGTGATCTATAAGTATTTCTTGGGAGTGTTGCTTTGATTTCAGTCTTTACTTGATGTTAATAGGGTGCCAGTTTTACTGAAGATTGGTCTTTCTTTGGATGTAATAGTACCCATTTGCCTCTTTTTTATGTTATATAGAATTTTGCTGAGTTTTTCTTTCCCTGCTTCTCTTGTCATATTGTCTGTGTTATTCTCTTTCATCTCTTCTAGCTGAACTGTAGTTCTTTGTATGTTACTTTTGCCAAATCTTTTCCAAGATCTGTCTTTACATTCAATATGGCAAATTTGGCTGCTTGTCTTTTTTTCTGTATGTATTTCTATGTTTTTTCTGATATCCATGTTTTTCTGTTTGTTTTTTTTTTTTGCAGTCCAACACTTTCTTTTGTTGCTATGATTATGGTTGTGCTGTAAGAATTCCATAATTCATCTATATCTGTCCTGTTTACCTCACTGAGTGCTGCAAAATGATTGGTAAGTTTCAGATTGAAATTATTGTTAGTATTTTCTTCCTTTGGGCTGTTGCTGTTTATCTTTCTGGATATTGATTTCTTGTCTTTGCTTGTCAGTTTTAGTCCTATTTGCCTTAAACACTGGTTGTGGTCACTGTTGACATCTGCACCTCTATATGCAGTATGGTAGTATAATAAGGACAAAATGTTCAGTTCATTCGTTTCTGATATTGAAACTTTGCAGGCAAGGATAACGGATGCTTTAGTGATGATAACTAAAGAGATGTTGAAAAGACTTGGCAAGAAATCAAATATCACTTGGACATTTTCCTGGCAACAAACGGAGCATATCTTGAATTGCAAAAATTAAAAAAAATAACAAAGAGAACTTTTTGAATTGGGGTAATATCCCCCCCCCCCCAAAAAAAAAAGCACATATATGTACCTAACATAGTTTTGGTGTAAATAAATGTTTGAAATCAGAGAAAGACTTCTTTGTTGAGACTTCTGTTACGAGATTTCGTACACAAGTCTGTATCAACAGATTGGACCAAAGCCAGACATTTTGCAAGAGGCAAAGCTGCGAGCTTCACCATAGCGACAGGCCTACAGATTGAGATGGGATTACAGACTGAGCATGGCCTCTTAGATCTTGAACAACGGTAACAGTTGAGGTGGTGAAACGAAGACAGACAAAGGATAAGCTGTTGTCATTGCACTGATAAACTGGTGTTTCGCGGGAGATTCAGTCCATCGTACACGTTAAGCACACCCGTACTCAGTGGACATGGAAGTTTTATACTTTTTTTTTTTTCTGATTAAAACCTCAGGCCTCCCCAGATCTGCGCGCGCGCGCACACACACACACACACACACCACCACCACCACCCCCCATGTCCGTGAGCCCAGAGTTAAGAAACCATATGCATGTGAGTATGAATCCGTGATACCTTGAGGCGTTCGACATGGCCAGGTGGAGTAGCAGTGGATGTCACACTCGGTGGTTCTCTACATGAGCCCAGAAGTTAACTACAAATATAGACTTTAGCGAGTAAGAGAAGATGATGTCTTGTTCATAATGAAATACTGCGCAGCAAATTGTTACTTATGGCATTTATATTCTATTTAATATTAGATTTTATTAGTTCTTTCCAGAGAATCAGTTCATTTTCCATAAGAATATTTTCTTCAGACAGAATTGTTAAATATACATAGATCTTCATAACACGAATTATCAACAATTGAAAAGACCCTCGCTCGACAACGTGCGTGGAGAAATTCAATAATATTCAGTTATGTAATTCAATACAGTGAACTCCCTCTTCATGGTGCTAGAATTGGAAGTTGGAAGGAGCTGAGATTTCCCACTCACAAAACTGTGCTGGCCCGTGACTGTATTGTGATACTGTGTTTACTGTAGTGTGATACTGTGTTTATTGCGGCGGAAGTGTTTGTCTCCGTCTCAGACTGGTCTCATTGGCGAAGGAAGATTTACACCAGCGGGCAGTGCTTTCAAATCGTAATCGGATCCATGAAGCCGGCGATAATTTCTCTCGTTCACCCACCACTACCACCACCACCACCACCACATTCCTTTGTTATTTAGTATATACAAGATCCGATAATTAAGTAATGGGACTGATTTTATTATGGCCAAGATAAAAATGCCATCTGTGAAGCCAAGCATGGAATACAAAGAGGCAGCCTTCATATATGGTCTGGCAACTTTTCATCGCCGCCCGAAAAGCAGACGACAAACAAGCCGCCATTTTGTTGACCTAGTTAGAGGTGCATTGTCACGTAATCAGTATGGAGCAAGAAGCTAGCATTAAATTCTGTTTAAAACTCGGAAAAAGTGCCATTGATACAGTTGAATTGATGCGATAATTTTATGGGGATAATTGTTTATCTCGTGCACAGATGTGGTATTCACGATTCAAAAGTGGGGTGGAAACGATTACAAATGCAACTAGACATGGACGCCAAATTTATCTTTGTAATGAGGAACTCATTGCAAAAGTCAGAGAACGGATACAAGAAGATCGTTGTTTGACTGTGAGGATAATGGCAAACCACGTTTTTAATAATATAAACCGACTACATCCAAAAGTTCCGACTTTTCCGTTTTTAATAGTCACTGTGCAGGTAATTGCCGGTTAACTCGATCACTGATACGTGCCATTTTATGTTAATAAAAGAAATTAGTATTATTTATTGTTAGCTTCCCCCCCCCCCCCCCTTAGTGCTTTCCCTTGGGGTGCACAGAAATAAGTGGATATACTTAAACTTGCCACACCTTACCCTTCACTCCAATAATCGTTCGTGTACCCCCGAATTGGAAGAGAACCAGTGTCTTAATGAATAGCTAACGGGACCTTTCTTTGGATTCTGGTACACTCCCATTAACGAAGAACTGAATCTTTCGTGAGCATCATTTTATCACTTAATGTAAAAACCTACACGAAAACAGTTAGTGCACAATTAGAACAAATGCGGGACATTGAACCAATCATCATAAAATCCGGAATCAGCGGGACTGTGTACTTTCTCCCAATAAAGTGACAGTATCTGCAAATAAGGTAACATACGTAGTAGAAATTCCACCACAAAATTTACCAACAGCCCAACCCCAGAAAACAGTACCGATGAACAGCACCTTCTAGAAGATATACCCAACAGATGGACCATAAACAATTCCTTTTTGCTGATGATCAAGAAATTATAGCCACATCAGAAAAAGACATACAGCAGAACATGGATAACTTAGCAAGGGCATGTAAAAGCCACAACATGAAAATCAGTACTGAAAAAATGGAAATCATGACAATAGCGAGAGAATAAATCTAAAGATCTTCCTAGACAACCAGCCCTTGAAACAAGTGAAACATTTCAAATGCCCAGATAGCACAATATGCTCAGGGGAAATTGACCCTGAGATTGAAAACAGATAAAAACAAACCAGGTCATTGAACAAATGACTCCTTTACTGAAAAACAAATACATCACAACTGAAACAAAAAGAGCAATGTACAACACTATTTTCCTCCCAACTGTATGGTATCAATGTCAGACATGGACACTAACAGCCAGAAACAAAAGAAAGATTATCAGGACAGAAATGAGATGTTTAAGAACACTAATGTGACAAAAAGAGGCCAAATTAGAAATGTCACCATCAGCCCAAAGGTTGAAGTCAGCATTAGACTGTATCCAGAAACAGCAAATCAAAATGGTTTGGCCATGTTACACGGCTACCACCAGACAGTATACCACAGGAAACATTAACACTAAGATTTGTAGGTAACAGGAAGAGGTCGCCCACGCAGGAGATGGAGAGAGGAAATTACAGCAGCGTTAAATATCTCATTATATGAAGCAGATCGTCGAGCTCTATCAAGACGTCTGTTTGTCCCATCAACACCGAAAGGTATATGAGGAAGGAGACAAGACAAGACAAGCAGTGACAGCCACTTGTGCAGTTCCCTGATGGACCTTGTCTTCTAAGCGGGTATACGATTTTTAGCAGAGGCTTTCCATGAACATATTAGAAACATTGTAGCTGTAGTGGTCAGTAGCTGTGCTTTTTGCACGAGGAGCTCAATTCACAGTGCAATGTACTCGGTTGACAACATATATGGTGTTTCTAAGCTATGCGTTGTCCAGTCAGATCTTTCTTTCTTTTTCTTTCTTTCTTTCTTTCTTTCTTTCTTTCTTTTCTTTCTTATGGCGTTAGCAGTGTGGCATTCTAGTTTGTTTTCTGTCTGACCGGGCAAACGATATATGAGGGTAGAGATTTCATTACAGGACCTGTCTTGTCAAGTGATATAGTGAAGACGAGGTTGACTCCCATAACCTTTTTTTATCTTCTCTCTCTCGCTCTTTATCTCTCTCTTTATCTCTCTCTCTCTCTCTCTCTCTGACTGTTTCTGGATATATCTCTCATTGTCTTTCTCTCTCTGTGTCCCCATCTCTGCCTTTCTAACGCTCTATCTGTCTCTCTGTGTGTATGTATCTGTATACATATATACATACACACACAGTCTCTCTCTCTCTCTGTCGCAGTCTCTGTGCCTTATCTCTCGTTGTCTCTATCTCTGTCTCTCATTTTCTCTGTCTCTCTTTCCCCCTCCACCCATTTTGTTTAATAAAGCAACCATTATTTCAGACGTATTTGCGTCGTCGTATAGGAAAGCCACGGGGGAAAAACTGAAACTCATAGTTGAGTCAGTCAAAGAGGGCCGGATTCCTGGCGCGTGAGTCACTCACATGGACTTTCCCCGGGTCGTCCCTACAGACAAAATCTATACTTCCGTCGCAGGCAGATAAAAATAATGAAAACAGCAATGATTTTCCACTTAAGTTGTCGAGATGTCATTACTTTGATAGTATGTGGTTGCTGAGATAGATATCACAGCGCGTGCATGTCATATTTACGTTAGTATTTTTTTTTTAAACGGTAAAGTAAATCTTTGAAGCCGTAATTTTTTTTAAGGCAGTAAAGTAATTTTTTCTAAAAATTATAGCATTAGTTTTAAAAGAAATATAGCAGTAAAGTAATTTTTATTAAAGCAGTCATTTTTTAAAATAAAGCAGTAATTTTTGTGTATTAAAGCAGTAAAGTAATTTTTGTGTATTAAAGCAGTAAAGTAATTTTTGTGTATTAAAGCAGTAAAGTAATTTTTAAAGCAGTGATAAAAAAAAAATGAAAGCAGTAAAGTAATTTTTAAAGCAGTGACTAAAAAAATTAAAGCAGTAAAATAATTAGTAAAGCAGTGATTAAAAAAAATTAGCAGTAAAGTAATTTTTAAAGCAGTGATTTAATAAAAAATTAAAGCAGTAAAATAATTTGTAAAGCAGTGCTTAAAAAAATTAAAGCAGTAATTTTTAAAGCAGTGATTAAAAAAAAGCAGTAAAGTAATTTTTAAAGCAGTGATTAAAAAAAAGCAGTAAAGTAATTTTTAAAGCAGTGATTAAAAAAACAATTGAATCAGTACAATAATTTGTAAAGCAGTGATTTAAAAAAAAGAGCGGTAAAGTAATTTTTAAAGCTGTGATTAAAAAAAAATGAAAGCAGTAAAGTAATTTTTAAAACAGTGATTAAAAAAATTAAAGCAGTAAAATAATTTGTAAAACAGAGATTTAAAAAAACACTAAAGCAGTAAAGTACATTTTTTAATCAGTAAAACCGTCTCAATTAAAAAAAATGTTTTTATCCAGATGCCATTTTTGACATTTAGTCAACCGAGTAGTCTCCTAGTAACAGTAAGGGAGGTAACGAGTTATTATTTTTAATTATACACGTTTTTTGGTAATGTTTAGTTCAGGTATACTCTCAGAAACCTGGAGAACATTGTAACATGACTCCAGGTTTAGTTATTTGAGTGCTAGAAAAGAACCGAGGAGAAGTTACTGTTACAAGCGTGTATGGGTGTAATTATTATGTTTACTTTTATACATTGTGTTATTTTGTGAGGTTTGCGTAGTTCGTGCGTATTTTCTTGTTTTTAAGATAACTAAATTCAAGGGTACGTCCGTAGTTAGGTTTGTAGCTTATTATTTGTCTAGTATTTTTTTTTCACCATGTCTGCTTCTGCTTTTCTTCTTCTTCTTCTTCTTATTATTATTATTATTATTAAGACTGAGCAGGACAGTGAAATTAATTCTTTCATAATGCTTGTTGCCACAGATTGCGTTCTACTTCCTGATCCAGTAATGGCATTTTAGATTTTCTGCTTAGGGCACATTTTTTGCGTTCGGTGATATTGTGGAAGCTTGCAGGAGCCGCTGAGCTGAACGTATCGAAGAGGAGCTGTCCGGTAGTTTGCAAATGTTTATGACGCTGGTTTGGTTAGTTTTACGTTCGGTGACAGTTTTATTACTTTAGTGTCGCACAGTGAAGACATGATAACATAACAAACAGCAGCAGCCTGTGATTGTTGGTATCTTATGGCTGTGGTTGTTCGGAGTGTTATTATTTGGATTGTTCAGAGTATCACCTGTAGTGTCTTGAACTAGTAGATCTTAAGCCCGCGGTGTTACATACGAAGACAAGATGACACATGACATTTTTTGGTAGAAACGTAGTGCGTTCTTTTTTCTACCTTAAACGTAGTGCGTTCTCTTTTCTACCTTCTGAAACAATTCAGTCGAGGGTATGAGCTTTTGGGGCTCTTTCAGTTTCTCTCTCTCTCTCTCCCCCTCCCTCTCTCAAACTTAGTTTATCTCAACATAATGCACATAAGCATTGTGTGCGATGGAAAAGGGAAATGTTTTTGGCAAAATTTTTTAAGTGATCATGGGAGGAGACTGGGGGATGTGGCAGAATGATGTGTGTGGAAATCCAGTTCATGAAGCATTTTACCTCTGGCGTAATCCTTCTTTTCGTCTGATAGATGTCCAATTCTGCCTTCACTTCATTCAATGATGATTGTGTGTGTGCAGTGGAATCCGGTGTGCCCCCACTATGCAGGTATTCTTCGTCTTCGAAGGCTGCTCCCCCCCCCCTTTTTTTTTTTTCAAATAGATGATGGGTGTTGAGTGTTTGGTATCCTCTCTAATAGCTGAGTTGACTGGATCTCAATCCTAGAATCTTCCTAGCGAGAAGACAGATAGCATTGGAACAGACTAAATCACACGTGGCTGTCTTTCTTCCATCTTCTTCTGCACCCGCCCGCCTCCCCCACCTCATGATTGAGGGTAGCAGTTAGAGAGTAAGAGTGACAATGAATGGACATATCATGAAACAAACTGTGTATAGAGTTACTCAGAGTGAAAGATTTTCAAGACAATCACTGTGATGTTCTGTTAAATGTGGTGTTCTTTTAACGATGCTCTTGTATACTTTCATCCATTCGTGTGAACAAGAAGAAGAAAGTATTAAGTACTTTCATCAAGGCCGATGTAGCATTTAGTTCAAATGTATTAGATGAACAGTAATACAGATATCACAGTGTATATTGTGGCTCACAGGCATCATCATCATCGTTATCATCAGGTGCCGTGCCGACTGGCGTTGGCTATTATGCTTCTCCAAAGTATCCGATCCTTCATGCAGGCCATCAGTTCAGTTGGTGATCTCCTCTCACACCATCCCGTCAGACTGTCCAGTATCATTTCTCTTGGTCTTCCTCATGATCTTCTTCCTTCTATTTTTCCTGTTATAATATTTTCAATGCTCCATTCATACTTGACGATAAAAGCGGATGGCAGAATCCACAATGTATACAAGGGTACGGGCTGTTTTACTCCGTAACCTAGATTTCTTCCGCCGACCCCTGTGATGTGTCCCGTCCCCACTCCGTTCTTCTCTCTTCCCCCCCCCCCCCCAACAAGTTGTACCTGGTGTTAATGTGTACCTGAATATGCTTGCCGCCTAGCATTAGACTAGTTCTGTTGCCGGAAGTCCCTTCATCGGCGAACTTTTCATGAACCAATCTTGCTTCGGCAAAACCATTAGGTGACCATTTTGCACTGTATTGTGGATTATGAAAGCAGTATTAAAATAAACTAGGGAAGTCGGGCTTTTGGGAATGAACCACACAAGATCTTTTTTATATTTTAAATAATCTTTTAGTGAATGTTTTCACGCAGCCAACCGGAGCAAGCTTTGCCCAGAAATTAGTTTCCTTATTGTTGTAGTAGTCGGTAGAACTCGGGTCGACGTGTACTTTTGTGGTTGAATAGCGGTTTATGAATGTTTTTCTTTCTATGTTTGGTGTTGCTTTTTTTTTCTTGGGAGCTTCTTTTCAACGTTCAATGTGTAAGCCTTCTAGTGTTTTCTTGTGGAATTATCACCGACATTTTTCCTGACCTTGATGAACATTGTCATGCGGTCATTTGTTTACTCACAACACGTATAAACAGGAATAAACTCTAGCAGAAAGTGTAGAGTGTATTAATACAACAGCGATATATGTTACCCTTCTCTCTCTCCTCCCCCTCCACCCCCAAGATTTCGTTATCCGGTGTTCACCACCGTAGACTGTTAACGCGTTCATGTTCATTGTTCACAGTTTGTTCAACTTCAGTTGTTTAACGCTTTTTTTCCCTTTCATTTCATTTCTTTTCTTTTCTTTTCTTTTCTTTTTTTTTTACTTTCATTTGTATTGACTGTTTAGATTGAGCCGTGCGATTTTATCGGTTTGTTTAGAGCATGTTAATCGCCATGTTGTTGGGACTAGTAGGAGCGTGTTATTTTGGTTTAGTAATTTGATTACATAGTAGCATTCAACGAGAAATAGGCATTCATATTTATCCAGTGTCTTTATTACTGTGCTCGATTTTGTTATGTTGCATTCCATCATAATCAGCTTCAAATTAAGGAGTAAAAATAATATGTTTAAAGCCTATGATAGATTGTTAGAAGACTGTGATTTCCAGTTTTTAAACGCGGAAAAAAAGTGTTATTCACAACTTTTAATCAGTGGATCCGAGTTACTAATTGCAGTAGCGTATTCTGGCTTCACTAAACATTAGACATTTACATTTTGTTTTCTTCAAACTATATATATCAAGTAGATTGTGAGAAGAAATGCTCGTGTATTAAGTGTTGACTGTTTTGCAAAGTTTGGGAACCTTTTTACGCTTTGTGTTCACCAAAAGGATAGTCCGTCACAACAGAGATAACGTGGGCAATGGAGAGAAAGGGGTAAGTCTCTTTACATAGAACATAATACAAGTTGTACACGCCTTAAATGTTTGTAGTTTACCATGAGATGTAGTGTTTTCTTGAGTGTTCAGGGTGTGTACTTGTTTGTTAGGAAGAGTTATTTTGTATTTTAAACGTTATTTGTTTTCTGATTTCACCGCGCATTCTTTTTTATATATGGGTCATTCTCTTGTATAGGCCCCGGTGTCCACCCAGCCTCTAAAAACGGGTACCAGAGAAACCTGGGGAGGTAAATGCGACTAGGCATGATATTGACCATATCACAGTTCCATGTGCCGAAGGTGTTGGAAATATGCGCCTGGCACGTATCTCCAATATGCCTTAATGGCTCAGAAACGGGGATTTTTACCTTTAAAAAAAAAAAATTAATCTGAAAAATCTGATTGGATGTAGTGACACAAAACCCATAAGTTTAGTCATGTATTGTTTTCATAGCATTGTACAAGGTTTGCATTACCATCATCATTTTCCTCAATAACATAAACCAACTCGCAATACCTGCCTGAGTGAGCTTTCTTTCCGCCCCAACTATTCTTTTTGTCGTATTTGAATTCTTGCGTGTCTCTTGTAATTGAGTTAAAAAAAAGTTTCTGGTCTTCTTAATGTGCAATCTTATCTTCTTTAAAAAATATTATTCTACATGTGAAAGACTAGATAGAGTTATTAAATCATATTCAGTTGCCCGCTGCTGGCGAGATTCTTCAGCTGCCGTGCGTGGTGTGAAACTCATCCCGGCCATTGAAGTAAAATGTGATTAGGGTTGCGCGCAGCGCCATCGTGGAAAAGGTGAAGGAAAGGATTAAGTGAAGTGACCAGTAGGCTCGAGATCAGGACTGCTCATACCACGGCACCTCTGCTCTAGAGGCCGGCCACGTCCGATATACATCCATACTAATAAAATATGCCCAAACTGGCTTACACCAGGGGAGAAACTTGATGACTACTCATGACACCGTACCTCCTCTCTAGAGGTCGGTCACGTCCCAAACACGCCCATACTGGGATAATACGCCTAAACCGGCTCAACCGAGGGGTGAAACTTACTAGTGGCGAGGATTCGTCCTCCTGGACAAAAGCTCGGTCCTAGTCACAACTAGGAAGGGTAGCGACCACGACCACAAACTGCTGAAGTCGGAGACACTGGACCAGTGCAGTCTAGATAGGCAACCACCTCTCACCCGACGAGGATTTATGCGTATCCTAATCACGTCGAGGTTTTTTTTCTAGGCTGGATGGGAACCACCTATCACCCAGGGGGGATATACTGATATCCAAAACACGTCGAGGTTTTCCGGTGAGAAAGTCCAACTCTAGATTAAACTGGTGCAACGAAAACCACGGTGTCACGCAATCACGCTTATGAGACCCACCAAGAATACAGGCTCAAGCCCTGCGATGCTCTGAATCTCTTGTGGTCCTCTCGGGGATCTCGTGTGGTCCTTTCGGAGACCATGGGACCTATCGAGGACCACAGGAGTAAATTCAGTAGGATCGCGGGGCGGTCTTGGTGGTAGAAGCGAACGAAGAAGAAGATATTCAGTTGCAGCTTTAAATGGGTATTAGATGAAATAGCAGAAAGCCATGAAATAAGGCTAAAAGACGGCGAAGCCAAAAAAGGAGAAAGGTAATCATTTGGAGAACCGGCGACATGATACTTATCCCCGCAAGTTTGTCGGAAACCGAAAGAGTAAAACGCGGAGGAAGACAGGAAAAAGATTAATCAGATTTTTTTTTTTTCCAGTTTGTAAATGCAAGAAATTTCGGAGTGAAATCATTTTATTCTGCTAGTCTGCATAGACAGATGTGTCATTGGAGAATTCACACTGACATTATGAAAGACTTGTTTCACAAACTGTTTAGCAAATGTAGAGTAGGCTTGTGAAAGGAACTGCTGGGGAATGGTTTTGTGGAAAGATATAAAGCATTTCAGGGATTCCTCAGTTTTATGTTTTGAGTTTAGACGTTTGTACTAACGCTTTTATCATATTCACCCAAGTAGGTCACCCAAAATACGAAAACGTAGCCAACTGTAGAAATAAAGAATGCAAAAAAAAAAACAAAACAAAAAAAACTGAAGCAGTAATGAAGTGATTAAGTTTATAAGGTGTTAAGTTTATAGCTTTTATATATGGAGTACTACATGGACAGGTGTAGTGTGTAAAGTGTATAAAATTTGAGTATACAGACATACACGAAGTCGCTGCAGTAAAGCTGTGGTATCAGGACAGCTTTATTCATCATTTAGATTTTCTCCTTATTTTCTTCTTCCTGAAGGCGTAAGCCGAAGCTTTTCAGCTGTGAATGATTAGACCTGTCCGTGCCCTTTTAAGTGATCTCGTTATCTTATTATATATGAGTATTCTGTAAGTGCGTCCGCACGCACGCGCGCGCACACACACGCACGGCCTGTTCTTTCAGTACGAGATCATCTTTCGTGGAAGTATTTGCTCACAAATAGTGGTATTTTTTGGAAAAACAAACTTTGATATGTATATTACCATATTTTATAAAGAACGACTTTGTCCCGTATGCAGCGATAACGCAGGGATTTATTATTTGATGACCTTTTTTTGTTGGAGGAGAAAAAAAAGGTAGTGATTGAAGTCAGATCTCAATTGATCCTTGTATACAGCAGACCAGTATATATTTCACGTGTCCATCATTTTTTCTGTTCATGCGATAGAATGTATGTGCTGAAATCTTGATATCACGTTTGTAGTGTATTTCACTTCTTGAAATCTGTTCAGATAACTGCAGTGAAGAGAGAGAGAGAGAGAGAGAGAGAGATGATTACTTTTTCGTCCATGGTATTGCCTGTTTCTGTGAAAATTTGCGAGATACGCCATGTAATATGTTTTCTAATTTGTCGTTACGGTGTAATTTAGCCCGAAAGAATGCCCAGTTTGTGGGACCCAAAAAAAAAAAAAGTAACCAGAAGCGATAGTCATTGTCTATAAATATGATAAATACATGTTCGATATTGAGATCGATGGAACGTTTAGGCATCGCTTATGACGTATATTTTTGCGTAGTTGATCGATCCCGGCAGCATCAACTTCCCGTTCATCTCCCCCCCCCCTTAAATGGCGCCTAGTTGCTTGTATGTGCTGGCTGTGAATATTGAACGCGTACTTGTAGTGTACCGGTGTTCCGGTGGGTGCCGATATGACTAGGGCGGTGAGACCAACGCCGCTGTAGTAAGCAGTGAATGCGGGACAGTGAACGGTGCAATCATCGTATGCTCGTACTCTGTGGATGGGCGTTTATATAATGACGCACACACACTCTCTCTCTCTGTCAGAGTCCTATTGTTATGTTATTCTTTTTGCTGGTGTTTGGTTATCATTTCGTTATCAACACCGGTGTCGACGTACAGGGCTAAATGAGTCAGTTAACCATCACCGCCATGAAGTTTGGTCACGTGTGTTAATCAAAGCAGAAAAGTCAGTAGCAATTTAGTGGCAGCAGCCAGCCCTCACATTGGAAAGAACGAACACCTGATTAGTTGTCATATAATAGGCTAGTGAAGTTCGTGGGACGGGATCCAAGTTAAAACCAGAAGCAACAGCAGCAACATACTGTAAAATATACACATACACAAGAAAGCATATCCTTAAATAGTCCAATATGTTTAAGGTAAAAAAGGTAAAATTCCCGTTTCCATGCCATTAAGGCTTATTGGGGATACTTTGTTAGGCCCGTATTTCTGCAATATTCAGCACATGAAAGTGTATCACGCATAGCTGCATTTACCTTTCCAGATTTCTCTGGAACGCATTTGTAGAGACTGGGTGGACTCAGGGGTTTTTTTTATGTGGACCAGAAAGCTGGGGATTGAACCCGGTACCACGGGATTAATAAACCGAGCTCCTACCCACTCAGTTAACCAAGCCGCCCAAGTTGCTGTGGATGTCACACATTCTCGATTAAACATGTTAACTAATCGCGTAGAACATACACTAGCGACGTACATACTCAGTCTTCTTCAGAAGAATTCGTGCCAGACCATTATAAAATTGCACTAAGAGAAGTATAAATTTCCTTATTTGGCACCAGTGCATGAGATTTATGATGATCAAATACTTGAACACTGAAGACGATTTGAATTGTGCGTTGTTTGTATAAAGCTCCAGTTATGGAAATAAAAAATTATAATGTTTACTGTTTTGAATCGTCATTTTCATAGTAGATATGCAAAGGATGGCGGATGAAAACTGCTGTTATGCGTACGTGCAAAAAGTTTGATTTTTTAAACTGACTCTTAGCTACAGACCTTGCAAGCAGATCATCGTTGAAACCACCTGCCCACATTCATTCTTCTACTTGATTTTATGGCAATTCGATCATAATTCCGCAAACCAGCTGACCCGGAAGTATATGCGCCTTTGTGATATCACCATTTTTTTCATTTCCTTTGCCGTTCCCCGGTTCGCATTTACCAGATTGAGAAGACTGACGTCAACAGTTGGTATTTATCTGCGCTGTACAGTGCTAGCTGTAGATTTCTGCTAATTAGCGAGAGTATATGAGGGGAGAAGTATTTGTTAGTATTAGCAGTGATTTGATGCGGCGAAGAGGCTAACAAAACTGTGGCACTGGGGAACCTGCGCTTAGATCAAGCAGAAGAAGAAGAAGAAGAAGAAAGGAGAGGGAATATGGAATAATGTAGTTATTTCTGTAATAGGACGCTAAAATCCAGCACGGAAGATCTGAACAGCTCGGCCCGATGCGTCTGATAGATCTACATTTCCGAGTTCTTAAGAAACCGGGGAAATGGAATGTAATGGGTTGATCGATTGGATATATTGTAACATCATTACAAGGCCTTACCCCCTCGTAGTCAGGAAATATCCATTTGAGTGGCTGGCTGCACTTCCACGCCAGACAGTGCTCGCCAGCGTTTTGATGTCTTGGTAATCAGAACTCGGTTTTATATCATTTCTGTTAAAAAGCCCCCGGGGTCCACCCAGCCTCTAAAAACCGGGGTACCAGAGAAACCTGGGGAGGTAAATGCGACTAGGCGTGATATTGACCTTATCACAGTTCCATGTGCTGAAGGTGTTGGAAATATGCGCCCGACACGTATCTCCAATATGCCTTAATGGCCCAGAAACGGGGATTTTTACCTTTTTTAAAAAATTTAATCTAAAAAATCTAATTGGATGTAGTGACACAAAACCCATAAGTTTAGTCATGTATTGTTTTCATGGCATTGTACAAGGTTTGCATTACCATCATCATTTTCCTCAATAACATCAACCAACTCGCACTACCTGCCTGAGTGAGCTTTCCTTCCTGGCTCCCCCCCCCCCCCTTTTTTTTCCCCAATTTTTTTTTGTCGTATTTGTATTCTTGTTTTTCTCTTGTGAGTGAGTTTTTTTTTTTTTTAAATTTCCATCTTGAAAAATTGCCTACAGTGGACATGTCTGGTACATCTTCTGCCTTACTAGCAAGCTTGAAATCTATCAGCTGTTTAATATGATGGATTTAAGTTCATTCCTTTTTACCTTGAGTGTTTCCTTTCGGTATGGTGTGGTTTTGCCTCTGTTATTATGACAATGTGTTGTTAGTCGTCAAAAGTGCTTACATTTTAAAAAAAACTTTTTTGTGTGTGTTCATCAAGTGATGTTAACTTGGGGTGGTTCCGTTTACAGGAGGGGGGGGGGCTAGTTTTACGTGAACACGTATTTTCCTCTCATTTCACTACTAGCCATGTGTACAGCAGCGTGTGGTGCGCCTCGCCTTGCAGACAGGCTTTCCCCGACTTGAGACAGTTCCCGTACGGAGTGTAAATGGTATCCATTTTGTGCAGCTGGAAAGATGAAGCGCTTTTGTCTCTTATCTCCGCTCTGTCTCTGCGGGCTAACATCATTCACGTTGACTTCACATATTTCTCTTTTCAGTTTGCGTGCATCTCTCTCTCTCTCACCGTAAATTTTCTTGTGCCGACAGTATTAGCCATTTGGGAAGTTCACATATAGCACTCGCGGACCTGCGGACCTGTGAAATGAGCAACTCAACCACCCAACAGCTTAGAACAGAGCCGGGCTTCCACACCGCTGGCTTTGGTCTCCCCAATTTGTAACCAGAGGGCGATAAATAATAAATAAGCATTGATCACGCCAGCGTCATCGCTCCCTGCAGTACCCCGGGAGAACTTGGAAGCCCAGCACACGTGTCTCCCCGCAAGTTGAAGGGGAAAAAAATGTTTCTCTTATTTATTGCGACATTAGTTGTTTGATGGGAGAATCATAGGTGGTCGAAGGATGGATAAACTGTTCACAGGAATACGCAGGGCGCACAGCATGCAGCTCCACAGCTGGGGAAAAAAAACTAGAGCAGAATTAGACAAACAAAACGACACAGCGATAACACATTTAGATACAGCTGATAAGAAAGCTGTGCTATGAGCGTTAAGAGATAGCCACTGTCTTCATGTTCCGTTGTTTTATTGCGTCGATATCTATCTCCGCACATCTCCGCTCAAGTTATTATATAAGCAAACACTGTGTCGCCCACTCTCCAGACGTAATGTGTTTGCAGGATGAAATGAGTGTCAGAGATTTGTTTTCGTCTATCATGGTCATTATTTTCTTAGTGTCTTTCTTGAGCGCGATGACCTAGACAGTTTAGTCCTGGTGCAGCGTTGTCTTCTTCATTTAACAAGCTTTCAGTTTGTGTAGTTGAAAAGTTTGGGTGAGGAGTTGAACGTAAATGATTACTTACTTTACTTCATTAGCTGTCGAGGAGAGATGCAGTTAGTGTGAGTGCCCTCAGTAATGTTCATGACGTAATTCGCGAGTGTTTCTGTAACACCGTCTATTTATCCTTTTCGGGGTCTTCCTCTTGATCTGTGCAGTTCTTTGGTTGAAGACCTCGTGGCTGGCTGTATATGCCAGGCCACTTAATTCTTTGTAGGCATCGTGTATAGCTCCTGCCGGTTGTCTTATGCCATCATTTCTTAGCTTATCCCGCCAAGTGACTGTAAATGATTTGTCCGTTAAAAATGTTTACCCACGCTTGTTGTAGTGTATTTAGTATGCATGTGCTAGACTGAAAGTTTGTGATGGAGTGGAAGTTGAGAGGGGATGGGCATAATGTTAGATTACACGAAGTGCCTAGTTCATCACCCTTTGAAAATGAAGTTCGTTCGTTTTCCTCTCCCTTCTTTCGCGTGGCTTCTCTTTTCTCTCTCACCAACTTCTGACGAAACCAGAGCTGGGCCAACCACCGCCTGCCTGTGTCCTTAAAGAAGCTAGAAGAGAGAGATAGGACACAGAGTTAGACAGGCGATGGCTCGCCAGCCCTGATTGCATCAGAAACTCTGTGACCTATTCTCTCTTCTAGCTTCTTTTTTCCCTCTCTCTGGCTTCTGGCACAACCAGGGCTGGCCAACCATCGCCTGGCTAACTCTACATCCTATCTCTCTCTTTTCTGGCTTCTCTCACTCTCCAACTTCTGATGCAACCAGGACTGGCCAACCCACAACCACTGCCTGTCTAACACTCTCTCTCTCTCTCTCTCTCTCTCGGCTTATCGTTTCTCTCTCTCTCTCTCTCTCTCTCTGACACAGCCACCACATGTCTAACTTTTTGTCACTTTGTAGTAGTTTTTTTTCTCTCAGGTACTGAGCCATGTGGCAACAATTCTGACACCTAGAATCGTGACAGTAGCCATAGCAGTTACTAATCATCATCAGTAGTAGCAGAAATTATCATGATCATTATTAAGTATAAGAGGAAGCATCTTCTTTCTTTATCGTTAAACATCATCATCATCATCACACTGTACTGCAGTTCATGGCATTCTTTCATCTTACCTCATATTTCATTAATCGGTCACCTGTAGTTTCTTCATAAAGCCATGCATGGTCTCACATAGGAAAAAAAAATATCGCGTTAATTATTTAGCACTTAAATGTATAGTTGAACTCTTGCATGCATCGGCGAGTCTGCAGTCGATTCACATGAAAGTGGAGGTGGAGGAATCCATTTAATTTCTGGCAGATGTATATGTGTGTGTGTGGGGGGGATGGGGCGGGGCTGTCTGCATCTTTAATAAAACGCTTCTGCAGCAGCAGAGCCGAGGTGGAAAAGCAGATAGTGCAGTTCATTATGAACTTGTTTCTCATTTCGAAGGTGGTAGGAAAGAGAAGCACTCATAACATAAGAAGATCTCGACAGACAAGTTGCATTCTTCACGGACATACTTTCAGTCATACATGCTATGAAGAACGCTCGCAAGCCCGCCCCACCCTGCCCCGCCCCCTGCCCCCACACACAAAGATCAAAGACATTGCAGTAAACAGCATACTTTGAATTTCACTAGTGTGATACGTGAAGCAGCTTTATAATGGGCGATATTTACAACTTTATAAAACGGCCGATGTCTTCCAGCTTATGTTTAGCCACGTTGTCGAATGATACCACAGAACAGCCGATTTCTTGAGAATCAGCGCAAAACCAACAGTCACGTTCGTGCAGATAAAAACTCAGATAAGCATTGGATCAATACAGCTTTTACTCCATGCTAAACTTGTGTTTATTTTTTATTTGTCGAATTATTTGGAGAAGGATGGAAAGGCAGTTGTTGCCAGCGAGAGTGAAACATCCAAGTGATTGTAGTGTCAGTGGGCCCACTTTGAGGTATTAGAAGGTCAAACTGAAAAGAAGGAAACAGAATTCGGCACGAAACAAAACAAACATGTTTCAACGAAATATCACGGCACACCGTGGATGTTTCAGATGTGCTACACTCTGAGCTGTTAAGGAAGTAAAGGTAAAGGGTAGAATCACGTTTCTATGCCACTAAGGCATATTGGGTATACGGTGTTAGGCCCGCATTTCCAAGACCATCGGTACATGAAAGTCAGATGTGGTCAATATCACGCCTGCTCACATTTGGGTGGACCCTTTTTGGTGTGGGTGGTACCAGAAAAAAAATTCCCACTGCTGGGACCTGAACTCGGTACCGCCGGATTAGCAGACAGAGCGCCTAACCATTCAGCCAACCAGGAAGTACAAAATATTGAAATATCTAAAACAGAAGTAAGAACAGCTTTGTTAATTAAGAAGCACACAAGTGTAACTTTCGGTTTACACCTTGATCGTACAAAAACACACAGGACAAATAAATAGGGAAAGAAGATAATTAATAAAGCTATTCCTACTTTTGTTTTAGATAAAAAGTTTTAACATTTTTGTTATCACAGTTTACTGCAGTTACCTTTAGAGCGCTGTAACTGCAGAGTTTCACACAAACACGTAAACCACCACCACTCAAGTGCCACAAGCCACATCACCACCAGTGAGCGCCAACAACCCACAGTGAGTTTACCGACCCTGTTTTCATGGAGTTGTGTTCCCATCGACGTGTGGCCGACGTGATTATGTAAGCAGCAACAACAACAGCAGCAGAAACAGCAATAAGAAACTGTCAACACAAGTCCGTCGCATACACTAACCCTGCACTAATTCTATTCCTTCATTTATGCCACGTATCTTAGACCCCAGGCCATTCTGTCTAAAGCATAATAGTTCTGTACCTGGAATTGCTTGCAGATTTGGGGGTTGGGGGTGGGAAACAAAGGTCTAGCTTGGAATAAACGCTTCTTAACAGTAATTATACAGACAGTGTTGTCTGAGCATGACACTTACCCGTGAAAAAGATAAAAGACAGAATAGAGAAACAGAACAAAAAATTACAATATATATCATCTCGCGACTTTACCTTAAACCTCTGTGGGTTGGGAACCACTGAATACAGAAACTAAACGAATTTCTACAGTTTCTGAGACCCGAGAAAAACTTTAACATTGAATTGTTACTATGCTTGTATGTTTGGCTTACTTCTTAATACTTCAGCTTGTGTAAACGGTTTTTTTTTTCCTTCAAGTTTTCATAGGAAACATGGCGACCAAAACCCTCCTGTTTCTCTCCGAGCATGTCGCATTGTGCTTCCCTCTTTACGCTGATCCTTTGCTCAAACAGTGCTTTCGGGAGCAAGACAAATGCTCTTATAGATGCGCCGTTCGTTCGTACACTCAGGGTTATGGTTTCTGAGGAACAGACGGCGTTGGTGATGATATTAGAAAAGAGCAATCCTCGGTCCACAAACAAGGTTTATTATGACGGTGGCCACAGCGTCAGCCGATTCAGCGCACGTAACAAACACGGTAGAATTGTGTTAGTGCGCAAGTGGGTTGTGTCCCCTTTGGGACCGTAGAAGATTTCACTATACGTGGATAGAGGGAAAGGGGGTGGGGTGGGGGGGGGGCGGTAGTGGTGGTGTTGGAGGACGGACGAGAAGGGAAATACACTACACAAGCACAAGACATCACTTACTTAACATCACTGTCCTCGAAATAACTAGATTTAGATTTGTAGAAGTTTCTTTCCTCACAAGTTTTTTCATCCGTTCAATGTTTGACCAATCATAAATCAGACAGTGGTCATCATTGTTATATTTTACTCCTTCTCAGAATGTGACAAACAAATGTATCATATACACATATATATTGGAACATTCCCAACATTTTGCTTTCGCTGTCGTTATCCGTTCAATCAGAATATTGTTCTTTATATCGGAGAATCTTTCACATTTAACCTATAGAACCCATGCCTTCAAAGTAATCTTCTTTTCTTTGAGCAGAAGCTGAATTCAGCAGTTGTCCTAGCCGTTGAGGCTCACTGCTGCAGACAGGACACGTCTCCATTCCTCTCTGTTCTTTATCTTTTCTTGCCAGTTATCGATTCCAAGAACGCGTATATCTTCTTCTATGTTGTCTCGCCATCATCATCTAGGTCTTCCTCTTCAGAGTAATAGCTGGTAAAAAGAAAATAAATACAATGAATATCGTTTTCTGACGGTAAGTTCTGGAAAATTGTGATTTTTGCTTTATATGTGCGTTATTGTGTAAGTGTTTCGGTGGATGTGAGTTCATATAGGTAAAGAGTTCTTCTGTACACCGGTGCCATTCTCGTTAAGGGCATAACTCACAGGCCCACGATAGCAGATGTGTTGCTGGCAATATCCCTTCGAACGTTTTCAGACATCAAGTTGATATCCTTGAGTCGGCCTCAAGTAGTCGACATCGGCCATACGGGTTGATCTGTTTTGGTATTATGTGACGATGGCTGACTCTTTCTCTCTCTCTCTCTCTCTCTCTCTCTCTCTCTCTCTCTCTGTCTTTCTGTCTGTGTGTGCGTGCGCGCCCCCCTCTTCTTTGTTCTTCCTGCAGTGTAGTGCTGCGGCACTTGCTGGACTGTCATGTTTACTCTGCCACAGTTGCAGTCACCTATCACCTGCTGTGTCTTATCTCCAACTCGATGCAGTATTTTAATTTCCTTATTTTGTGCTCAGTCTTGTTGTACAGACCCTCAGTGCTAGCATACGTCCTACTGGATCAGTTGGCGGTGAACATAAAATGATCAGTTTAATCTTCTGCAACTGAACTCGTCTGGTGTTTGTAAATATACTGCCACTTCTCGAACTGTCAAATTCAGTGCTGGTGTTTCTTCGCCTAAGTCTTTTTTTTTATAAAGTTCAGAGTTCAAAATTCACTCCGACTTCACTGCATTCGGTTCAATCCCATATGTGCTCCGCCGCATGCCGCAACATCCATCCAAGAGTATGTTTGCTGATAGTTCCTGTCAAATGTTGGTTGTTTACGATGCGTTTTCTGCCACACAGTTTGGGTTTTCTGCCACACAGTTCGGATTTCCAGCGAGCACTTTTAATTTGTCTTTTTATAATATTGCATTATTCATTTTTACTCACCGTTTTCACGGCGTCTTAATAATACTTATTGTTTATCCAGGATCTTCTTATTAGATATGTGCTGTTGTTTCTTTAGTTCATCGTAGCCAACAGTGTCGATCAGAGGTTATTAAATGCCAAAAGGCATTGTTATTATCCCCTACAGTTGGACGTATTTACTGCGATATTGGAGGTCACTTGTCCAGAGTGAGAAAAACTCTGCAGAGCGAGTGGCATAACTAAAGCGCTGCTCTTATAGCCACTTAAGACGACCGCACAGATATCTTTAAGCAGTTAACACACGATCGAGTGATCCCATTGTGGTTATCAGTTATTGTTAGCTGATGTTGTCACCAGCTGCATCGCGTAGGTTAGCGGTGGAGTTGTCATATTCGCTGATAGAAGAGTACGCCTCGGATTTTTGTTGTTCTCTTAAGACGTCTAAAGTGCTACTTCATTTTTTTTTCTCCCACAGATAATCCTACATATTCTGTTCTCTTACTTTGCTTTATTACACATCATACGTACATCAGTATAGCGTCGCCTTGTCTATGTAGACTGATTTATCAGATCTTTTGGTTGTGTTGTCTGAAGTACCCCCAAGTAGTAAATACAAGTTAATATATTTTTTTGTTTGTTTGTTCACCGGTCTCTCTCTCTCTCTCTCTCTCTCTCTCATTGTGAGTGTAATATCTTGTAATTTTGCACTCTTTTCTTTTGTTTTTCCTCATGTAATTTGTATACTTGTATTGAAATCGAGTGTGTGAGAAGAATGAAAGATGGAGTGATGAAGGCAGAACGTAAGACAGACCTGCGTGTCTAATTCTTTACCCTTTAAAAATATACAAGGTCCGACAATGTAATGAGACTAATTCCATAAACAATAAAATAAACAACAGTTGAAGATATAACCTGTAATTTATTCAAAGTAAGCCCCTTGTGCATTGATACAGCGAGTGGTACAATCTAACAAACACTAGAACGACCTCTGCAGTTCTTCTGTTGGTATGGCCCTTAAACTCGATGTTACGGCCCATTGGATGTCATCAGTATTGTCAAAGAAGCGTCCTTTCAATGGTAACTTTAGTTTCGGGAATAGAAAATAATCGCAGGGAGACAAATCTGGGAAATAGGGTGGATAGTTGAGAACACACACTTGTTTTTGGGCCAAGAATTCATGTACAACTACCGCCTGTTGAGCCGGTGCATTATCATGAAGAAGGAAAAAACTGCCAGGTGTTGAATACTCAGGTCGGACTCGGATAATCGTTTTCAATAGGCGTTTCAAAATTCTTAAATAAACTTTGGCAGTGACAGTCTGTCCCTCTGGAATAAATTCTTTGCTGTCGTAGAAGCACACTAACATTGTCTTCACTTTCGACTTTTGAAGACACATTTTTTTTTCCTTTTGGTGATGATATTCCACTGAGCACTTTGGCGTTTAGTTGTGGGATCATAACGGAATATATGTGTTTCATCCTCTGCAAAAATCAAATTTAAGAAATGTTTATTTCTGCAACACGTTTTGATGATGTCTTTTGTGTATTCAACACGCTGATGGCGAGATTCTTCAGCTGCCGTGCATGGAGCGGTGCTCTTCCCGGCCAATGAAGAAAGGTGCAAATAGGGTTGCCGCGCAGCATCACTGCGGAAAAGGTGGAAGAAAGGTTAAAGCGAAGCAAACAGTCAAATCACGGCACCTCTGGTCTGGAGGTCGGCCACGTCCTGAGTGCAATCATATCGGGTGAAATGCATGAACCGGCTTGTCCCAGATGTTAAGCCACTGCTGGCGAGACTCTTCGAATGCCGCGCGTGGAGTGAAGCTCCTCCCGGTCAAGGAAGTAAATGCGGAAAAGAAATAAAGGTTGCTGTGCGGCGCCAATGTGAAAAGGTGGTTGAAAGGATAAAGTGAAGTTTAATCGGTATGTCCAATAGTATCGCTGCGAGAGCTACACATACCACGGCACCTCTGCTCTAGAGGCCGGCCACGTCCGAAATACACCTACACTGGTGAAATACGCCTAAACCGGCACACAACAGGGGTGGAACTTGATGGCTAAACATGTCATGCCACTTCCGCTCTAGAGGTCGGTCACGCCTGATATACACCCATACTGGTGAATTTTGCCTAAACCGGCTCATACCAGGGGTGAATCTTGAAGGCTATGCATGTCACAGTACCTCTGCTCTAGAGGTCGGTCACGCCCCAAACACGCCCATACTGGGATAATATGCCTAAACCGGCTCAACCCAGGGGTGGAAGTCACTAGTGGCGAGGATTCGTCCTCTTGGACAAAAGCTCCATCCTGGTCACAACTAGGAAGGGTAGCGGCCACGACTGCAAAATGCTGAAGTCGGAGACACTGGACCAGGGCAGTCTAGATAGGCAACCACCTCTCACCCGGCGGGGATGTTTGCGTATCCTAATCACTTTGAGGTTTTCCGGTGAGAAAGTCCAACTCTGGACTGGATGGGCAACCACCTCTCACCCGGCGGTGATACACGGGTATCTCAAAACACGTCGAGGTTTTCCGGTGAGAAGGTCCAACTCTAGACTAAACTGGTGCAACGAAAACCACGGTGTCACGCAATCCGCTTCAGAGACCCACCAACAATACAGGCTAAAGCCCTGCGATACTCTGAACCCCTTGTGGTCCTCTCGTGGATCTCGTGTGGACCTTTCGGGGACCACACAGGAGACCACGGGACCTAACGAGGACCACAGGCGTAAATTCAGTAGGATCACAGTGCGGTTTTGGTGGTAGAAGTGAACGAAGAAGAAGAAGAAGTGATGTTTTTGGTCATCAGACAACGAATGTGGTACAAACCGATCATTTTACGAATGGTCCCTCCGTTAACACCATATTCATCTGCCATTATCCTCACAGTCAAACAACGATCTTGTATCCGTTCTCTGACTTTTGCAGAGTTCCTCATTACAAACATAAATTGAGTGTCCATGTATAGTTACATTTGTAATCCTTTCCACACCTATTTTGAATCGTGAATACCACCTGAATATCTGTGCACGAGATAAACAATTATCATTATAAACTTGTCGCATCAATTCAACTGCCTCAATGGCACCTTTTCCGAGTTTTAAACAGAATTTAATGCTAGCTTCTTGCTCCATGCTGATTACGTGACAATGCACCTCTGACTAAGTCAACAAAATGGCGGCTTGTTTGTCGTCTGCTTATCGGGCGGCGATGAAAAGTTGCCAGATCATAGATGAAGGTTGCCTCTTTGTATTCCATGCTTTGCTTCATAGATGGCATTTTTTGTGTTGGCCATAATAAAATCAGTCTCATTACTTAATTGTCGGACCTTGTAGATAATTCATCATTCTCTATCCCCTCTCCCCCTCTCTCTCTCTCACTCTCTCACACACACGCGCGCGCGCACACACTTACTTTTTAGTTTGAAATCATTCACAGAAAAGCTAAAAACAAAACCCCTCCTCTCCCCCCCCCCCCCAGGAAAATTGTGAAGTCTGTTACAGAAACATAAACCAAATAGAGATAAACTAAATTTGCCACAGAAAGAAATATAAACCAAATAGAGAGAAACTAAATCTGCCACAGAAAGAAACATAAAACAAATAAAAGAGAAACTAACTCTGCCACAGAAAGAAACATAAACCAAATAGAGAGAAACTAAATCTGCCACAGAAAGAAACATAAAACAAATAAAAGAGAAACTAACTCTGCCACAGAAAGAAACATAAACCAAATAGAGAGAAACTAAATCTGTCACAGAAAGAAACATAAAACAAATAAAAGAGAAACTAACTCTGCCACAGAAAGAAACATAAACTAAATAGAGAGAAACTAAATCTGCCAAAGAAAGAAACATAAACTAAATAGAGAGAAACTAAATCTGCCACAGAAAGAAACATAAATCAAAGAAAAGAGAAACTAAATCTGTCACAGAAAGAAACATAAATCAAAGAAAAGAGAAACTAAATCTGTCACAGAAAGAAACATAAATCAAAGAGAAGAGAAGCATCCCTCCTGTTGTTGTCCAAGTGCTTGTTCTTGTTAATAAAAGCTCCCAGTCACATGCACCATAGAAAATCTTAACCAGGCAATGACACCAGCATCCTGTAATGTGAAAAGCTGCTGTAGCTGCCAGAACTGCCTGATGGGGCACAAGTAGACTTCCTAGCTGATGAACTGTGTTTGACAGCTGTTTGTCCGCTGGTTTCATTGTGGTGTACCATGTTTGGACATGCAGTGTCAAATGATGCTTCCAGCATGGCTATGCTGTTTACACTGGGACTAGTAGGGGTGGCGGCATTCTGTTTGTTATGAATGTAGTTATTTCTTGTGTGTGCATATTCATTTGCAAGTGGTGCTAGCATGGTTTATTGTAGTGACCAGTGCCGCACAATTAATGGTGTGGTTGGTGTGTATCAAGCATATTCTCAGAAAGTAGTTTATTGTATACATTTGTTTTGTGCAAGGAAAAGTGTTTTAATTGACCTTGTGGAGTGAGTCAAAACATGGATTATGATCAGAATTCACAAAAAAAGCGTTATACTAGAACATTTATTAGTTAGGTACATAAATAGGAAACAGTCCAGTTTTCCAGGTACATAAATAGGAAACAGTCCAGTTTTCCATGTGTTGAATCAGGATGTCCTACAAAACTGCTGCAGGGTTATGAAGAGCTGAGAACAAAACTGCAGGCTGTATGAAGAACTAAGAAGAAAACTGCAAGCTGTATGAAGAGCTGAGAAGATAACTGAGATTCTCTACAGTCATAGCGAAATAAAAGTTTTCTGAAAACATATCACTATGAATAACATCAAAATGTACATCTAGGGCCAAATTCATCATCTTGGAAAGAAAGAAACAGAAAGAAGATTAAGTGGACGTAACAGGTCTTGTTTACAAAAGAGTAAATTACACAGAAAAGCATATACATTTTAATAATGTATTGTTCTCATGTTGTTAGAAAGGTGCTTATCCTGCTGGGATCTGAGATTTGATTTTTAGTTATTTTTAATTTTTATTTCTGAGAGAGCACACGCGCTTGCACACACACACATACACAGAGAGAGAGAGAGCAGTCTTCTGTATTACTTATTTGTAAAAATGCACAGGTTTTAATCACCTCTCAAGTCATGAAGTATCATAATAGTCATGATATTATACATTTCTGCATTCAGGCCATGCAAGATGTCAAATGGTATACTAACTTACTGAAACTAATGATTTCTGTGTGATGGTGTGTGTGTTATTTATAACATGGTATTAATTTACCTTGATCTTGTACATTTTCTTGACAGAAGCAAGAGGTTTGGCCATTACCGATCTATCATGCAAAGCCTGCGTAAAAGGCTGAGTTTTCGTAAGAAGAAGGACCATGTCCCAGAATGCTCTAAGCCCCACCAGTGGCAGGAAGATGAAAAGAAGGTGCGAGAAGGAACCTGTAGTTTTCAAGTCAGGGTATGTATTTCTGTTTTTTTTTTTTCCCTTCAAGCTGTCGTTCTGGGTCTAGAAATACTTTGTATTTTATGTGTCTTTTAGAGATGGGCGGTTAATCATTGGGGACATCATGCAGGCCACAAGAAAGCTTCTTGCAGCCTGTCTTTACAGGAAGCAGGTTTAATAATAGTCAGTGCAGAATTTGTGCTGTGAGCTAGTGTTGTTGGAACTCCTTCAACATCTGTGACCGTTCTCATCTGAAGCTGTTTCTTGAAACACAGACATCAGGTCTTATGATGTGTGGGTTTGCATTTTCTTGCTTAACTTCACAGAGTGGGGGCAAAACTTTATATAGGTGTGGGGGAACTTCATGGAGCATTATGCTGCTAGTTGTGCAGAAAGAGTGCAGCAGACAGATTCTAGGAGTAGCAAGACAAGCTTGGATTGTGATTGGATCAGCTGAGCTAGGATTAGCTCATGTTATGTTGACCCTGATAACTATCCTATCTGTCCCTGCAGTGCAGCAATCTCCTGCTTGTGGAAGAAACAGGCGTTCATCCCCAAATAGGATGTTTAAGTGTTTGTGTAGGTGTAGTTAGATCTGATGTTAGTGTTTATAGTAAACAGTTCTTATGTACATTTTTTTTTTATGCTGTGTATGTGCCCCTTCCTTCTGTTTTGCATTCTCTCAGTTCTGACATTTATCACTAATGCTGTTTTAAACATTCTTTTTGCTTTTGTACCCCAGTGATAATATTTTATTTCTTGTTATTTATGAATTTTTAAAGTAAATTTTAAAATATTGATATTGTTTTGAAATTGTTTTTATAGCATCCTTTTTTTGTTAACAGGTTTGCTGTTATATAAATACATAGCAACCACTGTTCCCTCTAAGCTGTGTGCCTTTACTCCTGTTAGTGTTTTGTGTATTTGTTCTTTTATGCATTTTACTATCAAGAGTCGTTTCATATGAACTTAACAGTACTTGGGTTACATTGAGGTGTTTGATTCAAGAGGGATGCATATCTGTGAGGAGGCAGTCAAGACACTCAAATCTGTAAGTAAAATGTGTGTTTTTTAAAAAATATTAACATGCTGCAGTTGAAGGAGTGATGCATTGCCGACCAATATGTTGATTATTTTTGTTATTTTTCATTTCTCAACAGGCAACTCACCACATCAACATGTGATTTGTCTGATTTAAATTTTTTTCTTTTTTTTTTTTAACTTTTCCTTTCACTGCCTGGCACCATTTCTAGACATGACACATGACCAAAAGTTTGAAAGATGGTGCTTGCTCGAGGTATTTCTCGTATAACAGTATTTAATGTTTGGCATCCTCAGGATTATCTCACTTTCATAAAGAAAAGTTACTGGTAGAAAAAAGCCCTCGTGTTCTGTAGAGATGGGGGGGGGGGGGGGAAAGAGAGAGAGAGAGAGAAATAGTGTTCATTTTCTCTTTTTTTCTTTTCTTCAATTTTCCTTGAAAGTTCAAGCACACAACATGGTGATGTGATCAACATGACACCTAGCTGACTTTCCTTTCTCTTAAACTCCCCCCCCCCCAATTTCAGAAGGAGCAGAGTACCCATTTCTGCAGCTGGGTGACTGGGTCCCATCCATCCAGACTGAACCACAGGCTGCACTGTGAGAGTTGAGCTCTAGTTAGCCACTATACCACTCATGCGCCCATCTCTCCAAAGTTATTGAATGCTATAATATATGAGAGAAATATGTGTCTTACTTGGTGCTGAGTTTTTAACCTGTCCGTGGTGCTGAGTTTTTAACCTGTCTGTGGTGCTGAGTTTTTAATCTGTCTTTGGTGCTGGGTTTTTAACCTATCTGTGGCACTACCACATATCATCTGATGGCACTGCCACATATACGATGGCACTACCACATTATCATCTGATGGTATTACCACATATCATCTGATGATGCTATAACATATAAATAATAACTAAATAGAGACAGCTATACTCCAAGTTACAGGCAATGTGGCAGTTCTTCGACGGCAGTGAGTCGAGCTGCTTTTTTTATAATCATGACCAGAAAACTCATTTACTAAATTAGCAATTTGGTAAAATGTGCAGACATGCAGGATCATTAGGGAATTTTTGTGCGTGTATGCTAAAAAAAAAAAAAAAATAAAAATAAAAAAACTAGGAAGAGGGGAGTGCATTCTAATATGTCTTCTTGCTCCAAATGATTTATCAGCAATAACTAGCAGAGAATATTTTTCTAATGTATTTTCTTCTGCAAACATGGCTATGCGATCAATGATAGATGCTGAATTTTCTGGAATTTTGTTGTTGGTTCAGTCATCAAAATGTGAGCTTAGGATTTTATCATTATCTTTAATATTTTTTTTTTTTTCTAAATGTGTTGTAAGTGACTTGTAATTGATGATTTATGTGGGGCGGCCCCTACCACCACCACCACCACCACCCCGCACTCTTCTTCTTCTTCTTTTTTTTTTTTTGGCAAGCAAAGCCAGGCTGTTCAGTTAGAAATCATCCTGTTTTTCTTTATGCCCATCTTTCTCTCCCCCCCCCCCCCCCAACCCCAAGAACATTTATAATTTATTTTGTTGACTGCTATCTTCAATGATATACACAGTTTACATATGACATTTGGTCTTTTCACCTGAAATAGACTCACAGTCCATGCCTGCCTTTTATTTTACTTTTATAGTGCATAAATTCAATTCCTTTCATCAGTAATCCAATTGTGGAATAAAATTTGTCTCATGAGAGAGAAAAATTAGCTTAAGTGTAATATATATGTATATATATGTATATGTATATATGTATGTGTGAGTGTATGTATATATATATATATATATATATATATATATATATACACACACACACACACATCTTTATCAATGAATGTTAGAAAACGAGTCCTAAAATCCTATATTGAACCTGTCTTGTTATATGGAAGTGAATCATGGACAATAGGCAGGTCTGCACAAAAATCATTGGAAGCAGCAGAAATGTGGTTTATTAGAAGAATGTTGCGAATCCCCTGGACAGCAAAAATAACTAATGAAGAATGTATGAGAAGAGCTGGAGAGACAAAAAACCTTGGCAAAAAGATAAGAGGGAGACAATGTACTTTCATAGGACATGCAATGAGAAGAAAATATTATAACAACAGGAAAAATAGAGGGAAGAAGATCAAGAGAAATGATACTGGACAGTCTGACGGGATGGTGTGAGAGGGGATCACCAACTGAACTGATGGCCTGCATGAAGGATCGGATACTCTGGAGAAGCATAATAGCCAGCGCCAGTCGGCACGGCACATCATGATGATGATATATATATAAGCTATCAAGTAATATAGGTGATGTTTTCTTTTTTCTCTCTTTTCTGTTTTTTGTTTTTTTGTTTTGCTCAAACAAAAAAGGAAGTTGTTTGTTGTTAAGTGAAAGAGTAAGAAATATAAATCTAAACATCATTATCATTGTATTTCCTTTTTTTTTTTTTTTAAATCCTGTTTGGAGCACACACCAGTAGTGGTCATTTTCTTTTGTCTTAATTTATAATTTCTTTCATGTGTTCATATTTAAGTGATTGATGGCGTGCCTTGGCTGTTCTTTCATCTTGTTCATTGTGTTGTGAGTTGAAGAAAAGGCTGGCATTTGCAGAGTTGGAGTATAGTTCATTTTGCGGTTTGTTTTTTTGTTTTGTTTTTTAAATATCCTTATTTCATAATTTATTACTTTGCTCATTGTTGTAGCTCATTGTTTCATAGTTTGTTTTATCTTGTTTTGTGTCCTTCCTCATATACCTCTGAGTGTTGAGTGGACGGATAGACGTCTTGACAGCCCTCAGCGGTGTGCTTCATATAAAGGATATTTAAGGGTTCTCTGCTGTCCTCCCCACATGGGCTAAAAATAAACTTTTATTTCATAGTTTATTTGTACTTTATCCTTTCTTTCCATTACGGGTGTGAAATTACACTGTTTGCTAATCTATTTATATTCCTCTTGTTTGAAAATGTTTTTTCTTTCACAAAGTTTAACGGTTAGATTTTCATTTGCCTTTAATACCCATTTTCATTCTCTTCTCTTTAGCAATGTAAAGGCAAGTACCAGAGGGCTGTACTTTATGTATCAGGAGATGCACTTAGAGTAGTGGATGAGATTAGCAAGGTAAGAATCTCATATAATCTACCCTGTCATTGAAACATGATAGATGTTCAGTTAATCCTTCTTCTGAAACGTGCACCTGTGATAGTTTCTCTCTTATGTGCCGATACTTGTTGATTTGGATAACAGGGAAATCTGCGTGCATGAAAGCGGCGGAATATAACCTACAGTTGTTGGAACTGCAACCTGGAAGGAAGAAAAAGTTGCCTATTTATAGGCATGGAGAAAGGCTTTTGATATTTCCTCCGTGAAAGTATATAACTGTAAAAACAAACTTTCTATTTTCCTCCACGTCCATATCATACACATTTGCTACATCAAACCCCTTCTAGATGTTATGCCTCTTCTCTTCCTTTCATACCTGCTCTGTCATTCCTTTCACCCATTCCTTCAATCTCCAGCCTCATTATTCCTGATGGAATCCTGTGAAGGACATGACTGCACCTGGTTATGTTCCAAAGATGCACTTATTGTGCTATCATTTCCTCGCATAAAAAAAAAAAACAACAGAATTTATGGTAGAAGTGAAATTGCAGTGCAGTGGAGTTGGTTGTATAGAGTTTAATGATAAGGATCGGTTCGGTTGTGACGCTAAAATCTCGAGCATCAATTCAGCTTTGACAGTGAAATCATGATTATCAGCTCAGTTTTGACAGTGACATCATAATCATCAGTTTAGTTCTGATGGTGAGAAATCACAATTATCAGTTCAGTTTTGACAGTGACATCACAAGCATCAGTTTAGTTCTGACAATGAAATCACAAGCATCATTTTAGTTCTGACAGTGAAATCACAATCATCAGTTCATTTCATAAACTGGATTAATTTAATAGTACACATGTATAAGAATGAACTTTTCTTGTAAAGTCAAACGGATTTTGATAAGAGATAGTTATATTCTGTGCAGTTTAGTTTTTTTTTTTTTTTACACACTATGTGTATCATATCAAGGAGTGGTGTAATGAGTAAAGAATCAGTTTTGAGAAAGCACTGGGTTCCCCCCCCCCCACTCAAAAATTGGATATTTTGCTATACATATGAAGAAGAAAAACAGAGAAAATATTATATATCCTTTAAATTTTTTTTTAAATTTCAAATTAATAAACTAGAGTGTGAAAAAAAAAAGGTAGGGAAGACTGGACAAAATGCAAAACATGAGAACAAAAGGTGTTTCATGTATTAATGGCTGATTTTTTTTTTATTGTGAACATAGATGGAAGTGTGTGATGATTCAGTTTTACAAGAAGATAAAAAAATGAGGAAAGTGGGCTGAAACAAAGATGGCAGAAAACAAGATGAGCACATACAGATGACAGACATACAACAGTCCACTGTTTTGGCAAAAGTCTTTTTCATGGATACATACAAAAACAACACAACAGATAAAAATATGAAAATGAAAAATATAGGGTTAGGTTTTTTTTATTGGTCTCCACCAAGTAAGAAAGACTGGCATAGATTGATTTGTCTGTCTCACTGGAGTACAAGGGTCAGCTCTCGGGTCTTTTGTGCTGTCCCTTGTTTCACCTGTCTGTGTATAGTCTGTTGTTTTTGAGACTATTTTGCTTTCTTTCTTTTCATGCTTCACTATTCATAGTGAATTAGTGCCTTGAACTGTGCTTATGTAGAAGAGCCGGTAAAAAGTTTTACTTAAAAAACAATAAAGAGTGCTTGATCTTATTGCTTTTCTCCATGTATATTTATTTTCCAGAATATTTTCTTTATTTCGACACTTCAGACCTGATGACAAAATATAAGGGAAAAGGCCAATGCAGGGAGCGTGAGTTATAAATTGACTGCATTAATGGTTGAGCATTGCCATTGGCAAAAAATATATATCATCGAGTCAGCAGAAGTGTTGAGAGATGCAGTTAATCCCAAGTTCTGTCTGGCGGGTTTTTTTGTCTCCTGGTCCTATTAATTCAATTTACCCAGTTCCTTCTTTTCCGTTTCCTGTCAGATTAGCTGTGCCCAAACAGCAGAATGGATCACAAGTCTTTTTTTTCTGGATTCTCACACACAAGTGGGTTTTGTTTCCATGCTAGTACATTATAGCTGTAGGCTGTTTGTATTGACAACTGTGAAATATTTTTGTTCAGGCTGGTTCGGATGTTGCGAAGATAGGGCAAAAGAAAACCTACCCACGCCAAGCGGCTGGGGGGGGGGGGGGATAGTTTGTGTGATCTTCTCCAATTATGTGTCCAGACACTGGGGTAATTGGATACTTGTGGGTCGGTTTTTATTCACAGGAATCCATTGACTTTGTCTGTTGAGATGTTTAAGAAAACCCTTTGAAAAACCACTAGAGAAAGATAAAAATCTTAATACTTCCAACATCTTTTTTTCTTTTGTTCATGGCGAGTGAATAACTTTGGGGAGGGATGTCACAGCCTGTGGTCCAGATGCAAAAAAAAATTTCAAAATGAACGTAGGAAGAAAATGTTCATGGAAAAATTTATTGGGATAGATAGCCCAAATTGTCTGCCATAATTATATCTTTTGTAAAGTGGTTAGATTTGAGAGTGATGAAACAATACACAACTAGCAGGAGTGGAAATTGGCTGAATAACTGTTGGATGAGAAAGCTGAACACTAGGTGACTTGCTCACAGACAAGATTTGTGGCCTCAACAAAAAGAAAGAAAATTTTGGCAAATTAGTTGTTGTGCCATGGCTGAAATGCAAGAAAGTAAAAATAATTTTTAAAAATAAATTTTCAGAACTTGCAGACAACTTTCAGATAAATCTAGATTGGTTTATCCTTTCATCCATACTATCATTTTGAATCTGTTATGAAATGGTTTCGCTTTCCACTTATATCAGTCACATATATTCTGTTTTATGAGTAATAGATTCACCACCAGGTGGTTTGTAGGGCCAGTTGTGGTTTAAAGGTAGAAGGTGCCCCCACTCCTGTAGCAAGTGAGAACCCCATTAGCAAGTAGCCTCATAACCACCATTCCCAGCCCGCACAAGTAGAAATGAAGCGTTTGAGGAGAATACTAAATGTAAAAAGAAGAGACAAAATCAGAAATGACACACCATCATGGCAAGGGTCGGAGTGACATCAGTATTACACCCAGAAACAAATCAAATAGTCACATGACTGCTACTAGATGGTAAGCTGGTTTACTACAGTAAACATTCATGCAGAGAGTGATAGGAAACACAGAGACTCCACACAAAAAATGTGGAGGGTAGCAATTACAGAAACCATAAATATCCTGTTACATTCATCCCATCAATGCTGAAAGGTATATGAGGAGGGAGACGAGACAACAAAATGGTCTGCTATGTTGTTGATGAATGAACAAAATTCATTTTGGCCTCCTAGTCAAAAGACAGTTTTATTGCCTGGTTGATGGCTTGGTTAAATTAGGTGGACTGAAGGTAATACATAGCAGATGGAAAAAAATAATAAATACATAAATCTGCCACTTTATTAGTTACGGTTACACTGCAGGGAAGCAATTTACTAATGGGATTTTAAAAAAAAAAATATCCAAAACTGATAATGTGACACATATATAATATGTGGAACAGCTTTCCACAAACGTTTTGAGATCTATAAGAAAAAAATTATTTATGGCTTTTATGATCAATCTTATTAGTCTGATTTTTACTGTCAGATCTTACAAAAGTAATCTCCCTAGACAAGACGATCTTCTGTCTCAGAGAAGTCTCATCAGTCTCTTGCAATATATTTATTAGTCTTATTTTGGTAGCCGCTGTAAGAAAGGTAATGAATGATTTCAGATGTGTCTGTCTGTTTGGTTGATTAGAATAATAGCATCAATGATGTATGTACCAACATTTTGAAAATAAAGACCTGGAAAATAAGTAAGGATATGTCTGGCCTAGACTGTAGGTTAAGGTTAGTCCACCACAACACAGCTTTCATGTTGAGTCTGTGTTTTAGAGGGGGAACCAAAAACAACTGAGCAATGTGTGTGCAACATTTTTTTTTATTTTACTTTTTTTCCTCCAGAGTATGATTGTAGACCAGACTATAGAGAAAGTATCGTTCTGCGCACCCGACCGCAATCATGAGAAAGGTTTTGCTTATATATGCCGAGATGGGACAACACGAAGGTGGATGTGCCATGGTTTTCTAGCTATCAAGGAATCTGTAAGTTTCGTGTTTTCTTTACTTCAGATTTTATGCAGTTGTCTTGTTGTTTTGTTTTTTTTTTAGTTTTGTTTTGTTTTTGTTTTTTTCCCCCCGAACATTTCATGTTCATTAAGGACCAAGGACAATGTGGCAGGATTTGTGATTATAACTGTGAGCATAGAAATGATATAGGTGGTTGTTTTGGTAGATTGTACCAAAATATCAAGGATGAAATATTTAATCCTTTCTTATATTTGTACCTCTTCACTAAAGTGAATGTATTTTCAGTTTAGTTAGTGAGTTTTTCAGTAGTTTTATTTGCATAAATATGACAAATTCATCATCTAGTCCCCTGCAGATTTCTGCCTGAATATGGCTAGTTTGTTGTCAAGTCCCCTGCAGATTTCTGCATAAATTTGGCTAGTTCGCTGTCAAGTCCCGTGCAGATCTCTGCATAAAAATGATTTATTCATTGTCCATTTCCATGCAGATCTCTGTTTAAATATGGCTAGTTCATTGTCCATTCCCACGCAGTCTCTGCTTAAAAATGGCTGGTTCATCATTCAGTCTCATGCAGTTCTATTTAATATATTTATTATTTTGTATTTCTGAAAGTTAAATTGTATGAAGTACATGTAAAAGTTAATTGCTGTATATGTTATTTGAGCATCAAAAAGATTAACTATAATTTATTTATACATTAACATTTAAGTTATAAGTAAATTTTGTACTTCAGTATGATATTCTATGTATACTTTATACTTTCAAAAAATTAAGCTAAATTCTATTCCTGCAGTTCACAAAAGTAAAGTTGTTTGTAACTAAGATGTCTATGGCATGGAGTAGTATAATGCAGCTTGAAGTATGCAAAATTATCAGCTCATTACATGTCGGCATTGTCTTTTGTCCAGAATAAAAATTGTGTTATGTGCTGTGTTCATCATTGAGACAAAAATTAAAAAGTAGTTCATTCATACTGAAGCCAGACAAGTTGCATACATTGATTTTTTTTTTGTTTTCACTTTTCTTCTTTTGCTATGCGGCAGATGAATGACAATTGCATGGTTATTATTTGTCTGTTTCGTTTCTTTGCCATTTTGTTGTTGTTGTTTTGTGGTCGTGCCAGCTCGTAGTAATCCAGAAAAATGGAGATGAGAATAAATATAACGTTTTTAAAAATAAAACCATAACAAAAATGCCTCCCCATGATGGCCTCACATAGTACTAAAAATAGATCTGCATTTGAATGTCTTAACATGTCTGTAACACTGCTGACACAAAATACACGTCCTTTGCAGTGAAAGAGCTACGAATTTATGTCTGTAATGTTTGTACACTGCAATTTTATTCTTGCATACTCATTTGTGTCATTAAGTAAATATTGAAGTTATTGGAACACAATTTTGAGGTTTATCAGATATTGCTTGCATATAATAATTATGTTTGTTTTACAGATATCACTTCACATTATTCTTATTTCTGTATGTCTCGTGTTGTGTAATAATCTGAATTGCTGGTATTTGACTGCATTAACATATATGTGATTCAGTTGCATAAATTATCTTCATGCATGTTTTCTGCTTCTAGTACTCTTTTCTTTGTAAAGTTTTTTAGACGCATTTTTCTCGCATTATTTTTTTAATATGGTCATTGTTTAAGAAAAGTATTCCTGGTAAATTTTACCTAAAAAACAGTTCTTGATGTTATTGTAATAAGATCATATTGTAATTGCAAATTTGAGTTTTTGGTAGGCAACATCTTTGAGATTATAATAATAACAGTACACAGTGAGATAGAGATTAAGTAGTGGAGGCTAGGTTGAATTCCCAGAGAACCTCAGATACAAGACCCAGGCATGACCTCCGTCCCAGCATTACTTGGGCAGAAGTAGCAAAACTGTTGTTTCTAGGTACACCATGCAGAGGTCTGATAGGGTCTTGATGGGATCAGGTTTGCCTCACTCAGACTGTCCCACCAGCGTGATCTTCTCCTCGCTGCTGTCATTGCTTTATGAAAGACAGAGGGAGAATCTTCTTTAGTGGAGCATCACAGCAGGTCACACCTGCTCATGATTGAATTCTGAAACATTAATAATTATGTGTCCTGCTGCTACCTGTTGAGACCTTCTGTTTGTCCATTAGTTTAATGGTGTAATTTATTTCATTTGGAAATTCTCAAGGGGGGGGGGGAGTGTTTAGTGCCAATCCATTCTAAAACATCAGAAAGTAAAGGAGATGAAGATACTTTGATGGATATAAAACACTTTTATTTCCTTCTCTCATGGCATGTTTCCTTCCATGAGACGGTATTACTGCTACTGCTTCTTTCACTGATTCTTATATGTACAGTTTTTGCACATCATATTTGTTCCTGAGCTGAAAACTGAATATGTTGTTTTTAAGCCTGCGGTATCAGCCCTTTTGATATTTGGTTGAGTAGATTAATATTTTTATAGTACTTATTTACTTATTTAGTAGTCTTGACAGATCTTTTATCTCTTTAAATTGTAACATGGCTTGTTGTTATTTGTTAAAAGTTTGTTGTTGTACAAAATGAGTTGATGGTTGAGCCTTGCACAGTTAGGCTCTTTATATATGTTGTTTTTTTTTTAATTGTAAAGACATTGGTTATCTTACTATATAAGATTTCATAGGGCCTTGTTATAATTTGTGTTACATATAGGAAGTTTTGAATTTATACTGTTTAATTACTTTAAGTTAACCAGTGTTAACATTCTATAAAGTTGTGTCTTAACCAGGTTGTTTTTTTTTTTCTTCTCATAATTGTAATTCTAAGATATGTTCAAAATAAGAGCCACCTCTTGTTCTTACAGTTTCTTCAGATTTTTTTAAAAAAATCACCAGTTCATATCCTTGCGTGCACATAGTGTCAAATGATCACCAATTGTGACATAATTTTACTTTTTATTTTTAACAGATTCATTACTTTTTTTAATTTTGTGATATTTAATAAATGGTTTTTATGTGATGTGTAAGGAGTGGTTTGTTTTTTTTTTTTTACTTGGTAAAACACTGAATGGTTTTTTGTATTTTATAGCACTAAATGAATGGGGTTATTTGTGTATTTTATAGCACTAAATGAATGGGGTTATTTGTGTATTTTATAGCACTAAATGAATGGGGTTATTTGTGTATTTTATAGCACTAAATGAATGGGGTTATTTGTGTATTTTATAGCACTAAATGAATGGGGTTATTTGTGTATTTTATAGCACTAAATGAATGGGGTTATTTGTGTATTTTATAGCACTAAATGAATGGGGTTATTTGTGTATTTTATAGCACTAAATAAATGGGGTTATTTGTGTATTTTATAGCACTAAATGAATGGGGTTATTTGTGTATTTTATAGCACTAAATGAATGGGGTTATTTGTGTATTTTATAGCACTAAATGAATGGGGTTATTTGTGTATTTTATAGCACTAAATGAATGGGGTTATTTGTGTATTTTATAGCACTAAATGAATGGGGTTATTTGTGTATTTTATAGCACTAAATGAATGTTTCTGTGTACTTTATAACATGAATTTTTTTTGTATGTGTATATAGCACAAAATGAGTGGTTTTTTTTGTACTTTATAACACTAAATGGATTCTGTGTACTTTATAACACTAAATGAATGGTTTTTTGGTAATTTATAACACTAAATGAATGGGTTTTTTGGTACTATATAACACTAAATGAATGCTTTTTTTGTACTTTATAATACTCATTGAATTTTTTTTTGTACTTTATTAGCACCAAATGAATGGGCTTTTTTGTACTTTAATAGCACCAGATGAATGGGTTTTTTTGTACTTTAATAGCACCAGGTGAATGGGTTTTTTTGTACATTATTAGCACTAAATGAATGTTATTTTTTTAACTTTATTAACACTAAATGAATGGTTTTTATATAACACTTAAATAAGTGATTCATATATGATGCTTAATTAATTTTTAAAAAATAAACCTTGGATAGCAGTGGCAATTGCTGTAACCTCATAGTAGGTGAACCCTTAGCCTGCTAAGATCTTGCCACAGTTCATCAGAGTACGGAAAAAGGATAGGGATCAGTGTGTGATTTCCACCATAATGGTACTTGAAGAGAAGTGTTATATTAGCATCTGGCACGGAGAGAGCAAAGTTCCATTGTGTTGTGAGTACTCCAGAACAGCAAGAAAGCTGTGAAGTCAACTGTCCTTGTCAGTGTATCTTCACCATCGCTGAGAAGCATACCTTTCGGCTGATGGTCTTCAGAACAGCATGAATAAATCTTATCAAACTTATTCTTTTATATCATTATTCCTATGCTCGTAGTTTTAGTAATTCATCTCCATCATGATTCACTTATTTTGTGCAGTGATGTAGCTTACAGCAGGGCTTTCATCTAAAGTATTTTATCTTATGACCCTTGCTCTTGATAGTTGAAATGCTTTCTATGCTGAACATGTTTAGAATACTTTATGTGTCTGTGGTAAAGTATGAAACTGAAGTTAAATGGCCTTCGGCCTGTAAGTCAGATACTTGGTTGAGGGTTAGATAAAATTTAATGATCAAATCTTATCTAGACAGATTACGCCTTTGTTGAAGATGTGAATATTAAATAACATGAACAAGAAGAGAAGTGATGTAGAAATGAATGTAAAAATAACTGGAATGTTGGTTAGAGGTGGAAGAAAATAGATTGTGTAGTTATGAAAGATCTTAAGGACTTCAAAGCATAGATTAAGAGAAAACTGATATTTTTGAAAGAAAAATGCATTTTTCTCCGAACTATCCACAAGCTCTTTAGTAGGGAGATTGAAGATATCTTTCACATGCTTTACCGAGACTTTGTTATGTGAGACCTTGCTGAGTAGCATTACATGTTTTCTGTAGATGTTTTTTGAAGTAATTCTTTTCTCTTTGTCATGTAACAATCTTGTGCATAAAAGTTGTCCTCTGATAACATGGGAAATTTCACAGTTAATCTCCAATTGGCTGGGTAAGATTAAACTGGTTACCATAGTGGCATGACACATTTCCTGTAGCAGCCAGTAATGTGTTATCTTGCTACATGCCAACCCATGGCCCATTTTGTTGAGTTGTGCAGGAGTAATGACCAGAGAAACCATGTAACCATCACCGCATCGAGCAGGGAGGTCTGTGGTGTGATTCATTTTGTGCAAGGAGGAGGATTGTTGATTGTTTCCCCTGTGCATGGTGATAACAATAGGTGTGACAGTTCTGTGAGGGACTGATACAGGAATTTCAGGGATAGGCCAGCAAACCAGACACTGGTCAAAATTCTGTTCTGCCTTCTGAGGTGCTCTTGTTGTTCTTCTTTAAGCCAGCTGGGTAGGGATCAGTTTATTTCACTATAAGATGAGCTTACAGAGAATACGGCTTTTTATGGAGATTGTAATGAGTTAGGAAGGTCTTTGTAGTGGAGTCCCAGGACAGTTTGGTAACTGTTTTTAGCATTTGAAGATCTTCATCACAACTTCAGCTGCTGGGAAGTCGTCAGTTTGCACTTGCCCTCGAGGAGGTTGTCAGCTGTCCACCATCATCAGTCAGAGACAAGGAGAGAAATATATCCAGATTGAAGAAATACCGTCAGCTGAAAGAAATGATAGTGCAAGTTTTCTGAACATGAAAAACATTACAGCGATAAGATTTTCTAATCAAAGCATTTGTGATATGAGAATTGGTGATTGTGAAAAGAAATTCCACAGCAAGTGGAAGATCATGCACAGAGACGTACAGTCAGCGCTTTGAATTTGTTGGAGAGTAATTTGAGCATAAAATATGGCAGGGAAGGGATGTGCTGTACTTGAAGGGTGTTGTACTTGTGGGTCCTGCCATTTTCAGGCAGCGGAGACTGTGAGAGTTACTGCACGCACCAGTCTGCTTCTAACATTCCCACAGAGGGAAAGGGTTTAGCTGTCAGTTATGATAAACCTAATGAAGTTATAATTATTGCATATGACAGCGTATTTGCCAGAGATGTATAATTCTGAAGAAAGTATTGAAACGTATGAATGATAGCAGAGTTTAAGGGAGTATTAGAGCTATGAAACAGGGCCGAAAGAAAAGAAAAAAGATTGAAGAGCGGGGCAAGGCTGTTATTGATATAAGTAGTTTAAAAGGTTGGCATCTTATGCCTGCAAATTTTTATTAAAAGTCTTCTGTCTGAATTTTCAAATACTCTGCCGTTTTATTTCATCCCCAAATCCAACATAAGTCAGATGTTTCCAGGTGTTTTTGCTTGAAATAAATTGAATGGGTAATTTGGAAATGTTTAAAAAAAAAAAGCCCATAAAGAACAGCTTTAAGAAAGAGGTTGTAATTAGTAGAAAAAATGGGGAAGAAAGTGCATCCACATAGTTGCAGTGCTTAAGTGCTCAGGAGAATGTTGTTGGTATTGTTTCTATGTTGGCATCATTGAGATTTTTAGTTGTAATTAAAGCAGAGATGTAGCAACGGCGAAGGTTAATTCTATGCTCACAACCTATCATGCATGAGATGGAAGGGTCAGTGTTTCTATCCTCTTCTATGTTCAGGGTGAGAGGTTGAGCCATGCTGTGGGCTGTGCTTTCGCCATCTGCCTGGAGAAGAAGCAGAAGAGAGACAAGGAGACAGGAGTGACAGTGACATACAACCAGTCACGGACAAGTTTTGAAAGGACAGGCTCTTTTAGACAGACCACACTGACTGAGAAGATTGTCGACCCACAGAGTGCAATTTTGGCTGGTAAGAGTGCAAGACAAAAAAATCTGGTCATTTATCAAGTGTTATGAAGCAGTCATCATATGCTTATTTCATCTATTTTTGTCCTTTGTTAGTTCATTTAAATGGACTTTTTCATCATAGGATTTGTTTTTTGCATATTCTTACTTGTGATTATATGTTTTTTTTTTTCTGACTATTGATCATTGAGTTTGTTTTTCAGCTGTTCTGAATTCTTAGTGAATGTTAGGACTGATATTGTATCTTGCGGTACTGAGCTGTATCTTCCACTATATGCCAGGTGCTGTTGTGCAGCTGCTGTTTATTTCTTTTATGAACCTCTTCAATCCAAGAATGGTCAGTGACTTGTTGCTTAGAAGTAATTCTGAGTTCTTAACTGTATCAAGCTTATTTCTACATATATCTTCCACAGAACCTGTACCAGTTAAATCAACTAACAACCCATTTGCAGTACAACGCCCTCATGCCACTGCCAACTTGCTGGAGCGACAAGGCTCTTTCAGGGGATTTGAAAAACTTCAAGAGACGTCGTCTCCCTTTAAACGAACTTTGTCACTTCGATTGAACGAGCTGCCGTCCACATTACAGAGACAGAATGCTGTCATGGAGTCACCTACACAGAATGGAAATGGTGGTGAGAAATATGGTTTACACTTAGAAAGTGTCAGCATCGTTGCAGTTATATACCCATTAATTTAAGTCACTGAGCAGGGATTCGTACTTGCAAATTTTCTCTTTTGTGACTACTATATTTCAAAGAACAAGAATAATATGATCTTTATGTATGGTTAAAGGTAGCCCTATATTATGCCATGGAGTCACCTACGGGATGTGGTGTTGTGTCTGTATTTTTCTTGACTTGTCAGCACACGTTGATGTGGTCAGTATGACACCTGGCCAGCTTTCCTCCCCCTTCCCCAGAAAAAGCCTAGAACCCATTTCACTGGTCTGTGATAGGGTAGATCTGATGGGACAAAATCAGTGACTGGCAGGGATATGAAGATGGGACCATCAAACCCGGACGTCTGGTGACTCTGTTGTAGATAAACATATAAAAGTTACCTTTGAGATCTTTCCATGAGATCCATAATACCAAAATAAATGTAATCAATCATAAAATTGAAAATGAACAGTTAGTGTGGTTAAAGTATCCTAAGAAATTCAGTAACCTATTTTGTATGGCCCGAGATGGGTGTAATAGTGTGTGATACTCGTGATTCTTACATTTTTTTTCCTGCATTGTTTCAGCTGTTGGCGGAACAATTCCTGAAGTGTCACAAGAACAAGAAGACTCCATAGCTCAAATGTGTCAACAGCTAACACAAGGTCTTACAGCACTTACTTCTGATGATCCTTTCTCTGGTGTACCCACCCAGGCTGGCACACGCAGCCACGCGCTGACACACCAAGCCTCTCTCCCAACACCTTTCCATAACCATGCTGTGCTCACACGTCAACATACTACGCCGGCGGCACAGAGTAAGTTTGGGTTGGATGATGCTTGTTTTCTTTCAGAACAACATTTGCTCGTGTATTATACGGTAATAGAGAACAAAAGTGGAGATTTAGTTCAGGTAGAAACAATAAATTTTATTAAAATAAGGCTGAAAAGAAGTGAAGACAGTGAGCTCAGTCATCTGTTCTTCCATCTTGTTATCCAGCATTTTTTTTTTTTTTTACCCTCTCCACATTGATTTGTTGTTAGCTTGAATGTAGTCCCTGTATAAATTGAGCTGGTTGTTATGCTCTGGTGCACCTTACCTCGTCTTTGATTTGAAAAGGTTTATCTTCAGCACATTGTGTCAGGTAGCCATTTTTAATGCTGGGTTGATTGGAGTGTGACTTTTTAACATAAAACCTGCTCAGTCAGATTGTTTTATTGCATGACCCCGTTTTGGTTTCTGCATTTTGGAGAATCCTTTTATTTATTTCGTTTTGTTTTTTCATTGGTAGTTTTCTTGTACACATTTTACTTAGTATTTTAAGATAATAACCATTTTTTTTATCTCTCTGTGTTGGTTTATTCAGCTTTCCAGCCTGTGACGAACCCTTGGAGTGGAACCAGCAGTACACATACTCCTTGGGGAACAGTGGCAGCACCTGCTACAGTGAGCAGCACCACTAGCTACAACCCTTTTGCTACCACTGCTCCCTCTTACCTTCAAGCAACCACAGTTAGCAGCTCCCAAAATACATTTCCTCAGTCACTTCAGGGGGTCACCAGCCAACAACAACAACAGCAGCAGCAGCAGAATGGTGCCGTGGCATCCACACAGTCGGCAGTCGCCAGCTCATCCAATCCATGGCCGACTTCAGCCCCTCCATTGCCCTCTGTCTCCGCCCAAGGTCCAGGAGTGGATCCTTTTGATGTTGCCTGGGCTGCCAAGTCTGTGAACAAATCTAATTCTAATCCCTTTGGGACAAAGTCTGTCAAACAGTTTGAAGTACAGTTGTAGTACAGCAGTCATTGCTTCACGGACTGTAGCCTGGTATGTTCTCCTACACTGTCACATACATACACATACATTCATTCTCCGAACAAGGATTACAGTGTATCTCAAGCTTTGATGACTGAGATGGCTTGCCTGGGTAAAGAGCAAACTGATACAAAGTGACTGTTTGACGAGCAGTACATTAACATTATGCTATTCATAGACTGAATGAAGAGACAAGCAATAGATTCATACGGCTGTATATTGTATAAGTTGTAATATTCATATTACTATATTCTGTTACAGCTGTGCTTGTGTTACAATATTCATCAGTCTGTTTTTTATAAACATCTCGAATTGCTTCTGTCTGGCAGAAGAAAAGAACAAGAACTTTTTTTGTTTAAGGCTAAATTGAGTACTTGAGTACGCAGTTTTAACATAGTCACACTACCATGTTTTACTCATTTTTATTGGTAGTTTTGATTATGAGACACATCCTGGTTTTAGAAACATTGGCTGTATGAGAGGGGCTAGTTGTTCAAACAAAAGAGGGGTGGGGGGGGAACGTTCATGAATATGATATTATTCTTTATGTGAATTTTTTTTTTTCACTCTTTCTTGAACCATATTTGGAGAGAAATATTAAATAAAAGTTTTGAAGTAGGTTAATTGGAACTGGAGGTAGATGTGGACTTATTGATTCTTCAATAATAATAAAGGTTTTTTTTTTTTTGTTTCAGTGTTCAGATCTTTAGCTTTGCATAAATCTGTTGCCATTTTTGTTTGGTCAAAGTTTGTAACTTTCTTCATCTTATTTAGCCAGTTAGCAAGCTTCAGCTTCAGATCTGACAGCAGCGCAGATCTGCCCTGGTAGGCACTCTCGAGGTGTGCATGCTTAAGTTGAGATACAACTTCTACGTGGATTTTAATTTGTGTAGGATATCCAATTCTTGGGACAGAATAGAACAGCATGTTTCAAATAAATTGGGCAAGAAAGTCATTGCCAGAACTTTTATTTATTTCAATCTCAAAATGTTTGTGCCTCAGCATTTACTGACGTTTGTCTATAAAAGTACATGAAACTAGTTTGGAAGTGTAGGTAAAGGTAAAATTCCCTTTTCCATGCCATTAAGGCATATTGGGGATACGGCGTTAGGCTCGTATTTTCCATGACATTCGGCACGTGAAAGGGTGATGTGGTCAGCATCACGCCTGGCCATATTTACCTTCCCAGATTTCTCTGGTACTCATTTTTAGAGGTTGGGTGAACCCCGGGACCTTTTTTAGTGTGCACCGGATTAGTAAACCGAGCGCCTAACCACTTAGTTAACCAAGCTGTTTGGAACTGTCCCCATTTTTTTTATTTAGAGAGATGATAGCTTTAAAAAAATTTTTGAAACTTCTTTCCGTGAGATGACATGTACAAGACTTACAAGATCAGTACATAAAATGGAATACTTAAAGCTTGGGATGAGATTATCTGTATGGTTGTATGATATTTCTGTTGTGATTGGTGATCAAAAATAAGATTTTTTTGTCTGGTGGTATGATATTTCTGTTGTGATTGGTAACACAGTGTGAGATTGTCTGGTGATGTGAGATTCCTGTTGTGCTAGGTGACTGAGGGTGAGATTTTTATTGTCTGGTGGTACGATATTCCTGCTGTGATTGGTGATTTGAGTGTGAGATTCTGTAAAATTAAGAATTTAATGAGACTTATCCACAATAGACGACAAATAAGATTTTGAATGGTAATTTTATGGTTGTGAGATGGGAAAGTTGGGGTTGTTTTTTTTTTTTTTTCCCGTCACTGTGAGATGAGTGCGAGGAATGTTTGTATATTTCTGTGCTGTGAATAACAAAGCTTTATTTTTTATTGTCGTGCAGTTTTTCTTTTGCCCTGGTTTTTATGTGAGTTTTACATTTTTGCTGGTCACCTCAGTGGTATGTTGTGACATCTATCATTGATCACTTTCTGTGGTTGTCATAGAGTGATGGTGAATATTTTATCTTTTTATACTTATCCCAGGGTAAATCAAGTGATTTGTTTTGTTGTGAAATTTATGTGAAATAACAGACAGAGCAAGGATTGGTTTAGTCAGAAAAAGTATATCTTATATCCAGGAACATATCAGGATGGAATTTTTTTTTTTATCTTTCTGAATGTTACATTGATAAAATGCTTTGTGCTTTAATCATAGCTTATCTGCTGCAAAAGGTTTTTGAGCCAGGCATTTTGCTATTCCAAATCCAGTGTCTTTTCTTAGACGAGACCCCCGTTTTAAACAACACTTTTATTGTTATCGCTCCTACACAAACTAAATGATAGATGTGGACTAGAATAATACTAGAAGGTTGACCAAGCCTATATGAGCAGAGAACTATGTTTTGTTTTTAGTATTATGACTGTATATGGTTATGAAGCCTGGACTGTAGAACAAAACAAATGACTATTTTATGTTTAGATTTTTTTCTGAAGATATGGCTACCACGATCATAAGAGTTGGTTGTGTAAAATGAAGCAGATTCTGTGGGAGCCTGCACTTTGTGAAAGTGAGAAGGAATGGGGTTAGATCTGAGTGATGTCAGAAAGTATCCTAGTACACCTTTTGTGTGCACCTTGTACACCTGTACTGCCCTGCTGGTGAAAATAATGAAGGTTGTGTATCATATTTTACCATCTTTGATTTGTATTCCCGTCATAAAACTGAATGTTATGACTCGGAAATGATCTTTTTTATGTTTTATTTTTATTATGTGTTTCTCAGATTCATTCTTGACATAAAGACAGTGATAAGTGATAAAATAGTCTCTTTTGTTTCTTGATTAAACAGTTAGTGTCTGAAGCATTCAGTTATCTTGGTGTGATTTAAATATCATATAACTGAGCTCAGTGTAAAGTTGACCTGAAGCGAAGTTTGCTTTTCATTGTTTACCTCAGAAGTTCCTGCTATCTTCAGCTTGAGTGGCCAGTTCACTTGTTTGATTGGAAGTGAAAGTTTTATTCATGTAGCTGGTCAGTTTTAGAATAAATTCTCCAATATATAGGCCTGAATAGATAAGTATATTTGTGGATAAATGCAGCAAGAAGACTGAGACTTATGAATTGTGCAGTTCATTATGTAGACATAAACGAACTAAAAATGCCCAATGCATAGGGGTGAGGGGACTTCAAGAAAAGCATGTAAATGTGAGAAGTCATAACAGAACGTTGAACTTGTCTGGTTGTGTTAGCAACCATTGGGTTGTGAGAGACAAGACACATACTGGTTTAGCTATAATGTATATTTGCTTCACTGTATTCCTCCTCTTTTTTTTTTGTTGTTGTGCTAAATGCTTCGTTTTTTGTTTTTTTTTTTTAAACTTTCATTAAGAAAAGAGGTACAGCCTTCATCTGTGAATCACTGTAAGAGAAGAGGCCCAAGTTAAAGTTTTATATATTATGTGATGCCAGTTTATGTGATTTTAAGGACAGTATTGAAAACAGATCATTCAGGTACATAGAGAACTTGAGTAATGCTTGATTACTTGTAGAAATCCGGCGAATGGTTAAAATACGAGGGAGTAAATCCTACCTGGCAAGACACCATGAGCTTTTTTTTTTGTTTTTTGTACCTTTATCAGTCAATAACAGTGATCATTATTAATGTGGAGAAAGAAATGGAGAACAAAGACTAAGATGAGGAACATTTAAAAGATGAAGATTAAAAAAAAAAATACTAGCTTGACTTTGAAATTTTAATGCTGCTTACCTTTGAGCATCAGATATGGGGTTTCTGTCTCAAAGAATAGAGTCAGTAACTTCATATTTGTCCCTGGTTTACAGATGACCCTTGAGTTATGACAAACAACAGTTACGACAGACAGTTACTTATGCTTCTTTTGTATTGAAATAAGTAGAAATGCCACTTGCAGCTTTATGATAACATTTTAATTGCTTGATTTTTAATATTTTCTAATCTTCTGAAACAAAGAGTAGATTTGATAAGGCACTGAATAGCTTTAGAAGTGAAAATGAATATAAGATAAATGTCACTAGAGAAGATATACAACTAACATCAGTTCTAACTTATGATGGAGTCATCTGAGTGGAATCCTGTCATAAGTTGAGAACCATCTGTTTATGAAGATAATTGGGTCTGGAGTGCATAGGAAAAAATACTTCTTGTTCCCTTTAAACTGATACAATAAAGGCAGCTCAGTTGCTTGCCTTTGGATCTCCAGCATGGAAGATATTCAGTTGCTACCTTCAGACTTCCAGCATGGAGGATATTCAGTTGCTGCCTTCAGACTTCCAGCATGGAAGATATTCAGTTGCTGCCTTCAGGCTTCCACCATGGAAGATATTCAGTTGCTGCCTTCAGACTTCCAGCATGAAAGATATTCATTTGGCACATTCAGACCTCTGGGATGGAAGATAGGCAGTTACCACCTTCAGACCTCCAGGTTGGAGAGAACCAAGCAACTGTATAAGATTTGAACTAATGAAGTTAGAGAGGACTTGGTTAAGCACTTTCAAGATAGGTTCTGAACTGAAGAAATTTGTTATGTGGCTGTAGAGATTTTAAAAAAAGGTGGGGAGAGGATGGATTAGATTTGTAAAAAATATTGTATTTATTTTCCCCTTCTTACAGGTTAGATATAACAAGTTGTGAAGAAATGCAGAATTAAATAATAGTATATATCTTTGAACAGAAAAACTTCACTTTACCACATTGATAAAAGAGAGTAATGTAAAAAGAGTAAAAAAAAAATATTCATGTGTATAGAAACAAAATTTTTAATGAAATGTAGAAAAGTGCTAGTACATATAGTATAACAGCATTGCAGGCATGGAAAAACAGTTGTTAGATGTGTCAGACCAGTTTCTGTCAGGCTTAAAGCAAGGTAGCTATCTTGTCTGACTTACATTATGTTGGATATAAAGGTAACCTGTCATGCCTTAGAGGCAAATAGGGATACGGTGTTGGTGCCAGTATTTTCCTTGACCTGTCAGAACACTAGAGGGTGATGTGCTCACCATTACTCCTGGCCGCCTTTCATTCCCTGGCTTTGGAAATTGGGTACCCATTTCTACAGCTGGATGACTGGGGCACCTCTGGCTGGATTTGAACCCCCAATCTTCGTCATGAGAGACTAGTGCACTAACCACTTCACTCAGGTCCCCATGTTGGATATAAACCAGTAGCTGTCTTGTCTGACATAAAGACTAGTAGCTGCCATGTTGGATATAAACCAGTAGCTGTCTTATCTGACATAAAGACTAGTAGCTGCTATGTTGGATATAAACCAGTAGCTATCATTTCATTAACTGGTATCTTATCATGTTGGATATAAACCAGTAGATATCATGTCAGACTAATAAACCGGTAGCTCTCATGTCAAACTAATAAACCAGCATCTATCATGTCAGATGTATGAACCAAATGAAGTGGACCACTCATTTTCTTTTCATCTTCAAGCCCAGAACTAGACAGACATATTCTTCTGTTCATAACCTTCATTTCTCAAGTCTTGTCACTGTGTTTTTTATTCTCACTGAAGCCATCAGACATTTTATTACAGGGACATTTTTTTTTTTTTTTCTTTTTTAATCCATATACCTCAGATGTTACTCTTCAGATACAAATTGTGATTCTCTTAAGTAATGCATACGTGTCATTTTGTGAGTGTGGTTTACATGAATTTGTTGAATTTTGTGGCTTTTCCAGAAAAATGTTTCACACCATTCTCATACATGCAGTGAAAAAACCAGAATATATGTGATTAGATTTCAATAATGGCCAATTTTATATGCATGGATGAGTAATATTTTAAAAATATTTTTACATGTGGTATTTAGGTGCACATCTTAAACAGATCCCTCCCGGCATAAGTTGTTTTGTGAAGGTAATGCACTCCTTCAGCGCATGAAGTTTCAGAAAATGGCAGTAAGAAGTGTCTTGTATGGTAGATTGACCAGTTGGGTTCATCAGTAAGTTTGCCTTTTACATTCTGTTTTGTCTGTTCTGTTGAAGCAGCAGCATCTTCTTCAGTTTTCTTGTGCATAACAAGTGCTAACTGTCCATTCACAGTTAGATATAAGAGAGGCTGTCCATTCACAGTTAGATATAAGAGAGGCTGTCCATTCACAGTTAGATATAAGAGAGGCTGTCCATTCACAGTTAGGTATAAGAGAGGCAGTCCATTCACAGCTAGATATAAGAGAGGCTGTCCATTCACAGCTAGATATAAGAGAGGCTGTCCATTCACAGTTAGATATAAGAGAGACTGTCCATTCACAGTTAGATATAAGAGAGGCTGTCCATTCACAGTTAGATATAAGAGTACCATTTGTGCCCCCACAGTTTAGTTTTTCAAAGTTCATAGTAGTTTTTTTATATGGTTTGATAGAAATGGAGTAGAACAGAAGTTGAAGTCAGGCAAGGACAAGGGATTGGGTTATTAAGTAGCTCTTGTTGAACTTCATAGTAAGACTAACTTAAGATGAGTTCCGGTCTGAAGTGTTAAGGAACAAAGTTATTGAAGCTAGAAGTTGGCGGAGCTCTTGGAAAAAGGGAAGATTTGCCCAACACTTCTTCATCATATGACTGACACTTAATGATTGTCATTTAGGCAATGAATTTGTCGTTTCATCTCAAGAAGCAAAGCTCTTGAAAAGTGGTGATTCCAGCACTTCACCATCCTATGATATTTAATGGTTGTCACTCAGTGAATTTGTCACCTGACATTTCACACTTGATATTTCAATAGAGAACTGCCAGAAACGTTAAATATTTGAGATGCACCCAGTAATCATGGCACGGTACTTGTAAAGCTTGTCTACACTGCCACTGTTTCAAAAGTACCAGCTTCTGAGATTAAGTTAAAAAAAAAAAAAAAAGTTAATGCTCTTAATTTTAACTGTGTTCCCTAATATTGTTGAAAACTTCTGTTAAATTTATGTGACAGAAACATCCTGGTGGCATGACTGCTTCCATTCCTCCTAGATTTTCTGCTGGCTGTCGAGTGCTGGAAATTAGTTCTTAGTACACAAGAATCACATGAGAACTGAGGATAAGGATGTTTGTAGCTGAAATTCTTTAGTCATTTGTCAGAGTGCGATGATTATGATTGTTATGTAGATTTCCTTGTACTAGAAGCTAGCTCAGAGTGAGTTTGCTGGGAACTAGACTTTTCTTTCCTTTTCTTGCATCTAGTGAGAAGAGTTTATTTGAGACTACAATCAGAAGTTGGACTAGCATATTTCTAAAACTTTTTACATACATGTAGTACCTGTAACAACATATATATATATATATATATATTGTTTGTTTGTTTGTTTGTTTGTGTTGTTGGTGCAAACCAAACTTGATGCAAACCCAAAGATCAAGTTTGCCTGAAACTAGACTTTTGTGTATGTGTTTGTGTAAAGCATGGAAGAGCAGTGAATTAGAAGATGAGTGAGTGATGAATTTCAACTTCATATACCTTTATGATATCCCACAGCCATCAGATGTTAAATGTGAACCATTAACATTTTCTTCTTGATGGTGGTTCAGTTTTGTACACAGATGTCTCTGCTTCAGTTACACGGACAGGTGAAATGATTTTCTTTTTTTATTCTTTTTTTTTTTTTCAAAATCTTGTGTAAGTTTGTTTTTGTTGTTACTAGTGCATTCTCTGTGTATTGTATAAATGCAGGCACAGAATAAATTATGTATATAAACTGCATACCTACATTTAACACCCCCCCCCCTTCCCCTCCTTTCTTTTCTTGGCATATTCCACCTCCCAGATTATCTGTAATGTGAGGTCAGTGAAAGTCACCCATCAGATGTTTCTCAATGATAATAAATTATATTTGCTGAGTCTTGCCTTGCTTGGCCGTGTATGTGTTTATGTATTGGTATTTGTATGCTTGATAAGAGAGAACTCTTTATGGGATTCTACAGGTCCATGGTATTTAGGCCTTAGTGACAGTGTAATCAGTGGCTACCAGCAAATGCTTCAGTTGACTCTGGAACCCAAAAATTGTTACCTGGCATACTTGTGTTAGGGAAAATTCTCAGTCACATAAAGAGTGGGACTGTACCAATGTCCACACAAACCTTAATGAAATGGATTATGACTTGTTAGAAGACAAAAGGAAAAAAAAAAAAGGTAAAATTCCTGTTTCCATGTCATTAGGGGATATGGTGTTATGGTCACATTTTCATGACCTTTGGCACATGAAAGTGTGATGTGATCAGTATCTGCATTTACCATCTCAGATTTCTCTGGTACCCATTTTTATAGGCTGGGTTGATCCTGAGGCCGCTTTTGGTGTGTACCAGAAAAAATCCCACTGCTGGGACTGAACCCCTGGTACCACTGGATTAGTAAACCGAGCCAATCAGCTAACCAAGCCTGTTAGAAGACAATGGTTATAAAAAATAGTCTCACAAGAGGATGTGGCTTGAGAAAACTTTTATTATTTCTCTATCATACAGAAACAAATGAAAATCCACCTGATGACATTAACAATCTGACAGTATAAGTAACAGAGATATGTATATCCCAAGTGTGGGCACTGACTTTACAGAGGACTGAGGTCGCACTCAGCTCACAATTTGCTCCATCAGTCAGGGTTTAAAAAAAGAGAGAGAGAGAGAATGAATGAATGAATAATCATTATTTTTAAAGGGTAAAGAATTGGGCACGCAGGCCCATCTTACATTCTACCCTTGAGAGAGAACACCAACACCAGTGAGAGAGAAAATAAACAGTCTGCTGCATCCTATCAGGGTCAAATCTTTAGTATGTCACTGCATAAAGGCAGTACCCTGCCGTAGTCATTTAAAAAAAAAAGTTATTGCAAATAACAAGATATGACAAAGGGCAAAAGAATCTGCATAGCCACTTCAGTGAGTTAGCTATTCATGTGTATGTGTGAAGTATAAAAGAAAAGTTACAAAAGTTCAGCTTTGATGGATATGCTTACAGGAGACCAAAGTTCCATAAGGGACATGCAAATGACTGACTGATAGATATGCTGGTGAAAAACAAATTATTTTGTTTGCATATTTCACACATAATTTATCAGTGCTACATGGAAAAAAGAATCCTCAAACAACTGGGGGGCTAGCAGACCGCAGCTGCCCAAGTCCCTGTCTGACCTTGTGGAGCTCCCCCCACCAGAAACAGGCTGTCATGCTAATGACCACTGAAGTGAGGGCAAACAAGTTCCTCATTGCGGATGACCTTACTGAAAAGCCATCTTCTTAGGAATGTCACCCCAGCCCACTCACATTCTGGCTTGTCTGTTTGTTCTCCAGATCTTCACTACAACATCAGCAGCAAAAGAACTTATGTTTGAAATACACAAAAAAAAGTCTGGCAGCAAAAGATATACAGAACACAAATAACTCCCAAAGTTCAGTCACTTGGGGAAGCATATGGAAAAATCACTTTTGATATAAGAATATATAAATATATATATACATATATATAATATAATAAAAAAAAGTGCAGCTGATAAACAGTAATTTAAGGCACCAAAGGGGAACAGTGGTGAAGTTAACAACCCTTCACCATTGTAGGTTAAATTCTGTTATGGAATGTTATTAAAAAGCAAAATAATACATGACTGTAGTTATCAGCTGCCAGAATTTCATCATGAAACTCGCTACATCCCTTGCCAGCTTTCTACTGGAGTAAAAATAAATGAAGAATATTCCAAACAGAAATACATGTCACAACAAAACCAGGCACAAGGCTAAAACACCACCCCCCACCCCCATGCTGAAGAATAGTAACAAAAATGAATATGAATCAATGGTATCAGTAGTGATACTAGGAGCTTTAGTCCCATTTTTTTTTGATGATCCTGCATCTGTAGCTGGCTCTTGGATACACACTGCTAAACTAAAAGAATATGAGCAAAACAAAAACTGAAATTTCTGATGAAAATGTCATACAAAAATCATGCCCACATTATCTACTAACATGTTAGTTTCAACAAATGAAAAACAATAAATTCTAAAAAAATCTATGAATGGTTGAGGTGGGACCGGAGATACTGCGCTCATAGTAAGAACTGTTCAAAACACGGGGTTCTGAGATCAAATGGCTCTAGTAATGCCAATATATGTAGGGCTGCCCACCCTTCTCCTCCCCTCCCCCGCCCCCCCCCCCCCTCTTTAAAGCCATTCCTTGACTTGGTGGGGCTTAAGTACAGCCACCAGAGGCTGGAAAACATAGTTCAGCCAGGCCAACCTACACCACTGCCCAAGTAAGACCACAGTCTGCCCTAGCAAGGAAAGGTGCTGAAGTTGGAGGTACCTGCCCAGAAGGTACATAACAAAAATCAGGGTACCACCAATATCACAAATGAGATGTAGCATTTGAAAAAAAAAAACAAGAAACACTTTTTTATGAAGGAGCTGAAATCAAAAGTCCAAAAAAAAAAAAAAAGGGAAGTGGAGTAGTTTGTGTCAAAGGTTTGGTGAAATGAAGACCACAGCCCTTGTAGTTTCGAAACCCTGAGAAATGAACATCAGTTCTCTGCCCATCTGAGAACAAATGATACTGTAAACAAAGACCTCTCTGTCCCATAGCATATGCATCCATTGGGAGTGTGAAGTTGTTAGTGCCTTCACTACAGCATTTCAGTCCTTGCTGCCTTTGTTTTTCTAGGTCAACCCCCAAGTACCATTTTTCTTAAGGCTGGGTTGATGCCAACCAATCTCAAAGATTCTGCTCAAGTGCGAAATCAAACCTAGGACCCTCCAATCAGCAGGTGAGTGCTCTAACCACTATAAAGACAAAAGGTTAAATCAGTCTGTGAGAAAACTGTGACAAGAAGAACAAACAAGTAAATATCAAGATGGGAAATAGGAAAGAAAAATAAATTACTATCATTTAAAAACAAAAACAAAAAAAAGCACACCTAAAATTTCATAAACCATATGTCAAAAATATCCCTGTTGGCCACCACATATTGCATTCACGTGAAAGAACTAATCAACTGCTGCTTTCGAGGTCATACAAGCTAAATAAAAATAAAGTACTGGACACCTGCATTTAAATACTGCCACAGTTTTCTTCTTGCCTTAGGACAGCGAGACTACGTAAAACAAAACTACGTAAGAGAAAGAATGAAACAACAAAATCAGCACATTTTTGACCCTTGTAATCAGCAAGTTAAGCACATCTGAGAAACAACAATTAAATTTAATTACCTTCTAATACATCAAATTCTGATCTACATCAGCCACCGAATTCAATTAAAACTTGTATCAAATTCAAATCTGTATCACCACAAGATAGCTGAACCAAGGAGAATGAAAAATGGCCAGGATGACAAATAAGCTTATATACTTTTGAGAATCATATAAATCCTACGGCCAATCCAAGACAGCAGTGGAATCGAAGAGAAAACTGAAAATATTGGTCACAGAGACCAAACTGATTTTTTAAAAAAAGACCCGTTTTAAAAATCTGGGCAAACACATCGAGGTTTTCCGGTGAGAAAGTCCAACTCTGGATTAAACTATGCAACGAAAACCACGGTGTCATGCAATCCCGCTTCTGAGACCCACCAAGAATACAGGCTCAAGCCCTGCAATACTCTGAACCTCTTGTGGTCCTCTCAGGAATCGTGTGGTCCTTTTGGGGACCATGGGACCTATCGAGGACCACAGGCGTAAATTCAGTAGGATCACAGGGCGGTTTTGGTGGTAGAAGCTAACGAAGAAGAAGAAAAATCTGGGCATTTTTAACATTTTTTTGTTGTTGTCATCGGTCTCCAGCAAAGCACTGCAATGATTGCATGTTATCTCAAGATTAGTTCGGCCACATGGTAAGAAACACTCAGATTCTAACAAATAAAGCATTACAAATTATTCAACTGACTTGGAGACCTCAAGAGAAAAGAAAGAGGGGCAGGCCATTGGGGACTTGGAGATGCACAATACAGGAAGAACTAAAGAAAGTGGGAAAGACATGGTCTGAGGTACCCCCACTTGCTCAAGACAGGGTCTGTTGGAGAACCTTTGTTGATGCCTTATGCTCCATTGGGAGTACAGAACACTGATGAAATTATTAAATGTCATTATGTAATCTGATTAAGTATGATTTAAATAAAACTTCCTTTAGTTAACACACATGCATACGTCAAATAGTCACAACTTAAGTTTTAAAAAAAAAAAAAAAGCAAACAAAAAGATGAATAAAGATAAATGTACATAAACTCTATGCTTTCCTCATATTTTATAGAAATTTTTTTTTTTGATATTTAAGCTGACCTCAAAGCTTTAGAATGTGTCTGGTATGTTTTCCTACCCTAGTTCCCCCAACTACTGTCATCTCTGGAAATAGGAACAAGATTGCACTTTCTGATGATAAAGTAAATGTGTGTATTTTTAAGCAATTGTAATATCATCAAGTAACAATGTATCATCAAGTAACAATGTATTACCAATGAAAAATTGGGTGCATGATCAATTTACTAGTGACAGCATCTACTTATTGTGACTGTATGTATCACCAGGTAAACTGCATAATCATACCGTAGGTATCCTCAATTTATCTGTATTATCACTGAGTAATTACGTGTGTCATCAATTTATTTATGCTGTCATCAAGTACTTGTAGCGCTGAGTAAATTACTTATCTGGTCCACAACCTGTAAAACTACTCTCCTACATCAAGCGAATGTTAACATGGGAAAATTTGTGGAACAGACCACCTAGAGAGAGAAAGAGAGAATGAAAGAAAATAGACAGAGCCTTGTCACAGACAAAACACCTTAGAGAAGTAAGTAATGAAGCATTGCAGCCAGACAATGGACTGATCTCCAGCAGTAAACTGAAACATAATATATTTGTGCTAATGAAGCTGCCTCAGAAACTGTGGAATGTCTCGCATGTACACAAAGCTGTTTAATGCATTAAGGAATAAACAGATGCTCACATAAAAATTTATATGGATATGAGAAATAAAAAAAAAAACACTTCATGAAGGGATTGGACAACCTAAATGAAAAACAATGAAGGAGCCCCCCCCCCCCCCCCCCCCCCCAAAAAAAAATCAGAATGGACGACTGAGGTGGGACCAAGCTGAATGAGAAACTGCTCTCATAACTGACTGCTTGTATCAGGACTGGTGAAACAACAGCTTATACTGCCTTTCAGTGGTGGCTCTTTGTAACAGATTATAGACCGGTCAAATGAGTGCCATTTTGTCTTGCCCCCTTCCTTCAGTGTTGAGGGGACAAACAGACAGGGCTCTGCAATCTGCTTCATATAATGGGATATTTAAGGTTTCTGTAACTTCCTCCCTCCATCTCTTGCATGGGTGGCCTCTTCCTCTGTTACCTACAAACCTCTGTGTGAATGGGTTTTTTTTTTTTTTGTGTGCCATACTGTCAGGAAGAAGTTGTGTTATGTAGCCAAACCAATTTGACTTGCTGTTTCCTTGCTATAAATCTGGTGTCACTCCAGCCTTTGCCCTGATGGTGTCACTTCTTATCTGGTCTCTTCTTGTCACTTGTCTCTTCTTGTATTCATCTTAAACATCTCATTTCTACTGTGATGATTTGCCTTTTGTGCTTGGCTGTTTGTGTCTGCGCTTGACATTGACAGCATAGAGTTGGGAGGAAAACTGTGCTGTACAGTGCTCTTTCTTGCTTCAGTTATGATGTATTTGTTTCTTAGCAAAGCTGCCATCTGTCCAATGACTCGATTCACTTTACTGCATCTGTTCTGAATCTCATCTTCAGTTCTCCCTGACCGTGAGACTGTACTGCCTGGCTACTTGAAATGCTTCATGTGTTTCACGCTGGTTGTCCAGGAAGATCTTCCTTTGACTTCCACTTTTTTCCCAGCACCGATCTTCACGCTGGTTGTCCAGGAAGATCTTCCTTTGACTTCCACTTTTTTCCCAGCACCGATCTTCACGCTGGTTGTCCAGGAAGATCTTCCTTTGACTTCCACTTTTTTCCCAGCAACGATCTTCACGCTGGTTGTCCAGGAAGATCTTCCTTTGACTTCCACTTTTTTCCCAGCACCGATCTTCACGCTGAATGGCTTGGATCATAAAAATAAGCCATGCAGAAGTGTCAGGCTGAATGGAGAAGACACGGCAGCCTTGCTATAAAATAAGACGCAACACAACCACCTGGTGAATACACAGGGGAAAGAAGAAGAAGAAGAATGGACAGAACATAACCAACAAGTATGTGTTGTACTGGAGCCTCAAAAGCAGACGGCAAGACCCATGACTCATTGATACATGTATACTTTCTGTAGTCAAAGCCTTAAATATATGCAGTTCTGTCTATGATTCAAATACTGTGCATTGACGTGCTATTTACACAACAGATGTGAGAATAATGAGTCTAAGAGCCATAGGAACTTAGACAAATCACATCAACATAAGGGCAAGAGAAACTAATGAAAATCCAACACTCTACAAAATATGACTGCAAATTTTCTTTCTCTCACATCTACATGTTTTATCTACATTCCCACAGCACTTCTCCTCTCCTTATCCTCACACTATAAATGGCTAAATCTTAAGATTTCCATTATAAAAAAAAAAACCTCAAAGGTTTCATCTGTTTGTTTACACATATATTTTTTTAAAAAAATGAACAAACATATGCCAAAGGGTCTAAAGAAAGATAACACACAAACATTCTCCATTCTGTCTGTACACACCACTTTTACACATACAATATTTAATGCTAAGAATCATAAACTATACCTGTTACAAAAAGAAAGTTAACATATTTGTTATAAACATGCTAACACTTCTTAATACTTTTATGACAGAAGTTCAGCCAGCCATGGAATGACGAACACTCACTACAACATGGACCTGTTTACTGTCCTCATCGTAAATGAACAATTTCATTTTCTAAAAGCCGAGCCAAAAACTTTGTGAGATCAAGGCCCGGTTTTTCAAACACACAGAAATGGTCATTGAAACATTAACTCTCTGAGATCTTACTTTCATCACTGAAAGAAATACCAACAAAGAAATACATTTTTTAAAAATTCAAGTCTCTGTTTTTCATGAAAAGGTTGTAGATGTCTTTAAAAACTAAGTTCATAATTAAACAGTCAACCAAATTAATTTCAAAACAATGAAAAAAGGCAAATTAGAAAAATTAAAATACTATACATGTCATACCTCTGTCAAAGTCATACATTTGTATAAATTTATTAATCATAACAGATTTATTACATAAATAGAGAGCACAAACATAAATATATATATATACAAAGGCTGCAATGGTACTTGGTCTATCAAAACAGGACATTTGATTTTTAACAAATGAAATACTAACAAATATTAATAAAAATAATCAGTTAGGCTATCCACAGATAAGTAAATTGTCACAAAAAAAAAATAAATAAAAATGATTATTTGCAAAGCATTATTCATCCTGTTTTAATGAAAGACATCTTAGAAATATGTAAGAAAAAAAAAATCCCAACCACTGTCAGGTCTTTTGTAATTCTTAATAACTGACAAATATTGAAAATTATATGCAAAATATTTACAAAGCACAACAAGGGAAGGCTATTTTGCATTTATATCGAACAATTTTTGGGAACAGATAAATGTTTTATCACATGATATACGTAGTAAAAGTCAGTGAGGTGTTGCAAGGGTCATAACAAAAGTCATGAGCAAAAATTTTTAAAAAATCAGAATTTACAGATAGAGAAAATATAAATCTGCATCCTTCGCACTTCATGTAGAGGTCACATGACATCACCATCATGTGTCATGTGATCACATGGAGCATAAACAAAATGGTGGGTGCTGTTACTGAGTTCCTTGTTAAAGAGGAAATCCCCACTGCTGAAATTCACCAAAGACTTCAACTTGCTTATGGAGATGTGTGTATGGGTGCTAGCAGTGTTAAGAGGTGGGTGAAACATTTCAAAGATAGAAACACGAGCATCCAAGATATGGCTCGAACTGCCTCCACTGAATGCAATGTGGAAAGGGATGACGACATCATTAAAGAAGATGGACGTATCACAGTATCTGAAATCGCTGTAAATCTTGGAATAGGACACAATGCAGCACAGGAAATGACTGAAACCGTAGGCTATAGAAGAGTTTGTGCCCGCTGGGTCCCACGTTTGTTGACGTCCAGAAAGCAGTGTCTGCGCCATCGGTCAGCAGGAACGTAATTCTACCAGGAGGGTATTTTCAAACGTGCAGAGCGATGGGTAAAAATATGTGCAGAGAAATGGAAATTATGTTGAAAAGTGAAGAATATGATGCAGATTAAGCTGATACATTTATATTTTCTCTATGTATAAATTCTGATTTTTAAAACAATTTTGTTCATGATTTTTGGTATGACCCTCGTACATGTTGAGCAGTAGGAAGAGAAAGAAATGTGACTTCATATCAGCAGTAGGAAGAGAAAGAAATGTGACTTCATATCAGCAGTAGGAAGAGAAAGAAATGTGACTTCATATCAGCAGTAGGAAGAGAAAGAAATGTGACTTCATATCAGCAGTAGGAAGAGAAAGAAATGTGACTTCATATCAGCAGTAGGAAGAGGAAGAAATGTGACTTCATATCAGCAGTAGGAAGAGGAAGAAATGTGACTTCATATCAGCAGTAGGAAGAGAAAGAAATGTGACTTCATATCAGCAGTAGGAAGAGAAAGAAATGTGACTTCATATCAGCAGTAGGAAGAGAAAGAAATGTGACTTCATATCAGCAGTAGGAAGAGAAAGAAATGTGACTTCATATCAGTAGCAGGAAGAGGAAGATAGAACCAAAATAAAGCTGTACCAAAGTTGTGCGTTATCCATACTCTATGGAGCAGAATGCTGGAGAACAAATGAAAAGGAAATGACCAAATTATCCTCACAATATTCCACACAATCTGCCTCACAAAGATTTTAAATATTTACTGGCCACAGACAATAAATAATAGAGACCTACTTGCCCAATGTGAACTAGAGAAACTGGCCACAGACAATAAATAATAGAGACCTACTTGCCCAATATGAACTAGAGGAACTGGCCACAGACAATAAATAATAGAGACCTACTTGCCCAATGTGAACTAGAAGAACTGGCCACAGACAATAAATAATAGAGACCTACTTGCCCAGTGTGAACTAGAGAAACTGGCCACAGACAATAAATAATAGAGACCTACTTGTCCAATGTGAACTAGAGAAACTGCCCACAGACAATAAATAATAGATACCTGCTTGCCCAGTGTGAACTAGAGGAAATGCAATAATAGCACACAAAAAAAACAAAAAAACACTGGAAATGGATTGGTCATGTGCTTCGAAGAGACCCCAACAACACTGCTAAAACAGCCATGTGTACTGACGCCCAAAGGAAAAAAAGAAAGAGAATGAGAGGCCGACCACAGGCTACCTAGCAGAGAACTGTAGAAGAGGAAATGAGTTGCACACAGCACAGCCAGAGCACAGTACAAAGGATGGCTGCAGGTCAAGAGAGGTGGAGAGAGTTTGTTCCTGCCCAGGAAGATGCCAGAGGGCATAATGGGCTGTGACTGTTTAGCGGATCGCAGACCAAGTCATGGATGGATGGGATGAAGGAGAAGACACGTGACTTGACATCAGCAGTAGGAAGAGGAAGAAATGTGACTCCCTCAACACTTTAATATCACATTTTATCATCAGTTAGTGGGATTATGAAAATGTGACCCAAAATTTTGCAGCAAAGGCTTAAGACAACACAGAAATATAATGTAACCAACATATAAGTAGCTAACAATCAAAATAATTGGATATAAATAATAAAATTTTGAGCAGTAGTGTTAGTTCTCAAAAGACTGGTGGGATTCACAAAGTATAAATTTTGGTAGTCTTAGTTCTCAAGAGACTGGTTGAGTTCACAAACTATAAATTTTGGTAGTGTTAGTTCTCAAGAGACTGGTGGGATTCACAAAGTATAAATTTTGGTAGTCTTAGTTCTCAAGAGACTGGTGGGATTCACAAAGTATAAATTTTGGTGGTGTTAGTTCTCAAGAGACTGGTGAGGTTTACAAACTATAAATTTTGGTAGTGTTAGTTCTCATGAGACTGGTGGGATTCACTCAAGAGTATTATCCATCTTTATCCAAGTGCCAAGAGCACTGATATCCACTTGCACCAAATAGATAAATACATCTCAGCACGGACGATTGCCTGAAACATGCTGGAAGAAGGAAACATTCCCATAAACCTCTGGTGTCATTTAGACTCGAAAAGTCCCCAAATATGAACAATTCTCATTTATTCTACAATTTTCAATAGATTATCACTAGCAAAATCACACTTGCAAAAGTAGATTTTTCATCCATCTTGGACATTACTAGAAAATGAACACGCTCCCTCCCCCACCACATCTAGCCACCCAAAAAAAAAAAAAAAATGATGCACAGGAAAGTTTCATTTATAAAATGGGCTCCCGAAACTGTACTAAAATTAAGTGATATTTACACACAAATGTAACTCTGACATCAAATGTAAAATTAAAAACATACATGACACACAAAAATGAATAGTACTTTATATAGGAATGAACTCACGAAACATAAGCCATGTCTCATAAATCTCCGAATGTCACACATTGAGTGATTACCATCACGGGGACAAAAATGGCAACATACGCCGTTTATAATCATTTATAAAATACAACAACATAAGTTACAGCATACTTCCAACTTTGACTGAAGCAGGCATGTTTGATGAGTGAATCAACAAGATGATGGAATCAACAATCAATTTACTACAATGAGATGTGCCATTTCTGATCTTTCAGTTTTGTAACCACGCAAATACTGAAGATAAAAAGTTGCACATACGTGTGATTTCTCAGCATCTCCAGGTCATATTACTCCCACAACTCAAAAAAGATGTAAAACCAGTCTTAGTTTGTACAAATACAATGGGATGAGTTAACATTTTAAACTGAAAGCTATTACACGACAAGTTCTTTTTCTTTTTCTTTTTGTTTTTTTTTTTTTCTTTTCAAAAATATAATTGTTAACCATAATTTCCATCAAACTCAGCAACCATAGACAACTGAACTTTTTTTAATCCAAGTAAACTGCAACTGCTGCGGTTAATTTCATCTGAAGTTGGTGAATGTTGGACCTTGGTTACCAACAAAATCATCCATGTCTTCCATCAAATCTTCATCCTCGTCTAATCTGGTCATTCGAAACTGTCTGTAATTGAAAAACAAAATGATACAAATATAATCACTGACATAAGCCCGGCTCAAATCATAATAAAATAATGACAACATTTTTTTGGGCATGCAAGAGGAGACATAAGTTGGAGAACCTTGTACTCACTAAAAAACTCAAATGGAAAAAAAGGGACAGGATCACAGAAAAAAATATCACAGCATGTTGACCAAATGGTGTGTGAAATGAACAGCATAGGCACTAACTGGAAGCACCAAGGTGGAAAGGTATGATAACCAACACTACTCAGGATGATGAGCAATGCATGAAAAAGTCCAGTATCTTGTTCTTGTTAAAGCAGAAAGGAAACGTACCAAACTCATGTAATATGATGCTGGCATAAGGGCTGGTGAACCACATCCAAGCAAGACCCTGTCCCACCTCTCCGTTGGTACCCCCCCCCCCATGACAAGCCTAGCCTCACTAACAGGGCAAGGATTGCCACAGATCCCCCCATGGTGGTGGAGTCTGCTGAAGAAGCACTGCACAACCCCTTCTTTTTAGCCCCACTCTGGAAATGAAGAACAAAACAGCCGCCACAACCAACTCCTAATCTGATACGATGCTGTGCCTCAACATCTCCACTGCATCAGCTCAAAGAACATCAGCTTGCATTTCCACGGACTGAAGACTGAATTCTGCCCCTGACCACTGAAACTTTCATTCATCATGTCAGCACATGCACTGTACCGAAATTCTCCTTCACGTGAAGAGATCAGAGCACTTCTGGACTTCCAAAATGCACCAATGTCAGCTCTTCAAACAATGTCTGCTCTTCAAAAATAACTTTTTTTTTTTTCAGTTTTATGTTTTAAATATCCAAAGAAATAAAAGAACATGGCTCAACGTAGACTTCACACACTGTTTTTGCTCCCAAATGCTGTCTTGTCTTGTGCTGTCTCCCTGTAACTGCGAGCTGTTCTTTGCAGCCGATGCAGTAGAGGTACTGAGGTATCGTATCGGCATGGGAGTAGGTTATGGCAACTACTTTTTCAGTCTCAGAGTACAGCTAAAAAGCAGGGGGTGTGCAATGCTTCTTTAGCAGACTCCATCACCATGGGGACTATGGTGATCACTGCTCCGTTAGCCAGGCTTTGCCTGTTAGTGGAGAACCAACGGAGAGGTGGGACAGGGTCTTGGTCAGCTATAGTTTGCTAACCCTGATGCTAGCATGTCAGCATTGGGTTGGTGACAGCTTGACAGGACAGTCCCCCTCCCCCACAAATGCTACTGAACAATATGTGTTGTACTTCTGTAATAACGACTGTAATGATAGTCATCCTCCATCATAACACCCCATCATGTCTTTCCTCATTCCAGGAGGTCTACACAGAAAGAACAGGTTGATCCTTCATTGCCGACTACAGTGCCAAGTTTTTCACCTGGATCCACCACTTCTGAGCATTGCATTCACAAAGTCACTGTGATGCAACCGAATTTTTTGGCAGGACTATTCAGGAAGTGAGATGAGATCTTGCCTGGCTATGGTTCACCATCCATCAGATCTGGAGCAAACATTCTACCACTAACAATCCACTATTATTATTACCACCAGGAATACGGTTATTCTTATGTTATTCTACTTACAGAATGTTCCTCCTTTTCCTCCTCAGGTAGAGGATCAAGAACAGAAGTACCACCAGGAAGACCCCAATACATGATACCACCACAGCCACTGTCACTCGTATCTTGCTATCTGTAATCATACGTGACACACAGCGCTAAAAGGAGATGATAAGTATTGCTAACATTTCTACATGTCATTCACAGAATATGATATTTGCCAAGCTAGACAAAACAAATCATCATCATCATCATCATTGTTATGCTTTCCCACTTAGTGCTGTCTTGGGCGTCTTAAGATCAACCTATTCACATATTTCCTTTGTGACTGACACTCTCCACCGAACCTCTGAGAACTTATTTGCTTTTTCTGACCATGCAGGGCGTGCATTACATCTTTGCCCAAGTAAATGCTACACTGCATACTACTATTTTAGCTCCTTTGTTGTAACGTGCATAGACTCAATACTGTCTTGTCTTGATATTTTGATTAGATTTAAAAATTTGGACAACTTGGCAAGTCTTATCACTAATAGGCACACAAATTTACAAAAAAAATCAGCCATACAACTGACACCTGCCCACAGTAACACACAGGATAAGAAGAGGCAGAGAGACTAGCTAAAGAGGGAGGAAGAATGCAACAGACTGACAGAAGCTCAGCTTATGAAGAAACAAAAAACAGACTAAAGGACATATATATATATATATATAAAGACAAATTGATAAAAACAGCAGCCCAAAACTAACAAACAAGCAAAAAAAAAAAAAAACCAGATGATGGACACACTAAACTCTTAAGAAAAGACAAAAAAAGTTACAGTATAATCCTCTGACTAAGAACAGGACATTGCAGGCTGAGATGTAAATAATTGTACAGATGAAGCTGTTTCAACAAGACAAAGAGCCACATCACATCCTCCACAGTTGCCATCTGCACAACCTACTCAGGCAAAGGACCTGGCCAAACCCTGGGCCACTACAGAAGCTCTATAGTGATGCTAAAAATCAGAGATGAAGAAGATATATCTTCCAGTGTTAAAATGCTAGATGTCTTGATAGGAATTTGCAATCTGCTTCATATGATAGGATGTTTAAGGTTTCTGTAACTTCCTTCCTCTTTCATGAGTAGCTTCTTCCTGTTTCCTTACAATTCTTAGCATGAACATTTTCTGTGGTATACTGCCTGGTTTTGAGTATCTTGGATCATTACTAACTAATAATGGAGATACAATGAGGGAAATTAAAAGGAAGACATCTATCACTCTTCAGAAAGTAAAACGACTAAAGAATCTGTGTAAAGGAACAAACAGAACTACAAAAATAAGATTTTTAAAGGTATGCATCTTTCCCATCACAACATATGCCTGTGAGACCTGGACACTTAACAAGACAGCTGAGAAACACATAAATGCCTTTGAATGTCAATGTTACAGAAGAGTTCTTCAAATATCATGGACACAAAAAAGAACAAATATATCCATACTACAAGAACTTAATATTGAAGAAGGCTGGCTAGTAAAGAGGATTAAACAGAGGAAACTAAAATATTTTGGACACATTAAACGTCATGATAATCTAGTGAAGACTGCGTTGGAAGGGTACATAATGGGAAAAATGCCAGAGAGGAAGAGCAAGGTGAAGATGGCTTCAAGACATCGTTGATAATCTGCACATGGATGCAGCAGCAGCAGGCCATCTTGCTTACAAATGAGAGGCCTACAGGAGAGCTGTTAGAGAGGCAAAGTTCAGCAAGGGACATGCAAATGACTGACTGGCTCGAGGTAGTTGTAACATGGCCAAACCATTTCATTTGCCTCTGGATGAAGCATAACACTGGTGTTGCTCCACACTGCTCTGGTGGTCTCATCTCTGATTTTATCTTTTCTTGTTACATTTAGTATTCTTCTTAAAAATCTCATTTCTGTCATAGAACAATCTTATATTACTACATTTTATGAAGTTTTTAAAAAAACAAAAGACGTTTCAGTAACTGTACCTATAAAAAAAAAAAAAAGTATTCTGGGAAAAACAAAACACAACAAAACTATGTACATGCCTATGCCTTTCATTTCCGTGGTTCTCAACAACTCCGTAAGGAATGCCCTCTTCCTAATACTCTCTCCCTTCTCAAAATACCAGAAGACAATAAGTCTTGTCAAAGCAGGAGCTTCTCAAGTAACTACCCAACCATGTGACTTCTCATTTATTGTCACATCAAGTTCTGTGACAGTACAATGTGACTTACCATCAAATTATGTGACAAGACAATGTGAATTACCATCAAATTTTGTGACAGGACATTGTGAATTAATATCAAAATTTGTAACCTGACTACTCAAACATCTGGTTTTGTGATGGGACACTTTTTATCATCAAGTTTTTTGTGGCAGGACACCGTGACTTACCATCAGATTTTGTGACAGGACACCGTGACTTACCATCAGATTTTGTGGCAGGAGCCTCCCTAGGGAAACAGTTTGTGTAGCAGCCATCAACATCATAAACTTCACTATCCACTTTTAGTGTTGACTGCTTGATGAAATCCTTGTATCCTTGCTGAATCAGAGACATCTGCTCAGAGAAGGCAGACTTGACAGTGAAGGTTATGTCAATTTCCTGTTTCTGATTGTGACACACTGGGTTTACTTTTACATCTGCTTGTAAAAAAAAAAAAATGAAGAAAAACGTTAGCACTGTTACCCAGTGCCTTGTCAATGGTTTCCAAGAGATTAATATTCATCATTAGCGACACTCGTCACGCAGTGGAACAGTGATCGTGATAACCAGCAACTGCTTGTAAATTACCAATTAAAATAGAACAAGAAACGAAATTTTTGGAGGTCATCGTTTACCATAACTGATTTTTCTCTCTCTCTCTGAACCTTAAGTGCCAAGGGCACATGGGGCTTCCGCAAGGGTTTTCTTCTTTTGCCTTTTTTCCCGCTCTTGCCCAGGTTATTGCTCAACATTCTCTGTCGTTCCTCTCTATGTCGCTTTTGGCCTATCCTTACTTCTATTCCCCTGTGGTGTCCATCTTAGTCCTATTTTTGGTAGTGATTTGTCAGTCATTCGGAGCACATGTCCCAATCATCTCCAGCATCTTTCTTCAATAACTGCTGTCAGTTGCTTCACCTGCATTTCTGCCAACAAGATGTTATTTCTTATGGTGTTTGGCCAAATTATTTTTCTAATTCTTCATAAACATTTAGTCTGGAAAGAATTCAACTTGTTTTCTATGGTTTTGGTGATTTTCCAGCATTCACTTCCATAGAGTAGTACACTTAAAACGTTACTCTTAACTCTTAGACGACCAGCGATCCCTAGAAGGATCTTTGTGTGCAGGGCAGTTCCCGACCGAGACCCCTATAAGGCTTCGGACTTTCTTTCGCTAAAAACATGATGTTACTTTTCATTTAACCAGTTAGAACTCTTCTGAATACAAAGTTAAACTAGTGTCTTAAGCTTGGGGGATAAAGAAGCCATTTTGGATGCATAGACAGGCGGGTAAAATTCAATTTTATTTCGAAATTGACTGGCAGAATGGTCACACCGACCGACTAGACCTATCTTATTATATGTGTTTCTCACAGCTGTAGATCTGTTAGATTTATCGGATGTCACAAACATCCATAAATACTGATTTTTCTGTGTTGAAATTTGAATGACTATGTATTCTATATTGGATTATGACACAGCTAAGGTAAGTATAAAGTAGATTTTATTGCTCAGCCCTAACATTTTTTTTAGCGCCAAAAATCGATCCATCGTTTCACACCAGTTTTTTCTTTTCTTTCCTTTGTTTTTTTTTTTTTGACAAATAACTTCATTTATGGAATCTTTATTCATTTCCATTTATTTTAATGTGTGATACACACGTGGTGACCATGGAATTAAGTCGGTACAATAACTTTTACCCAGGGACCCCCATTCTCCAAAATGTCCATGGCCTTCTCTAACGTCCGCACTGTCAAAAACTAAGGATCGATTTGGAAGTAACATGGTCTCGAAAGAGTTAATATCCTGATTTTCATATTTATGCTTAGTTTTTTTTTTTTATTTCCATATAGTCTGCAGCACTGCAAAAGCCTCATTTGCTCTTATAAGTCTGCTGTTATGTCCTCTGTGCTGTCTCCATTTTCTACTAATAACTGATTTATATTATCAAAAACAAAAAACAAAAAAACCCCTAATTTCCTAACTTTGGGGTTTTAGGATTTCTTGTGTGACCATGGACCAGCAAATGAATGTGCTCAATTAAAAAAAAAACAAATCACAGCACCATGAGAGTTAGATTTATAGCTTCATTTTCAATGGAGGGACCGCGGCTGTTCTCAGGAAGGAAAGGGGTGGGGTTTGGGTGGGGGAGGGGGGGGTGCCCTCAGCCAAAAGACAGGTTAAGAACCACTTGATTCTAGGTGTTTCTCTCAGCAAAGATGAACAGCACTATTTCTGCCATCCCTAATTTCTTCTCACTACAGATTTGACTGTAGTTACCTCTTGCTCTCGCACCTCATGACATGTTGTGGTAGCTAAGTATTTATTTTATGTGTTCGTTGCCACACATAATGTGATGTGTTTGTCTCTTCCATCGGGTTGAGTGGTGTGATGCATGATTTCAGCCACCGTAAAATAAAACCTAATATCTGGTGACAAGCTTCTGCAGCTCAGAACCTTCATGGAAATACAGATGAAAAGAGAAGAAACAGCTGTAGCCGACTTCCTTTTCAAGTGAAGGCAGCGGGTTAGGGAGAAACTCTCATTGCAGTCCAATCCACCCCAACTGTAAAAATGTAGTACTTACTACAGCTGTATTAGAGAAACCATTTGTGAAATTGAAAAATATCTATCTGCAAAAGCAAGATGCACTCCAGTACACCGTTTACATAGCTACAAGTGTAGAAGTATTCCTTTAAAATGACTGAAGCAAAACATTACCTAACATATGCAAGGCAAAGCCACACTGCTCCTTGTTGTTAACGTCAGAAACAACTTGAGCTGCCAAACTGCTGCCAAACCCAAACCCTGGGAGTGGAACAGACGAGCAGTCCTGGCTTTTACGGGTCAGTTTCATCTCCAGAGGCGAGTTCTCTGTCATGTTGCATATGTTATCTTTTGCTACTGACTGATTTGTCAGGACTGCTGCATTGTTAGCCGATTCATTGTCTGAGCATCTTGACAGTGAGATATCATTTAGCCCATGCAATTTTCTGGAAAGATGAACAACATGAAATTATGTTTAATATCCTCAAAAATAAAAAACTCATATAAAATGGTCTTTCAAAGCTAATCTGAAAGATGAGCACATATTCTGGCACATATAAATATATAGCATAATACAATTTTTAAAAACCACACTGGAGAGAAAAATTTAATGAAAAAGAGCAAGAGGATGACAATGAGATAAATGGGTGGACAACATAAAGAGACTGACTGGATTCATGGGTGTGGTGTGAAAACTGGAAATAAAGCAGGATGGAGGACTGTTGCAACCAAACTACAAGGGGAGATAACACATTATGAACACATATTAATCCAGTGAAGATCTCATAAAGCAGCCAACTGAAAAGTGGACATTAGCATTCCTTTACTGCCCAGATTGGATGGATGAAGCAAACCTCTGAAATCTTCTTTTCAACTTCTCTCTTCACTGCTGACCGCGATACCACGTCAGCCTGTTTCCAAGTGCACAAAATTCTAATGTATGACTGCAGCTCAGAGACAATACAGTACTGACCAGATCTTCTAGTTTGCTAGCCCTAATCCCATCTTGGATCCCAAAGATAATAGTCATATACTAGCCACCACTTGATCAAACTATTGTGAAGCGTGAAATGTTTATGGATGTGAGCGATTGTCAAGCTCCGAATGCACGCAAGTGTTGGCAGTTAATGTAACAACATTGTCCAGCGATATGGTGTTTATTTTAAATTTGGCACGCAGCACATGTAAATCAATTTTCTCTTCATTTATGGCCTTATTAAAAGTCACATGACTCTGAAATTTGGCACAAACATTAAGCAAGTTTAAGCAAGTAAAAAAGCCATCATCTGTTTCCAGTGAAAAGAAGCCTGTTAATGTTTTTTTGTCATGCCCCAGTTGTTGCCACAAGAGCAATGGCAAGCTGCTGGCATGCTCAGCAACAGAATGACAACCAGAGATGTTGCTGGACATTTTCACTGTCACTATTCTACTACAGTCAGCCTGAGCCAGCTATTTCAGGCAACAGGCACCACGAATGACCATACCAGGCCTGGTCAACCTTCTGTAACAATATGAGTTCAAATCTGCCAAATGCTACTGGTACATCTGCACAACCATTTCCAAACAGCAACTCAGACAGCAGCATAAACAAAAAAACACTGCACACTGCAACAGGATCAGATGCCGAGGGCAACTCTACACTAATGCCTCAGTTTGCATTCTTCTAATAAACCACATTTCTGCTGCTTCCAATGACTTTTGTGCAGACCTGCCTATTGTCCATGATTCACTTCCATATAACAAGATAGGTTCAATATAGCATTTTAAAACTCATTTTCTAATATTCACTGATAAGGATGTGTTGCATAATATGTTTCTCATTCTCTGAAATAAAGTCTTTGCTTGGCCTATTCTGTTCCTAATTTCTGTTCTGCATTTCCCATCTGAAGTTATTACTGCTCCAAGGTATCTGAATTTCTGCACCTGCTTTAGAATAGTTCCATTTAATTTTATACTGCATTTTGGTAGATTCTGTTTCTTAGATATAACCATAGTCTCTGTCTTTTTGATGTTCAAAGTAAGGCCTTTCTGTTCACTTTCTTTGGCAACTTTATCCAAGAGATTTTGCAGGTCCTGTTGGTTCTCAGTTATCAGTACTGTATCGCCAGCATGCAGAAAGATGTTAATATTATATACTACTTTTATACCTGGTTCTGTAATGATCATTCTTAGAATATTCTCACTGTACAGAGAAAAAAGGTCTGGAGGTAGTACACATCCCTGTTGCACCCTTTGTTTTATAGGTTGATATTTTCCAGTTTTATTTTCAACTCAAATCGCTGCTTCCTGCTGCCAGTAGAGATGTTTTATATATATATATATGAGAAGATATATATCTTTTTACATCTTACATCCTTCCCGTGACATTAAATGTTATATAGGGCTTGCATGGTAGTTCACCAAGTTTTCCTGTTTTCAGCAAGCTTTTCAACCTCAACAGGGGATTTTATACCCACTAAATTGGCCTTTTGTAACATCCTCTTTAGAGTTTCATATGGATGACATCTTCTTCTTCAGCCTGTTGTTTTCCACTTGACAGCTTATATCTGTGTGTGTGTGTGTGTATAATATATATATATATATATAATGGCAGATTATTTGTCTTAATATGGTCTGAACTGCTTGCTGTTGTTCTTTGTAGCCAATACCATGATAGTGCTGAATAACAGACAATGTGTTGGACAGTGGGTGATTTTGTAGTAGTCTGAAGATCCAGTGTTGATCAAGAAACAAGGTTCTCTGTATACTCCTCACAATATGGACCAAGGCAAGCTCTCTCTCATCAGTCAGTTACAAGGGGATAAGATCTTGGACTGTAATAGACTCATGGGGTACCTTTTCTCAATATACAGTTCACCAATTTTTGCTCATTAATTTCTCCTATGGTTCCATTCAATACTGTTCCTATCTTTTCATTGATGTTATCCTTATGTGTCTTCTTCTTCTTATTCGTACAATGATGCATGGTACCCAGATTTTTGTGATGCGCCTTTTGGCTGGGTACCTCCGACTTCAGCATCTTTCCTTGCTAGGGCAGACTGGTCTTGCTCAGACTGCCATGAAGACAGAGGGTGTAGGCTGGCCTGGCCAAAACTTTGTTTTCCAGCCTCTGATGGCTGTACTCAAGCCCCTTCTCCACGTCAGATCCAACATGCAATGCTGGGTGGCCAGGCGGCTTTGAGACAGTTCCACAGAGACACTCCAACTTTGGGATGAGGAATCTGATGAGTGTCTCAACGATATCCATACCCCGCCACCTATAGTCTGCTGGCTCTGTTTTGTTTACATCATTCTGACAGCCATTGTTGTAGAGACCCACAGGCCTGTCACGTCCTGGATTCATTGGTTTCATACCAGATTTTCCTCATCCCTGTCGGCGATCTCCATGTCCCGATCCGTCCACTAACCTGACATTACATTTTACAAAAATAACAACTACAATTAGTGTTGACTGCTACAGATTTTTGGGCTACAGAAGTATGTCAGAGTTTTTAAGCAAACAGATCTATGCTCCCTGCCTCACAAAGATTATGTTAAGATAAGTGTGTTCTTAACACAGTTGTTCCCAGGGGAGTCCTTATGTGAAATGATATATGCCTGCCACTGATGATCAAACGCAACACAGTGAGATACAAATTTAAATAAGCCAAACCCAGCTTACCAAATACTAAGAATAAATAAAGCAAAATGGCTCACCTATGATCAATGATGAGCCTTTGCTTCGCCAGCTTTGAAAAACGTTCTTGGAGACTAGCATTTACATTTCCATTAGATGAGTAGAGTAAGAAATCATGCAGAGTGTTCACAGACAGCTGATCTGCACTAGATTCATCTGGGTAAAGTGCTATGAGCACGGAGTCCACTTTGTCCAGTCTCTGCGGAAAGTAAGGTAGGGACTTTTCCTTTCTGATTTACTATGAGCCACTCTGGCAGTGAAGTCTAAATGTATGCATTTTTGAAAACACTAGGTACATGTGTTAATGATAATAGTATCTGTTCTATGGCCCATTAGGATTAGTGATCCAACACAGCTTAGACCTTTCTTGATCTATTACATTACATGGAGGGAGTGAGTAGATAGCACTGGTAATCATGCTTCTCCATTTGTGAAATATGACCTAGTGAGGGGAGGAAAGTACAGTGAAGGTTTGGCCCTTTGCCTTCCTTCTGGTTTGTATGCACTTGTCTCTGCTAGTGTTTGTCTAAAGAGACCAACCGGTGGTGGTACCATCTGCCACATAGCGGATGTCCCTGGGAGAAGGACAGGCTTCTCCCCAACAGATTTCTTTCCCATCTACAAACGAGGGTGTATGTCCAAAGCTAAAAGCTGAACTGTAGCCTTTACTTTCTTTTCAATCTTAAAATTAGGATTTATACTTCATGGACTGAAAACAACACAAATATTAGAACCACAGACGCTGTTGGCGAGATCTTCAGCTGCCGTGCGTGGAGCGGTGCTCTTCCCGGCCAATGAAGAAATTTGCAGATGAGGTTGCCACGCAGCATCACTGCGGAAAAGGTGGTTGAAAGAATAAAGCGAAGCAAACAGTCAAATCACGGCACCTCTGGTCTGGAGGTCAGCCACGTCCTGAGTGCAGTCATATCGGGTGAAATGCATGAACCAGCTTGTCCCAGAGGTTAAGTCACTGCTGGCTTAACTTTTCAAATGCCGCGCGTGGAGTGAAGCTCCTCCCGGTTAAGGAAGTAAATGCGGAAATAAAGGTTGCTGTGCGGCGCCGATGGGAAAAGGTGGTGGAAAGTGAAGTTTAACCTGGTATGTCCAGTAGTATCGCTACGAGAGCTATACCACGGCACCTCTGCTCTAGAGGCCGCCTACGTCCGAAATACACCTACACTGGTGAAATATGCCTAAACCGGCACACACCAGGGGTCGAACTCGATGGCTAGACATGTCATGCCACCTCCGCTCTAGAGGTCGGTAACGCCTGATAAACACCCATACTGGTGAATTTTGCCTAAACCGGCTCATACCAGGGGTGAATCTTGAAGGCTGTGAATGTCACAGTACCTCTGCCCTAGAGGTCCGTCCCGTCCCAAACACGCCCATACTGGGATAATGCCTAAACCGGCTCAACCCAGGGGTAGAAGTCACTAGTGGCGAGGATTCGTCCTCCTGGACAAAAGCTCCATCCTGGGCACAACTAGGAAGGGTAGCGGCCACGACTGCAAAATGCTGAAGTCGGAGACACTGGACCAGGGAAGTCTAGATAGGCAACCACCTCTCACCCGGCGGGGATGTCTGCGTATCCTAATCACGCTGAGGTTTTCCGGTGAGAAAGTCCAACCCTGGACTGGATGGGCGACCACCTCTCACCCGGCGGTGATACACGGGTATCTCAAAACACGTCGAGGTTTTCCGGTGAGAAAGTCCAACTCTGACCTGGGTGGGCTAACGCCTCTCACCCAGCGGGGATGCTCTGATATTCCAAACACGTCAGGTCTTCCGGTGAGAAAGTCCAACCCTAGACCAAACTGGTGCAATGAAAACCACGGTGTCACGCAATCCCGCTTCTGAGACCCACCAAGAATACAGGCTAAAGCACTGTGATACTCTGAACCCCTTGTGGTCCTTTCGTGGAACTCGTGTGGTCTATTTTGGACCACACAGGGGACCACGGGACCTAACGAGGACCACATGCGTGAATTCAGTAGGTTCACAGTGCGGTTTTTGGTGGTAGAAGTGAACGAAGAAGAAGAAGAAGAAGAAGAACCACAGAAACATCTGAAGCTAAAAGATGCTGGAACCAACCAGCTGAAGTATTTTTAGATATACTAAGTGTCAAGTGCTGAAAACAAAACGCTTGAACTTGTGACATACATTCTAATTTGGGCTTATAAAGTTGGGGAAATGCAAGTCTACACAAGGGAAAAGTGTAGAAAAAAACTGTAATTTCATTACACTTACCGTCCAAGACACTGTTTCGTTGTTCATCACATATTTTCCATTTTCGTTCCACTTGGGTCTGCACTGATGTTTCACCCGAGGCTTTTCACTGGATGACAAACTGGCATCTAGAATCACTAGCCAGGTTTCATTAACTTCTGTGCTATGGTTAGCTGTAACAGGATGAAAGATGGGATCAGTCAATTTTGGAGCAGAGAACTAGAAACTCTCAGTTTGTATGCAGTGACATTTTTCACAGTCAATGTAATACATTCATTATTATCATCATCACCTTGTGCCATTTCCACAGTGATTCTAAATGACAGTCATACTCAGAGTTAGAACATACAATTAACAAAATCACATCCAAGCTAATTTAAGCACATTTCTACATCCATAAATGTATGCATATGAGAGAAATGAGTACACAAATAGTGAAATAATATGTCTATTTGAGATTCTTATTCTTCTCAACTGTCTACATTTGCAGTTTTGTCTCTCGGATAGACTGTTTTTTTATAGTTTCTGTATAGAATCGTGCAGGTTAATTTCTTGGGTGCTTTTACTGGGTCAGCCTTAAAATGGAAGAACAGCAAGCAGTACGTGGTGAGATGATAGCCAACGTTGTGCTGAGAATATAAGATTTGCAAGCATTCAGTACTTGAATCACTAAGTGACAGGCATGGACAATTATACTTCTCCACAGATCCTGATCTTTGATGTTCTATATTGGCTTGGTTGGTGATTATCTTTAATGCTGTCTAGTCCACTATCCTCACACCTAGTACTTTTTTTCTGCTTGTTAAACTTCCAAAATTTTACTATTCTTACTATATGGCCAAAGAATGAATGAATTACACTTTGGTTTTTTAAAAGTGGCTTTTGTCTGAGACTCCTTAAGATTCATTTAGACCAGTGGTTCCCAACCTATAGTTTGCAGTCACATTTTAAATTTGGTGTTAAATGTTACCTTTTGTATAAAAACAATTATGGGTGTTTGGCATTGCAATATTGTATATAAAACAGTGGTCCACACATAGCTGGAAAAGTGGTCTTTGGGTGTAAAAACATTGGGAACCACTGATCTAAGTGATCCAAGGTACTCTTAACACTCATGAAAAGTTACATTTCTGCAACATCCAGTCGTCTCATGCGGGAGTCACTATTTAAACTTCAGTCTTTATTAGAGCTTGTAACTACAGGTGACAGGTGCTATTGTGATGATGTGGTTATTGGTATCAGGGAACCAGAGCTGGTGAAGGCCCCATCCCATCTTCTTTTCAGTGATCCCAACAAAAGACTCAATCTAAATATACAGGCTGCTGTGAACCCCATGGTGTTGAAGTGCAAGCTACAGTCACCCACTTTCAATCCAATATAGTGCTTGTGTTACAGCATCTTCACAGCAGCAGCTGCTCACAGTTTCAAGAACATAAAAGTTTTGTTTTTTTCAAATAGGAAACAATGAGGATTTCATATGCTAAAGTGACATAACACAGTTTTGTATGGTCAGTCTTCGAAAAAAAAAAATTGCAGTCAACCCATTTTGGACATGAAAGGGAGAACAAAGACAAGAAAATAATGTGGGTCTTGAACCACAGAAGGATCCGCTAGATGCTAAGAAGGTTGCTTGTCCTGCTGGAGTTGGTGGCTCAAGTTGCAGGTTCTTGTTGTAGTTGCAGCTCTCTGCCTTATTTCGGGCTAGATGATTGCTTGTCCTGCCAGAGTCCATGTTTCAAGTCCCAGGTAAATTCTCTTGTCATTTTTTTCCCTTGTCTATGATTTTTTGAAGGCTGATCATTCAACCCTGTGTTCTAACACTTTGCAGGAATATAAAACAGCAACAATCTTCAGCAAATTCTCTGTTTGCTCATCTATTCTATGTATCATCTGCTATTTTCTCTCAACTCTCTTTCCTATGCGTTTTCCAAGTCTACATGAATTTCTCCTTAAGGTTCACAGTAACGAAGTAGTATTTGGAAAATGTTTTCTCAACAAATGTTCTATCATGATCTATATGCCCTACCTCATTCTCCTAACCATCACCTCATCATGTGGCACTTACCCAGTGAAGACTAGCAGCAATGCTAAAATTTTTTGTAATTCTAAAATTACAACTTCTGTGTTTATTTTGAATATATACAAATACTTTCTTGAAATGTTTCCTGTGAATATATAGACATCTGTAAGAATGTACTTATTTATATCTTACTAAATCCTTCCCTGTCGTTAAATGTCACACAGGGCTCACGCGGTAGTTCGTCAAGTTTTTCTGTTTTCTGTGAGTTCTTCAACCTCATCAAGGGATTTTATACCTACTAATTTGGGCTCTCTTAATAATGTCCTCTTTAGAGTTTCATGCGGTCGACCTCTTTTTCTTTGGCCTGGTGTGTTCCACTTGATAGCTTGTTTTGAGATTCTCTGATTGTTTCTTCTCATCACATGACCAATATATGTCCATCTCCTTTTTCTGATCACCCTTTAGATAGGTTGTTGTTCACTCATCTGCCCTATCTCTGTGCCGTTTTTTAATTCGTTCCACTTTATACAGAGTATTTTCCTTAGGCATTTGTTTTCAAAAGAGTCTAATTTGTTGTCTATTTCTTTAGTTATTTTCCAGCTTTCGCATGCATAAATGAGGATGGACATTATATTTTAACTGAATAATCTTAGTTTGGTTTTTATGCTTATAACTTTTGAATGCCATATGTTCTCAAGATTATTGAAGGTCCATGCTGCTTTGGCAATTCAAACTTCCTTTCTGGTGTCACCATCCTGGTCTACTGCCGAGGTATGTTTCTTCTTCTTCATTCGCTTCTACCACCAAGACTGCCCCATGATTCCTCCTGAATTTACTCTTGTGTCCTTGATAGGTCACGTGGTCCCCAGTCGTTCCCAAAAGGACCACAAGAGATCCATGAGAGGACCACAAGAGGTTCAGAGTATCACAGGGCTTGAGCCTGTATTCTTGTTGGGTCTCAGAAGCGGGAATGTGTGACACCATGGTTTTCATTGCACCAGTTTAATCTAGAGTTGCTGGAAAACCTCGACTTGTTTTGGATATCAGTGTATCCCCACTGGATGAGAGGTGATTGCCCATCCAGCCTAAAGTTGGACATCTCACCAGAAAACCTCAACGCGTTTTGGGATACATGTGTACTCCCGCTGGATGAGAGGTGGCTGCCCATCAAGTCCAGCGTTGGACTTTCTCACCGGAAAACCTCAGCGTGATTAGGATATGCATACATCCCCACCAGGTGAGAGGTGGTTGCCTGTCTAGACTGCACTTGTCCAGTGTCTCCGACTTCAGCATTTTGTGGTTGTGGCCGCTATCCTTCCTAGTTGTGACCAGGACGGAGCTTTTGTCCAGGAGGACAGATCCTCGCCACTAGTAGGTTTCATTCCTGGGATGAGCCAGTTTAGGCATATTATCCCAGTACGGGTGTGTTTAGGATGTGACCAACCTCTAGAGTGAAGGTACCGTGACATGTGTAGCCATCAGATTTCACCCCTGGTTTAAGCCGGTTTAGGCATATTTCACCAGTATGGGTGATATCGGACGTAGCCGGCCTCTAGAGAAGAGGTGCCTTGGTATGAGTAACTCTTGCCGCAAGACCACTGGACATACCGACTAAGCTTCACTTTATCCTTTCCATCACCTTTTCACATCGGCACCGCATGGCAACCCTAACTGCTTTTTTCACATTTCTTCATTGGCTGGAAGGAGTTTCACTTTATGCGCAGAATCTTGCCAGCAGTGTCTTAACCCCTGGATTAAGCCGGTTCAGGCCTGGTATGATTTCACGTGACGATTTCATGTGGCCGACCTCTAGATCAGAGGTGCCATGATTTGAGCAGTCCTGACCTCAAGACTACTGATTACTTCACTTAATCCTTCCTTTCACCATTTCCACAGTGGCACAGCGCAGCAACCCCATTCACACTTTTCTTCACTGGCAGGGAAGAGCCCCACTCCACACGCGGCAGCTGAAGAATCTCGCCAGCAGCGGGTTTTAAATCAGAGTTTTCCTTCTCTCAGATAAGCTACCAAAAAGACTCTCATCTACCCGAAACATCTGGCTTTCAGGCATCAGATATTCGCCTTCGCCCCTTCTCCTGTCAGTTTGAACAGTTCTGCCATGAGAAGGCCAGGAGCTGGACTTGACTTTCAGAGGCTATTTGAGACGCACGCCACTGGAGTGGAGAGCGTATCCCCCACCCCACCTCTGGCTATAACAGTCTTTAGAACAGCCAAGGTATATAAATTGGTTTACTTCTTCAACAACTGTTCCTTCAACATATATTTTTCCTTCTTGATTAATGAGAAGTTTTGTTATTTTTTATTTTTTTCCTTGTTCTTCTTCTTCTTCTTCGTTCGCATTGTCTGTCTATACCTGCAGCCCTGTCTCTTGGATAAATTTCACTGTTTTTTGTAATTCATGTATGGAACCGTAGAGCTTATCTTCTTTAGTGGTTTCACTGGGCCAGTAATTATTTCTCAGTGTTTCATAGTTGGTGCAGTTCTGAAGGATATGTTCCACAGTTTGGGGCACCATGGCACATGTACATAGATTAGTTGTGCCAACCTTAAACTTTGTATACATATGACTTCAGAGTCGGCTGTGTCCTGTTCGAAGACAGAAGATGGTGACTTGTTCCTTTCTGTTTAGCATGTGATAGTCATCATGTGGTGGTGTTTGTGGCTTCCTGTAGGTTTTTATCATGCTTTTCTTCTGATTATAGGTGATTGGTATGTCTGGTTGCTCCATTTCTGTGCCCTCTTTGGCCAGATGGTCAGCTTTCTCATTGCCTGGTATCCCACAGTGGGAGGGAATCCATTGCAAAGTGACTCCATGTTGTAAGCCAATTTTTGACAAGGCATCCTTAAGGTCTGGTAGTTTGTTGTACTGAAGAGCTTCCAGTACTGATATTGCATCTGTGAGAATTACTACAGGACATGTATCAATTCTGGAGTCTGATAGTTTTTCAACTGCAGCAATAATTGCCCTAACTTCTGCATCAAAGTTGTTGCAGTATTTTCCAGTGGGTATGGAAATCTTGTCAGAGGTATTGTTTGGATATTCAGTATGTGCTCCTGCCCCTCCATTCTTTATAGCATTGTGTGCAGATCTGTCTGTATACACACATATCCAGGTGTCACATGGATATTTGTCATCTAGTACACTAAGTGTGGCTGTTGACCTTACAAGGCTGCTTTGCATCTCACCATTCTGTACACCTTTCACTTCAGTCTGAATAGTTATTTGTGTATAATCTGCTTCTTTCCATGGTGTATGCTCTGGTACAGATGATAATGGAGTGACTACAGCTGGAAGGTCAGGTATCAGCTTATGCATACGCTTGGCCTGGTGAATGAAGCTGCTTCTTTTAAGCCGGCTGAATGCCAAGTTATTGAATCTCTCCTTCAGGGAATGGCTTACAGAGCTAAGGAATTTCTCTCCCATGGTCATGACCTTTGTGTCTCTACGTTCCGTTAGTGCTTGAACACCAACTATTTTCTGCATTTCTACTATTGGTGTGGACCTCATGGCACCTGTGATAATCCGTAGTGACTGATTTTGAACCTTGTCTAGATTATGCAGCGTAGTGTTTGATGCTGTGCACCAAGATGTTGAGCCATATTCTAAATGTGGTAGAATACTTTGCTGATATACATTCTTGAGGATTCTTTCATTAGCTCCCCATGTGGTTCCACTTAATTTTCTTAATATGGCTAGTTTTCTTCTGGCTTTTGCTTCTGCACTGTTGATGTGTTGCTTCCAAGTCAGTTTTGAGTCAAGAGTCACTCCTAAGTAAGTGGGTTGGTTGTCCATCCTTAAGGATATTTCATTTACAAAGATCTTACCTGCTTTCTGTTTAGATGAAAAAGAGTGAACAGAGTGGTACTCGATTTCTCTGTGTTGATACTTACACACCATTTGTTTGTCCATGATGTCAAGATGTCTGCTGCTCTTTGGAGTCTCTGTGTAGCAACTGTCGCATATTCATCTGTACACCACATGACCAGATCATCTGCATACAGTGCCGCTTTGATTCCACAGGGAAGTTCCTTGACCAGGTCATTAATGAATACAAGGAATAGTGTAGGTGAAAGGACTCCTCCTTGTGGTACACCGTGTCGCAGAAGTACTTTCTGGCTTTTGTGTCCATCCATTACTACTCTAGCTCTTCTACTGTGTAAATAGGACTTTATCCAGTTGTACATCTTCCATTCACATTGCAGTTTCTTAGTTTCCACAGCAGACCTTTTTTCCATACTTTATCAAAGGCTTTCTTTAGGTCTATCCACGCTGTTAGTACAAGGTTTTTCTCTTGGAATGCATCCTCAATCTCTTGAGAGAGATAGGTCACTTGATCTTCCGTACTGTAGTACTGCCTAAATCCTGCTTGTTGTGGAACGAGAAGGTTTTCACTTTCTAGGTACCATTTTAGCCTCAGGTCAATGATGCGTTCCATCGTTTTGCATAGGCAGCTAGTGAGACTGATTGGCCTGTAGCTGGAGGCAGTATCACTGTTTTTCCCTGGCTTTAGCAATGGTACCATGCTTGCTTCCTTCCAGATTTGAGGTAACTTACCTGTGCTCCAGCACATATTGAAAATATCCAACAGCTTTCCCATTGCTGCCATTCCTAGTTTCTTGATCATTTCACTGGACACTCCATCTGGTCATGGTGATTTCCTTGGTTTCAGTTTACTGACTGCTAGGTCTAACTCGCTGCGTGTGATTGGTGCATCCATGACCTCCACTTTTCTGACTTGTTCCTCTTCTTTCTGTGGGTCAATGCGCACTGCACGCTCTTTCTCTGGATGGATATCAATGTTGCAGTCTGTGCAAACATGCGAGCAAAGTGATCTGCTACCTGCTTACCTGTAAGAGTTTTCTCATCCTCTATTAATGTAATCTTTGTACTTCTTCCAGTACTCTCATCATTTAACTGTTTGATTAGTTTCCACAGTTTTTTTTTCCTTGTTAATTTCAAGTCCTGTTTTGCTAGCCAGAGATGACAGGGTATCTGCTGTTTTCTTGCATCGAATTCAAACTGTCACTGATAAGAATTATGTCACTTGCAAAATCAAGATCTTCTAGTTAGGTCTCCTCCCTATGTGTTTTCGAGTCTACATGAATATGAGAATATACTATGAAGATAAAATTGTAAAAATAATTTCAAAGATGTATGAAAACAGAAATACACTGATCTGTACTGTTTGTGCATAAATTCCAAATACAGAACAAATACTTCCATAAACTAAGATCTATCTAAGCCAGGGAAGAACTCACTTTGCAGTTCTATGAAGTAATTGGCAGAACTTGTCAAAAGAAGATTGGTCTCACTTATCTGGACTCTCAGGAATGGTGAAAGGGTAGGTGTCATATTTTCTGTGGTTGTAGCTGTTGTTGATGTGGATTCCGTCTAATTTCACCAGAAAAAGAGTTTAAAAAAAAAAAAAAGTCTCTCAAACAAATTCACTTCCATATTTTTATCTTTCTAATCTTCAAACTGTTGTTGGATTTCTAAATAATGTTACAAAAGTAGTAATGGAACAAAAACAGATTTTTAACACTTGCTTGAGAGTGGCCTAGAACACTGATCCCCAAGTGACACATATTCAAAAATAACTCCTGGCATATTACCTCACAAAAATAACTCCTAGCATTTGACCTCACTCACTGGAAACTTCTTCTTCGTTCGCTTCTACCAAGATCGCCCTGAGATCCTACTGAGTTTATGCCTATGGTCCTCGTTAAGTCCTGTGGTCCCGAAAGGACCACAAGAGGTTCAGGGTATCTCAGGGCTTGAGCCTGTATTCTTGGTGGGTCTCAGAAACGGGATTGTGTGACACTGTGGTTTTCATTGCACCAGTTTAGTCTAGAGTTGGACTTTCTCACTGGAAAACCTCGACGTGTTTTGAGACACCCGTGTACCACTGCCGGGTGAGAAGTAGTTGCCCACCTAGTCCAGTGTTTGACTTTCTCACAGGAAAACCTCAGCGTGATTAGGATACGCATACATCCCCGCCGGGTGAGGTGGTTGCCTATCTAGACTGCCCTGGTCCAGTGTCTCCGATTTCAGCATTTTGTGGTTGTGGCCGCTATCCTTCCTAGTTGTGACCAGGATGGAGCTTTTGTCCAGGAGGACGAAACCTCGCCACTAGTGACTTCCACCCCTGGGATGAGCCGGTTTAGGCATATTATCCCATATGGGCGTGTTTGGGACGGGACCTACCTCTAGAGCAGAAGTACCATGACATGTGTAGCCTTTAAGTTTCACCCCTGGTGTGAGCCAGTTTAGGCACATTTCACCAGTATGGGTGTATATCTGGTATGGCCGACCTCTAGAGCAGAGGCGCCATGGTATGTGTAGCTCTCGCAGCGATACTACTGGACATACCGATTAAACTTCACTTTATCCTTTCCTTCACCTTTTCACATCGGCGCCACACACCAACCCTTATTTCTTTTCCGCAGTTTCTTCCTTGACCGGGAGGAGCGTCACTCCACACGTGGCATCCGAAGAATCTCGCCAGCAGTGTCTTAACCTTTGGGTTAAGCCGGTTCAGGCATTTCACCCGATTTGAGTGTACTTAGGACGTGGCCAACCTCCAGACCAGAGGTGCCATGATTTGACTGTTTGCTTCGCTTTATCCTTTCTACCACCTTTTCCGCAGTGGTGCCGCGCAGCAACCCCATTTTCACTTTTCTTCACTGGCTGGGAAGAGCACCTCTCCACGCACGGCAGCTGAAGAATCTCGCTAGCAGCGGCAGATGAGCTACCAAACATGCTTCTCATCTACCCTAAGTGTCTGGTTTTCAGGCGCCAGATATTCGCCTTCGCCCCTTCTCCTGTCAGTTTAAACAGTTCTGCCACGAGAAGGCCAGGAGCTGGACTTGACTTCTAGAGGCTATTTGAGATGCACGCCGTTGGAGCGGAGAGCGAATTCTCCACCCCACCTCCGGCAATAACAGTCCTTAGAACCTCACTGGAAACAAAAACATGCGACTATTCTGTTTTGATGTAGAAATGATCACTTAAGTCTACTGAGTCGTTGTTACGAAACTCAAGATTTCTTTCATAAATGAACTTCACTGCAAAGAATACAGAACACACTTAAGAACATATGCTCCACAGGTTTTCTTATGGCCTGTCCCAGACACACAAGCGTTGGATCCACCACCATCATGTGAAGAAAAACTGTGGCCTTCATTCTGGAACCTGAGCTTCAGATTTTTTTTAGCATAACTTAAGACTGAAAAATCATACAAAAACAAGAACCCTGGCAACTCGGTGTCTATTATTCATATACTTACACTCTGGGATGAATAAAATGAACCTGCTGTGGTGCTGTAGACTGTTGTAGTGCTAAATGCGGTGGAACTAGCAGTGGCAGTATTAGGCTTTGTTGGTTCAGAAATTTCCTTTCCAGTAGATGTATCAGTGATGCCAAATGTAGTAATAATATCATGTGTGGAAGCATGAATGGATGCTGATGAGGCATGAGTGTCCAAGACCGTTGTGCTGTAATCTAAGAAAAAAAAAAATCACAGACATCTGGAATTCACATAAGACATGTTGTATTTATGAAAACTTTGAAGTAAAATTCTGCAGGCTTTTGTTGGGGACCGCCGATTCTAGATTCTATCATTTAAAAATTTTGTTTTCTTCTTCTTCTACTTCTTCTTCAGCTTTCCAAGCTATTAAGGCTCACTGCTGAAGATAAAGTTCATTTCCGTTCCTCTCTATTCCTAATCTTTTATCTCTCCAGTTGGTGATAACAATTTCCTTTATATTCTGTTTTATGTTGTTTCTCTATCTCTGTCTTGGTCTACCCCTTTGTCTTATTTCCTTCATCTCCTGTAAAAGCATCATTTTCACTTGTCTATTCTCTTCTCATCTTTCTACATGACCCAACCACCGCACTCTGTTCAGTTTCAAGACATTTATAATTCGTTGGGATTTAAATTGTATCTAGACGACACGCAACAGTAAGAATAAATGGTGAAACAACAACTTGGTTTGACATAAAACAAGGGGTCCGTCAGGGGTGCATATTGTCGTCTTACTTATTTAACTTGTATATTGAAAATATAATGAGGAATGTTTGAGAAGATGTAGACAAAGAATATTACGATGCCATAACAATTGCAGGTTATGAAATACTAAAGATTAGATATGTTGATGACACAGTATTACTGTCCACAACACAAAAAGGAATGGAAAAAAACTAATTATGTCAGTCCATAAGAACAACGAAGAGCAAAACCTCTATCTTAATGTGAAGAAAACTAAATTGATGACAACTGACAAAACAAACAAGGCAGCTGAAATATGTATCGATGAGGAAAATCTGGAAGAAGTGGAGAGTTTTGAATATCTTGGATAGCTGACTTCTTCAGGAAAGGCAGGCCAGGCGTGATACTGGCCACATCACCCTCTAGTGTGCTGACAGGTCAAAGAAAATATGGGCACTAACACCATATCCCTATGTGCCTCTAAGGCATGACAGGATTACCTTTAATGTGAGTATCACTGCAGAAAATTCCATGAAGCAAAATTCTCCCCCCCCCCCACACACGCACAAAAATCTCCCACCTCTTGCTCTGTGACATAACGGAGACTAAAGCTGGACATAACTAGCCTATGAGACCCTTTTGGCTCAGAAAATGAAAATAGTCCCTTACTTTTTTTTCAAACACTCTGGAGCTAATCAAGCTACATTTATTGTCACTATTTTCTCGAGTTACCACAGAATTTCGTCTCACCTCACAAACACCACATAAAACGTGTTAGAAGAACGCACTTTGATCTCTACTTTCAGATAATGTTTAGACAAAATGTGCTGATGTTATGATTCAGCAGCACTTCACTGGTGGACTGATCTATACTACAGTTTATGAGCCGACTGAGATTTCTATTCCCAGGAATGTTTATGCAGAATGTGCTGATATAAATGACATGCTTTTATTTTCAGCACTGTAAGAAAAGCAAAATTAATGCAAATTCTACTGGCAAAAATGATGTGCCATTTTTTTTTCACTTGTATTTTTTCATGTTTTTAACTCACTTGAAGAACCAGCCTCTGTAGTTCCTGCAGGTGCTTCTGTACTTCCTGTAGGTATTTCTGTAGCTCCTGTAGGTGGTGCTGTAGCTCCTGTAGGTGTTGTTGTAGCTCCTGTAGGTGTTGTTGTAGCTCCTGTAGGTGTTGTTGTAGCTCCTGTAGGTGTTGTTGTAGCTCCTGTAGGTGTTGTTGTAGCTCCTATAGGTGTTGTTGTAGCTCCTGTAGGTGTTGTAGTTTCTGCAGTTCCTTCAGGTCCTTCTGAAGTGATCCTAACTGTTGAACTAGATATTATCTGTAATATTGCAATGGAAACATTAGGAGACAGCATACATATGTCATTATATTATTATGTCTATAGACAACAGTACTATGTGCCAAAACAGATAACACTAAACAGGATTGACAGGCATTGGATAAAATGCATTTGCCAGAGCAACAAGAGATAATTCATTCAAGATCAACAAACATAAGACCTGTGGACAAATTTAACAGTTATCAACGTCCCATTCACTGCACAAAAGAATCATACACCTAGGCCATTCTGAATATTTAAAAGCCAATGAGAGTGCAAAAACGCTAGTCAAAAGTGACTCAGTCTCTCAAATGGAAGGCTGTGGGTTTGAGATCTGACACTGGTATCCTCTGGTCAACCCAGTTATAAAATTAGGTACCTGACATAACAGAGCAGTGGAAAAAAACAACTGCTGAAGATGAAGAACATCTGTCTACATGGCAAAGGCATACTAGACAAGTGATTCCCAAACAGTCCACATGTGGTCCATTGCACACTATGAGGTGGCCTATGGTTGCATTATTACGTTGGTACTAAGGGCCATCTAATGAATAAAAACAATTACTAATGGCCATCTAATGAATAAAAACAATTACTAATGGCCATCTAATGAATAAAAACAATTACTAATGGCCATCTAATGAATAAAAACAATTACTAAGGGCCATCTAATGAATAAAAACAATTACTAATGGTCATCTAATGAATAAAAACAATTACTAAGGGCCATCTAATGAATAAAAACAATTACTAAGGGCCATCTAATGAATAAAAACAATTACTAATGGTCATCTAATGAATAAAAACAATTACTAAGGGCCATCTAATGAATAAAAACAATTACTAATGGCCATCTAATGAATAAAAACAATTACTAAGGGCCATCTAATGAATAAAAACAATTACTAAGGGCCATCTAATGAATAAAAACAATTACTAATGGCCATCTAATGAATAAAAACAATTACTAAGGGCCATCTAATGAATAAAAACAATTACTAAGGGCCATCTAATGAATAAAAACAATTACTAAGGGCCATCTAATGAATAAAAACAATTACTAAGGGCCATCTAATGAATAAAAACAATTAAGGGTTTATAGTACTGCAATATTATAAACTGGCCGGTCATATGCAGCTTTTATGTAGTTGGTAAAGTGGTCATAAAATTGTTGGGAATCACTGTATCAGACTGCAATAAAGGGAAAAGAGAGAGGAAGAAGGGGGAATAATGAATGAATGAATGAATAATCTTTATTTTTCAAGGGTAAAGAATTGGGCACGCAGGCCCGTCTTACATTCTGCCCTTCATCACTCCATCTTTCATTCTTCCCACACACTTGATTTAGTATAAAAATACAAATTAAATTAGTAAAAACATATCAAAAGAGTGTAAGATTTAACTACTACATTCAAGGTAAAAGAGAAGAAGTAATTAACCTAATAAAATAGCACTCACGCACACATACACCCGCAGACATATACATAAATAAAAATACATTGTAAATACAGATCTTCTAACATATGTTTTTTTTAAACAAACATTAAAATAATTTCTAACAATATCTAACAAGTTGCTTTTCTAACTATGTCACTGAAGCACTTGATGGTTTACGAGCCATGTGTTGGATGTAGTGTGAGAGAGGGAAGGGGGTGAGGGAAATGAAGGGAAAGGAGGGAAGAAATGAAAGGAAAAAGAGAGGGAGTGGGTGAGAAGAAATAAAGGGAAAAGAGAGGAGGAAATGAAAGGAACAGAGAAAGGGAGGGAGGAAGGGAGTGAGAAATAGAGAGAGAGAGGGAGTGAAAAATACAGAGAGGCAGGGTGTGTGAGAGGGAGGAAATGAAGAGATAGGAAAGGGCTGTGAGAGAGTGAGATGAGTATGAGAAAATGCCTGTCTTAGAAGTAAAAAAAAAATAATAATAACTGATTAATAATATGTCTGCGTGCCTCAATCTCCACACTATTAGTTTTGTCCCAATCCCTGGATGAAATGAAATCAGTTTTGGCCTTCCTGCACATTTTTTTGAAGTTTAGACCAAATCAAAACATAGAAGTCAATGGACAGAATAAATGATTATTTATCACTCCAATGTTGCTTTCTAAGTTAAAATCTATTTTAACACACACACAAAAACAGACTGACATTCAATATAATTTTCACAAGCATTTTAAAAAAAAAAAAAAACTAAATTTTTCAGGCCATTATAGATTACTTCTTCTTCAGCTTACTGAGACATTAAAGCTCACTGCTGCAGACAAAGTTTGCCTCAATTCCTCCCTACTCCTAATCTTTTCTCTCCAGCTTGTGACAACAATTTCCTTTATATCCTCTTCTATGTTGCCTTTCTATCTCTATCTTGGTCTACCCCTTGGTCTTGTCTCCCTCATCTCTTGCACATACATCATTTTCGTTTGTTCTCTTTCTATATGGTCCAACCAGAGTAATCTGTTCAGTTTCAAGACATTTATAATTTATAATCTTGTTGGGATTTAAAAAAAGTCGTTCAGTGTTCCTTCTAACTCTCCATTCTCCAGTGCTGGTATCCTTTATGGGTACAGCTTCTTCTTAGGATCTTGTTTTCAAAGATCTGTAGTTGTTGTTCATCTTTCTTTGTTGTACTCCACGTTTCTGATCCACACATGACATCTGGTCTTATTATAGTTTTGTAGATAGTCATTTTGGTGTTTTGGAATGTTTTGTCATTTGTCGTACAAATCTAGACTTCACGGAAATATAGCACTGATAGGGAACATAAAAATACTTTAATAAAGACATCAAGAATGAGACAGAGGTTATACAGAATGAGAAAATGACACTTTCTGAAAACAACAATACTTACTGGCGATAAAGTTGTTTCTGACACTGATGGTACTGTGGCGGAAAATGTCTCATTTGATTTTGTGACGGCCGATGTAATGGGTATGGCTGTGTCTGACTGATTAGTTGGTGGCACACTATTGGATTTGTCCTCAGAAGCTGCAGTTACTAAAATGTTTTGGTTGTAAGAATGCATTTATTTTATAGTTACTAAAATGTTCTGGTTGTAAGAATACATTTATTTTAATTAGACATGTCTAATCCCTGAACAAATGACAAACAGTGTATGTAAGAAAAATACTCTGTATACAATGGAACAAATTCAAGACTAAAGCAGAGATAAAGAGAAATGAGCATGCAGCAAACAGTCTCAGCAGTGATCAAGAAAAGAACATGGGCACATGTGGGCCACGTGATGAGAAGAAACAGACAATCACAAAGCAAGCCATCAGATGGGAAACATCTTCAAAAAGAAAGAGGCTGACCCCAACAGACCTTAAAGAGAACACTGACAAAAGAGGCTAAGATGACTGGCATCAAACCTCATCATGAGACCGAGAATAGAGACTCATGGTGAGACACAATGGGAGCCCTACGTGATGCATGAAAGCATGGGAAGGATGCAAGATGTAAGAATCACTGAAGTACTTGCTGCCATTTCCCCCCCCCCCACAAACAAACACATAAACATGCTTAAGCATGCAGATATTACCAAATACATGGCAGTAAATTTAAAAACATCCCACACCTGACAGAGGCTAAGTTCTGCCTGGACTAACACTATTATATAATTAGTCTAACAAGTGAACACAGACTATGGCTAAAAATGAGCAGAGCAGCAGTCAAATCAATAGGAATATGGCTCTTATATGAATGTCACAGCCTCAAGACCTACTGCCATCATGCTCCAGATAATAAGGTCGTAAAAAAATTAAGGTAACTGACTATGAAATCACAGAGTGTTTACCTGCAAAGTGAGGCACACCTGTTAGTTTATGTATAATATAAACAAAATATTTACACGAATATTAGTCCTGTGTACATGAATCTACTTTTGTGTTGAAAAAGCTGTTCAGACTATATTTATCCTACTCTTTATGTCTTTGTTCCTCCATATGGTGTTTCTATGCTGCTTAGGGTACATAGAGGTAGTTGTTTCTGCAAAGTTTTCGTTATGTTACATCACATGTTGAAATGCAAAACATCAGTCAGTCATTGACGCCAGTCATTTGCATGTCCCTTGCGGAACTTTGCCTCCGTAACAGCTCTCCTGTAGGCCTCTTGGTTGTAAGAAAGATGCCCTGCTGCTGATACATCCATTTGCAGATCATCAATGATATCTTGCAGCCATCATCGCCTTGGTCTTCCTCTCTTTCTTTTCACCATTAGGTACCCTTCCAAGACTATCTTCTCTAAATTATCACAACTTTTAATACGTCCAAAATATTTAAGTTTTCTATGTTTAATCTTCCTTACTAGCCAACCTTCTTCAATATTAAGTTCTTTTGTATGGAATGGGAGAGCAGCTGACAGATAATGTTGGTTATAGTCACCATTCTATGATGGTAGGCAGATGATCTCAATGTAGAGACAATGGCTACGATCACCGACTAGTACAGTCACTGCTCGGATGGAAAGCAATGGTAAACTATCTTCTGGAAATATACCAAGAAATCCAAACAGCAACATGGAAAGTTAAATAGGACAAAGATCTGGTGGTGATGCCCCCAGGCCAGATAGATCTAATTTTAACACTAGGAAAAATAAAACTAGCCATATTAAGAAAATTGAGTGGAACCACATGGGGAGCTAGTGAAAGAATCCTCAAGAATGTATATCAGCAAAGTATTCTACCACATTTAGAATATGGCTCAACATCTTGGTGCACAGCATCAAACACTACGCTGCATAATCTAGACAAGGTTCAAAATCAGTCACTACGGATTATCACAGGTGCCATGAGGTCCACACCAATAGTAGAAATGCAGAAAATAGTTGGTGTTCAAGCGCTAAAGGAATGTAGAGACACAAAGGTCATGACCATGGGAGAAAAATTCCTTAGCTCTGTAAGCCATCCCCTGAAGGAGAGATTCAATAATTTGGCATTAGGACGGCTTAAAAGAAGCAGCTTCATTCATCAGGCCAAGCGTATGCGTAAGCTGATACCTGACCTTCCAGCTGTAGTCGCTCCATTATCATCTGTACCAGAGCATACACCATGGAAAGAAGCAGATTATACACAAATATCTATTCAGACTGAAGTGAAAGGTGTGCAGAATGGTGAGATGCAGAGCAGTCTTGTAAGATCAACAGCCACACTTAGTGTTCTAGATGACAAATATCCATGTGACACCTGGATACGTGTGTATACAGATGGATCTGCACATAATGCCATAAAGAATGGAGGGGCAGGAGCATATATTGAATATCCAAACAACACCATTGACAAGATTTCCATACCCACTGGTAAATACTGCGACAACTTTGATGCAGAAGTTAGGGCAATTATTGCTGCAGTTGAAAAACTATCAGACTCCAGAATTGATACATGTCCTGTAGTAATTCTCACAGATGCAAGATCAGTACTGGAAGCTCTTCAGTGCAACAAACTACCAGACCTTAAAGATGCCTTGTCAACAATTGGCTTACAACATGGAGTCACTTTGCAATGGATTCCCTCCCACTGTGGGATACCAGGCAATGAGAAAGCTGACCATCTGGCCAAAGAGGGCACTGAAATGGAGCAACCAGACATACCAATCACCTATAATCAGAAGAAAAGAATGATAAAAACCTACAGGAAGCCACAAACATCACCACATGATGACTATCACATGCTAAACAGAAAGGAACAAGTCACCATCTTCCGTCTCCAAACAGGACACAGCCGACTCCGAAGTCATATGTATACAAAGTTTAAGGTTGGTACTACTAATCTATGTACATGTGCCATGGTGCCCCAAACTGTGGAACATATCCTCCAGAGCTGCATCACCTATGAGACACTGAGAAATAATTACTGGCCCAGTGAAACCACTAAAGAAGATAAGCTCTACGGTTCCATACATGAGTTACAAAAAACAGTGAAATTTATCCAAGAGACAGGACTGCAGATATAGACAGACAATGCGAACGAAGAAGAAGAAGAAAACACTAGGAAAGAGTATGAGACAAAGGTCAGTACTAGTAACTGTGATGATGAACAAAATCCTGATGGTGTTACTAAGATAAACCTCTGCATCAAACTAAAAAGAAAAATAAGAGTAGGAACATGGAATGTAAGAAGTATGTATGAGGGAAAGTATCAAATAATAAATGATGAGATGAAAAAAACGGGGATACGCATTTCTGAGAATCTGCGAACATCGATGGAAAGGATCAGGAAACTTCAAGTGCGAGAATGATAATATCTTTAAATACTCTGGTGGAGAATTAGGAGGAAAGAATGGAGTGGCTTTTTACTTGGATAAATGAACACCAAAAGCATTACTAAGTTACAATCTAGTAAGTGATAGAATCCTAACAATCAGACTTAAGGGCACTCCTAGAAAATGTAACAATCATCCAGATATATATACCTACATCAGCAGCTGAAGAAGAGGAAGTAGAAGACTTTTATAACACACTACAAATGACGATAGACCAGGTACGGAAAAATGATATTGTATTAATTATGGGGGATTTTAATGCAAAGATTGGTACAGAAAGAGCAGAAGATGAAGGACATGTAGGGAAATTTAGCATAGGACATAGAAATGAGGCAGGTGACAATCTAATGGCGTTTTGCATGGAAAATGAGCTAATGATTGCTAACACACTTTTTAAACAACATCCAAGAAGACTTTACACATGGACATCACCTGATGGGAAAACAAAGAATCAAATAGATTACATTTTAGTGCAAAGAAGGTGAAGATCAAGTATAACATCAGCAAAAACTTTATTAGGTGCTGATTGTGACACAGACCATGAGTTATTAATAGCAGACATGAAGATAAAGATAAAAAAGACAGTTACAGGATCAAGACAACTCCACTTTGATCTTACAAAAATACCAGAACAATACGGTATAGAAGTGAAGAACTGTTTCAAAATCCGTATGGCTGTACAGAAGGAGATGACACCAGATGATTCGGCTACGCAGGCAGGAGATATCTTAATAACAACAGCTAAAAACATGGTTCCGGTAAAGAAAACACAAAAGAATGGATGGATTACAGCAGGTACACTAGAACTGATAAAACAATGTAGAGAAATGAAGACACAATGGAAAGTGACAAACAACAACAAAGAGGAATATAAACCTTTAACAAAAGAAGTACGAAGAAACATAATAAAAGACAAAAAACAATACATACAAGATTGTTGTGAAAGAATAGAAGGACATCAGAAGTGTGGAAGAGATAGTTAAATGTTTAAAGAAATGAAGACATTGACAAGAAATGTCACACCTAAGCTAAATGTAATTTGTGACAAGATGGGGAATACCTTGACTGAGACAGAGGAAATTCTAGAAAGATGGAAGGAATATTGCAGAAGAATATATGAAACAACCGACTGTGGAAGCAGAAATCAACAGTGTGAATTATTATTGGAGGAGAAAGAACCTGAACCAACAACAGAAGTTTTATGGGCAATAAAGAATCTGAAAAAATGGTAAATAACCAGGATGTGATGAGACAACAGCTGAACTTATTAAAGCAAGAGGAAAGGAACATGCAACAATCTATCATGCACTATGTAAAAAGATATGGCATTCAGGTATTTGGCTAAAAGAATGGAAAAGAACTGTATTCATACCACGAAAAGGGTAACTTGAAATTATGCACAAACTACAGAACCGTTGCCCTGATTAGTCAGGCCAGTAAAATTCTGTTAAAAATCATAATGGGCAGACTTCGTAAGAAAACAGAAGAAGAAGTCAGTATGGTCCAAGCTGGTTTCAGGCAAGGAAAAGGATCAAGAGATCATATATTATTCAATATAAAATTAATAACAGAGAAATGCAGAGTTTAATGTAAATCTATATTTATCCTCTCTCTGAACCTTAAGTGCCCAGGGCACTCACAAAAGCCTGTCCTTCGCCTTTTTTTTTTTCTGCTCTTGCCCAGGTGAGAGCTCTATTGCTCAACATCCTTTCTGTTGTTCTTCTCCATGTCTCTTTTGGTCTCTTACTTCTGTTCCCCTGTGGTGTCCATCTTAGTGCTATTTTTCGTAGTGAGTTGTCACTCATTCGGAGCACATGTCCCAACCATCGCCAGCGTCTTTCCTCAATAATTGTTGTCAGTAGCTTCATCTGCATTTCTGCCAATAAGATGTTATTTCTTATAGTGTTTGGCCAAAATATTTTTCTAATTCTTCGTAAACATTTAGTCTGGAAAGAATTCAACTTGTTTTCTATGGTTTTGGTGATTTTCCAGCCTTCACTTCCATAGAGTAGTACACTTAGAACATTACTCTTAAATATCCTGATTTTCATATTTATGCTTAGTTTTTTTATTTCCATATAGTCTGCAGCACTGCAAAAGCCTGGTTTGCTCTAGTAAGTCTGCTGTTGATGTCCTCTGTGCTGTCTCCATTTTCTACTACTCTACTGCCAAAGTATACTAATTCGTTGACCTCCTCTACTAACTTGCTATCTACTCTGAGTACATTTCTGTTGTTCACATTTTGCTTCATTAACTTTGTCTTTCCTACGTTGATCTTTAGTCCTATGTTGTTTGCATTCTGAGTTAGCTTGTTTATTTTATCTTGCATATCTTTGTGACTGCTTGATAATAGACAAATGTTGTCCGCAAAGTCAAGGTCCTCCAGCACTGTGTCAAGGGTCCATTGTAATCCTCTGCATTTGTCTGATGTTGCCTCCTTCATTAACCAGTCTACTGCCAAGATAAATAATGTTGGTGATAGTACACATCCCTGCTTCACTCCTGTTTGTACCCTAAAGCTGCTGGAGGTATATTCTCCACAGATCACTTTGCACTGAAAACCCTCATATAGGGCTTTGATTACATTTACTATCTTATGGGGGAGGCCATGCCATCTTAGGATTTTCCACAGTGCATCTCTGTTGACACTGTCAAAGGCTTTCTCAAAATCTATGAACAATGCATATGTTGTGCTATGCCACTTATTTGCCTGTTCTAATATTTGTCTAAGTACAAATATGTGGTCCGTCCATGTATGATCTTCCTTTCCTAAATCCTGCCTGCTCTTTCCGAAGTTTTTCCTCAAGTGTTGGTACAATTCTGTTGATGATTATTCTGCAAAATACTTTACTTTATAGACTACTCAAAGGCATTTGATTGTGTGCAACACCAGAAACTTTGGGAAATAATGGAAAAAATGAGATTTCCAACACATCTGAAACAATTAATATCACTCTTGTATCTAGACCAGCAAGCAGCAGTAAGACTAAATGGTGAAACAACAACTTGGTTTGATATAAAACAAGGGGTCCATCAGGGGTTCATATTGTTGCCTTACTTATTTAACTTGTATACTGAAAATATAATGAGGAATGTTACAGAAGATACAGACAAAGAATATTACGATGCCATAACAATTGCAGGTTATGAAATACCAAAGATTAGATAAGCTGATGACACAGTATTACTGTCCACAACACAAAAAGGAATGGAAAAACTAATTATGTCAGTCCATAAGAACAGCGAAGAGCAAAACCTCTATCTTAATGCGAAGAAAACTAAATTAATGACAACTGACAAAACAAACAAGGCAGCTGAAATATGTATCAATGAGGAAAAACTAGAAGAAGTGTCGAGTTTTGAATATCTTGGATCACTTCAAACTAATAATGGAGATACAATGAGGGAAATTAAAAGGAGGACATCTATCGCTCTTCAGAAAGTAAAACAACTAAAGAATCTGTGGAGAGTCTTCAGAAAGTAAAACAACTAAAGAATCTGTGGAGAGGAACATACAGAACAACAAAAATAAGATTTTTAAGGGCATGCATCTTTCCCATCGCAACATATGCCTGTGAGACCCAGACACTTAACAACACAGTTGAAAAACATATAAATGCCTTTGAATGTAAATGCTACAGAAGAGTTTTTCAAATATCATGGACACAAAAAAAGAACAAATATATCCATACTACAAGAACTTAATACTGAAGAAGGCTGGCTAGTAAAGAGAATTAAAGAGAGAAAACGTAAATATTTTGGACACATTAAACATCATGATAATCTAGAGAAGATCGTCTTGGAAGGGTACATAATGGGAAAAAGAAAGAAAGGAAGATCAAGGTGAATATAGCTGCAAGAATTTGTTGATGATCTGCAAATGGATGCATCAGCAGCAGGCCATCTTGCTCACAGCCGAGAGGCCTACAGGAGTGCTGTTAGGGAGACAAAGTTCCACAAGGGACACACAAATGAATGAATGAAAGTATGGATATATTTGTTCTTTTTTTGTGTCCATGATATTTGAGGAACTATTCTGTACCATTTACATTCAAAGGCAAAAAAAGTTATCAATATGTTGCTGTGAATATAGATATTTACATAAATTCCTCAAAGAACCCAGGATCAATACTTAAAATCAAAATTCAGCAAAGTAATTTTTCTAAATTTTGTGCCGCAAAGCAGTCATTGACAAATGTGTGAGTTTTCTTACAAAGCTACTGCAATATCTCGAAAGAAAAAAAAAATTGGAGACTTGTGAGAACAATTAATAGAGTTTTCTCTGAAAACAAAATAAATTAAATACCAAGATTTTCATATCTGGATGAGCTGCCAAAAATGCTTTATATGAATGCACCAAAGTTGCTGGAAAGTGTTAAGTGCACAGGTAACAGTAAGCGGCTTCAATTTTTTGTCCCCCCGAAGCTCTTGAAAAAAACACGCCAAATACTGGTTTCCACAAAATATCAGATACTAAGTATTCCCAGTTTAAATGCTGTAGTCAAAAGAGTGTTTTCTTTGATGAAACTGGAGTGGATGAAAATTAGGAACAGATATCATCAAAAATTAATTGATATGTCGCAGACTGCACCTGATTTTCTATTTTACACATAAAACACAGTTCCAGTGTGTGGGAAACAGGATAAAGGAAGTGTTAAGATGGACAAATGTCAAGATAAGTACCAAAAAAAAAATCTCAGAAAATGAAAGAGAAAAACACACACACACTCTCTCTCACTCTCTCTTTTGAAAACAAATGCCTAAGGAAAATACTTAGCATAAAGTTGAACAAAGTCAAAAACAACGCAGAGATAAGGCAAATTAGTGTACAACAACCAGTCTCATGGGTGATGAGAAAAAGGAGATGGACATATGTTGGTCACCTGATGAGAAGAAATAGTCAAAGAATCCCAAAACAGGCTATCAAATGGAACGCAACAGACCGAAGCAAAAAAAAGAGGTCGGCCACATGAAACTCTAAAGAAGACATTGTTAAGAGAGGACAAATTCATTCATTCATTCATTTGCGTGTCCCTTGTGGAACTTTGCCTCCATAACAGCACTCCTGTAGGCCTCTCAGTTGTGAGCAAGATGGCCTGCTGCTGATGCATCCATTTGCAGATCATCAATGATATCTTGCAGCCATCTTCACCTTGCTCTTCCTCTCTTTCTTTTTCCCATTATGTTCCCTTCCAAGATGATCTTCTCAAGATTATCATGACATTTAATGTGTCCAAAATATTTACGTTTTCTCTCTTTAATTCTCTTTACTAGCCAGCCTTCTTTAATATTAAGTTCTTGTAGTATAGATACATTTGTTCCTTTTTCTTGTGCTCATTATATTTGAAGGACTCTTCTATAGCATTTACATTCAAAGGCATTTATGTGTTTTTCAGCTGTTCTGTTAAGTGTCCAGGTCTCACAGGAACATGCTGTGATGGGAAAGACGATTGTCCTTAAAAATCTTATTTTTTGTGGTTCTGTCTGTTCTTCTCCACAGATTCTTTAGTTGTTTTACTTTCTGAAGAGCGACAGATGTCGTCCTTTTAATTTCCCTCATTGTATCTCCATTACTGATTAGTAGTGATCCATGATACGAAAACTCTCCACTTCTTCCAATTTTTCCTCACTGATACATATTTCAGCTGCCTTGAAGACAAATTAGTAGGCATAAAATCCCTTGATGAGGTTGAAAAGCTTGCAGAAGACAGGAAAACTTGGTGAACTACCATGCGAGTCTTATGTGACATTTAACAGCATGGGAAGGATGTAAGATATATATATATATATATAGTATATATATGTATCGTCATCTTTTAATGACTCAAATTCATTTAAAAACATTATAATATGGCAGTTTGTTACATATACAAATGATCTTAAGCTTGAATAAATAAAATGAGCACTAACACGATATCATATGTGCCTCTAAGGCATGACAGGATTACCTTTAACTTTTACCATGATATCAGGAACTTAATGCTTTATACCAACTCAAAAACGATCAGAATAATCTATATTAAAAACTAACAGACTTACAAAATGCTGGCAGGAACAGCAAAATAAAGATGTATCTTATCATTTCTGATGTCTCGTGTTCAATTTCTTCGTTCTTGTTTTTAGATTAACCTGCAAAATGTGCAAAAACTATTAACAAAATAGTTTCAGGACATTTAAAATTGTCCCTACAACTGTATTTCCTATACAGTCTTGGTCACAATTTACCGTGTGACGTCACAATGGCAGACTTTTTTGCCTGATGATGATGATTACAACAATCATGATATCTTGGTGACAGTTAAAGTGACAAGCTGCTGTAGCTTCCTGATTGCTATTTCTTTCCTCATGGAGTCTAGCAGGACAGAAAACTTCAACACACGCATGATGACATAACATCTTTTTTTTTAGGATGAAAATGTTGGGGAGCCAGGTGCAGTGATGGCCAGCACAAACAACATGGTAAGAGAACAAAGGGGAAAAGTAAATCAACACAGAATTTATGCCATCAGTCTCTATAAACTGGAGATTCTGAGGTGGAATCAAGTCCTCTATGACTTGTCTAGAATGCAATGAGAAAGATACTATCCCATCTCCAAGGATATATATATATATATATATATATATATATATATATATATCCAAGGATATGTTTCTGTTCCTGCCATCTATTTTTCTTTTGCAATGCCAGTGCCCAAGAAACATGAGGTTGCTGACAGAAAAAAGATTTTCACTTCTGTCAGTCCTTCACTGTCTTCTTGGCTGCTTCCCATGTTGGTCCTTTCTTTATCAGCATTTTCTCTATTGTTAAGTTCCAATGTCTCTTTGCACTGATCCCATGCTTCTTTTACCCTGTGGAGCCTACATCAAAGCAGTTCATGGTAAGGATTCATCTGTCATTCTCATAATGTGACCAGTCTACAGCAACCTTCTCCTTTCATTCGCTATTGTTATGTCTGTTTCTCTTAACAAGACGTCATTACTTATACACAGACACTTGCAAGTGTGTATATACTGTAAGACAGGTTAACTCTTTCATGCCTTAATTAATTTTTATGGGTAATTTTGGTAGAAAGAACCTGGAAGGAAGTTACTCTTATAATTTAAGAACATGGGTTGGGTTAAAAATGTGCTACTTTTCATTTTATTTTAGAATTTGCCCCTAAATATCTCTTTGAGCACTGATCTGTACAGGTGTGCAAGATTTACCAACACTGCCAATGTTGTTTTGCAGTGAAAGAGTTCAAGCTCCTTAGCTCTGCCTGCAGTGCTAGGCTTCTCGGCCAGCACCACCACCTCATTCACCTCACCAAAGTACCTATTTCCAGACAGTACAGCAAAGAAGTGAAGCAGCATTTTGAATGGCTACAGTTTCCTAGTCCTGATAACAAAACAGCTCCCTTTACTCTATAGATCCCCTTAAAACATTCACCCAGCATATAATGACAAGCATACTGTTGCAAGTCCTAACTAACATACTGTTTTCCTCAGAATGAAAGTATGCAACAATTTTTAATTTACTGATGACTTCACTTCAATTATGGGCACTTATGCTTCTGTCTACAGACATTCCCATGTGCTTCAATGCCCATTTTTCAAGACCTTAACTTTGGTACAGTTTGTATAAGAGATAAGAGAAATGATGACTGCAGTAAAACTGGTTCTAGTAATAAGTGGCAGAAAAAGGAGCTATGGTTCAGTTTTTACAGAAAGGTATGAAAAATTAATTCTTAGCTCTTTGGTATCCTCCTTGTAAGAAAGACAGGCATAAAATGCAGCTAGACAGATGAAGGTAAGCACAAAGTAAAAGCCGGTGACTAGCTGAGAAATGAGAGAAAGAGAGAGAGAGAGAGAGAGAGAGGAGGAATCATCCTTCTTATGCAGATGCCAACGAGCTAAGTGTAAATTTTTCACGTTTTTATTTGTTGTGTTGTTTATGCATGTGGTCCCTGATGAAGGTAATTGCTGAATTATTGGATTGTTGTATATTCCTCATTTATACGTGCCCATCTTACTTCCTACCATTCTTGTCTCTGCCCACTTTCCTCACTCCTATTTTTTTTTGTTGTAAAACTGAACCTGTCTACCTTTATAGCATGTACAGAAAGTTACAAACAGAAACAACAATAGCTACAACAATCAGGTAACAGTTGCATATCATAATAAGCTTTAGTGTGTAAAGTAAGATCTTTAACAGGCGATAATTTCACAATATTTTTTCACAGCTCATTAATTACTTCAGCGTGGCATAAAAAAATAACAAATTACCTTCCTTTCGCACTCAAAGTGAAGCCTATCCTATGCTTTGCTCACTGATAAAATCACAGAGCTGTTACATTTAAAAAAATCTTTCATACGGCAATGTAGTATATATGCAAAAATTACTATCACAGAGTCAAGGCATGCTCTCAGGACTGATAAATATGACACATCCCCAAAAAAAAAAATTTTTATCAAGGTTGTTGGGAGAAGATAAACAGACCATCAGGTGTTATAAAACACAACACTACCACACGTCACTGATAACATGCAGGGCTGACCAGAGATTAACGATGTTCAATATCTGCTATTGTTTTCATATATTATATGATACTGGATTCAACTGCGTTAGAAGTAAGGTCAGTTTCCACCCTGGTAACAACTATCAGAACTAAATGCTGACCTAAATATGAAACAGGATAGGTACGAACAGGCCAGAAATCAGTCACATGTTTACAGTTTCTATGCCTGTTAATGGCAACACTGGTTTTACTAAATTTTATTTCCAGGTTATGCAAAATTTATTTTTGAAAATATTAAACTTCTAATGATGTAAACATCATAGTCTGCTATAAAATGATAAGTTAGGGTACGCTGTTGTTATATCTCTCACTAACAAGTGAGAGTGTGAAGATAGGCTATTGTTGCATCTTTCACTAACAAATGAGAGAGTGAGGGTATGGTGTTGTTGCATGTCATTAACAAGCGAGAGTATGAAGGTATGGTGTTGTTGTATCTCCCCCTAACAAGCGAGAGTATGAAGGTAAGGTGTCACATCTCTCAAACAAGTGAGAGTATGAAGGTAAGGTGTCACATCTCTCAAACAAGTGAGAGTGTGAAGGTATGGTGTCACATCTCTCAAACAAGTTAGAGTGTGAAGATATGATGTCACATCTCTCAAACAAGTGAGAGTGTGAAGGTATGGTGTCACATCTCTCACTAATAAGTGAGAGATGTGAAGATAAGGTGTTACTCCATCTCTCCCTAACAAGCAAGAGTGTGAAGGTATGGTGTTATTGCATCTCTCACTAACTGTCCTTCAGAATGATGCCTTTTGAAGGTCTTTAAGCACAGGCATCAAGTTTGACTGGAAGTTGGCTATAGCTGTATTGTATTTCTGTTTCGTCTTTAAATTCCTGAGCTGAAAGCAATAAAAACCATGGTCCCACCACTCTGGCTGAAGCACTACTCCAGGAAATATCTTGGAGATCTGGTGTGGGGTCTTCATCATCTCCACTTCAATTACCCTGATAACTGTACTAACCCTATAATAAGAAGGGATATGAAATGATCATGTAAGATTTCAGCAGTGTCACTTCACTGGCCCTCATAACTGTACCAACCCTCTAAAAAAAAAAAATCCAATATGAAGGGATGTGAAATGATCTGTACTCTCCAAAAATCATAATTCTAGATTTAAAAAAAAAAACCAAAAAAAAAAAACCAGCCTATATATATATCCCTGAATCTGACTGGATTCAGAGGGTGGGGGTGATCTTAGATGGCTCCACAGGTACAATCCCCGTTTCCATGCCATTAAGGCACATTGGGGATATGATGATAGGGCCACATTTCCATCATCTTCAGCACATGGAAGTGTGATGTGGTCAGCATCATGCCTGCATTGCATTTTCTTTCCCACATTTCTCTGGTACCCCAATTTTAGAAGCTGGGTGGACCCCAGGGCATTTTTGGTATGTACCATGACAAAACATCCACTTGAACCTGGTACCACCAGGGGTGGCCTTGTATATTTTTTTAAAGTAAAAAATGTCTGAGAAAAAAAGATGATCTGGGAGTGACAATTGTGGCAAAATTTTATCATTCAATTCCACAGAGAGACAGCACTGATGATACCATAAACAGATGTTGCTGATTTTGTATTTAATGATGTTTCTTACGATTAACATTTTTTATCACTCTGTTTACAAATTCAAAGCTGGAACTCAAACAAACAAAATTATTGTAGTTTAGGTACTCCGGGTGATAAGTTTTTCTACCATTTATTCAGCCATTTTGTGGAACTTAATTTTGCCAGTTAAGCTTTGTGTGTTTTTTTTTCCCTCATCATCACCAGGTGCCATGCCAGCAGACACTGATGGCCATGCTTCTCCACAGCTCTTGATCCTTGACATTTTCCATCAGCTCACTTGGTGACTCTTTACTGTGCCATCAAGTCAGACTGTCCGTGATTTTTTTTTCCCCTGGCCATTCCCTGCTTCTCTTCCCATTTACCTTTCCTGTTGTTATGATGCTTTCAAGCCCCTCCCCTTCTCATTATATGTCCAATGAATGACGTCATCCTACCAAAGTTTGTGGTTTGAGTCTTTGGTAATTTTCTTGTCATTTTTCTTTCTCTCGTGAATAAAGTGCCTTTGTCTACTTTTTTAAAAAATACTAATCATACAGCACTGCACTAAATCACTTTTTCTGCCTGAAACCTTCGTCGTTTCTCGTTTTAAAAAATTTACACATATAAGAATATTTTTTAAACTCATTTATTTATTTCGTTGTGGTTATTACGCTGAAACTGAGGTCACGCCATGAAAACACTTCCAACACTTTCACACGCCCTGCAAATTACTTCACACATACGCCAAAAACATACCATTAACATCTTCCTTAGGATCAACCAATGCTTACACAGTCTTTCACTTTTAAAAATACGCATTTTTACTATTTCACAATTCGAGCGATACTATAAAACAACCAACTGGACCTGATGCAAACAATTATAGCGACCACTGATTAGTACAATCCTTACCGTACAATCTGACACCTGTTGAAAGTTACGCTTTGTAATTAAAATATATTTGAAGATTAGACTAACAGGAGCTTCTTCAATGTTAAACTAAAAAAGACTTAATATAAAATAAACAATAATATTAATTTACTTAACAACAACAAAAAAAATTCTCACTTAGTATACACTTTCTAATGGCCCCTTGCACTTTTACTAAGACTGCAGAATTACCAGGAAGGGTTGACGGAATCATCATGTGAACTTCCGGATATACGAACGTAGATTTTTATAATCGCAAATTTAAATAAAATAAAAGTGCATTGAAAACGAGGAAACGGGAGGGGGTGGGGGTGGAGGGGCGCATTTATCAGGCTCAGTTCCCAAAATTTTACCTCTATGTGCAGTAGCATAACTTGGCCCCTCCCACCCAGTTCTCGAATTAATATTTTAAACACGATTATGTTAGTAAGCTTGTATGTGTCAGGCCATTAATTCTAAGTTGATTAACCACAAATTGTAATTCGTGAAAAAAAATCATAAGATAACTATAAATTTATTATCATCATTATCGTCGTCGTCATCATTTATCATCATCGTCATCATAATAAAGATATATATATATATATATATATATAGAACAAAGGTTAGGGCTGATAGAGTGTGTTTAGTATTGCTGTTGCTATTGAGAGCATATATATATATATATATATATATATATATGATATTTTTAAAGTTTCACTACACTTTCTATGAAAAAAAATTGAAAAATGAAGTAAATAACGTCATCACAAAATGTGCTCAAAAAAGTCATTTAATTAGTTACAATAGTGACTACAATGATACAACGCTGTTTTGGGTTAGCTGGAATGTACCACTGAAATATTCATTATAACGGGTGTTGGAAATGTCCACCACGGGCTTCAAGACATGACCGTACACGTCTCTTCATATTGTCAAATACCTTGTGCAACGTGTCTGTTGTTATTTCTTGAGTGGTAATTCTGATTGCTTCTTTCAGGTCCCCAATTGTTTGTACATTATTTTTGTAAACATTTCCTTTCAAGAAACCCCATAGATAATATTTAATGGATTTAGATCTGGAGAACGAGCAGGCCAAATTCCACGAGATATTATGCGATTTGCGAAAATTTCTTTAAAAAAAACAGTATGTTGCTCTAGCTGTGTGTGCAGTTGCACCATCTTGCTGGAACCATGCTTCTTCGATTTCACGTTCATTCAGGTGTTCTAAAAAGGTTCCAGAATGTCAGTACGGTACCGATCGGCATTTATAGTGTTGCTTAAGAAAATTGGTCCAAGTAAACGTTTTCTACTGACGGCACACCATACCCCAATTTTCGCATCGTGTGGCGGCGCTTCATGAAATGCATTGGGATTAACACTGCTCCAGATACGATTATTTTGGCTATTAACATATCCAGATAGATGAAACCATGCCTCATCAGAGAAGAATGTTAATTCGAGAACTGACTCGTCTTCTTCAGCTAAAAATGCTTGAAACCACGTGGACTAGTTGACTTTGGATTGATTGTCATACTCTTTTAGTTCAGACACAACAGAAATCTTGTATGGATGAAAATTTAAACGATGTTTAAGAATTCTGTGCACTGAACTCAGTGATACATTCACTTATTGCGACATTTTCCTTAAGGACTTGCATGGACTTTTCAGGATTCTATCTTGGATATCTAGACATTTTTCTTCAGACACAGCAGGCCTACCAGATCGTGGAGAATCTTCCACAGTTCCCGTATCACGAAACTATTCAACAAATTTCTTACCGTAGTGCGCTGAGGATGTTGTTTATCGTGAAATTTTGTTATAAATCTTTGAAAAACCATCCGTGTATATCGACCGCCATTTCGAAACACTTGTTCAACCAAACAAATTCTTTCTTCCGTTGATAACACCATTCTGTTTTGAGTGTACAAAAATTACTCCGGTAGATGGCAACTATTCACTGCATTTTTCTTCACGATTGACTGTGCAGCACATTTTTTATGACGTCATTTTCTTTATTTTTACATAGAAAATGTAGTGAGACTTTAAAAATACCCTATGTGTGTGTGTGTGTGTGTGAGCCTTCTCGGGGAAATCCGGTTGGTTACTGGCTCATAACCCATAGCCATGTTAAGACTCACTATGCGTCAAGGTCCTCACAGTCAAATAGAGCCTGCTTGACTTGGAAAGCTTTGGGTAGCGCGAGCTTCCACCCATAACACACGGCTGGCTAGAGGGATTGTACGGTAGGTGATGGCGGATCACTACACGTACAACAAAGCATCTCCATGTGACTTGGGTGGCTTCTAGTGTCTAGACACTAGCTCACAGTCCGTCATTCTGTAGCTTCACACTTCCTGATACTTATGACCGTATATAGCGTTGGACGGGGAGGGTAGCATAGCTGGTAGTGCTTTTCTAATCTAAGTGTCACGCCGCCTGGCGCAAGTGATCATTTCTCTCCACAATTCCCTGTCTTTAGACTTGATTATGAGATCCTCCGGTGACTTTCTTCCTAGCCACACTGACAGCCCATCCAGTAACTTCTCTCTCTCTCTCTCTCTCTCTCTCTCTCTCACACACACACACACACACATACACACATACACACACATTATTAGATCATATATATGTAGCCCAACCAGAAAACATCATTGAATGTAACATCCCTCATACCTCGTTAAGTAATCATTACCCAGTCTGCTGTACGTGGACAAGAAAGGGGTATAAACTTCTTAAACACAATCACATCAGTATGAAATTTAGAAGCTTCAGAAAATTTAACCTAGAATTATTCCTTAATGATTTGCAAGAATCTCCACTTACACACGTGTACCAACTAACTGACCCTGATGAGGCAATAGAATATTGGCTAAAGATCTTCAGAGATATATTAGACAAACATGTCCCCATGAAAGAGGCGAGAGTAAAACACCAGACGAAGTCACCTTGGATAACACCTGAAATACTACAATCCATGAGAGAACGTGACCGGGCGCACAAAATCAAGGACTTTATGACCTACCGTTCACTCAGAAACAAAGTTCAATACTTAATAAGACAAGAGAGAAAAAAATTACTTCAGGAATCTAATACAGAATAAATCAGACAGTAAATCAATTTGGAAAGCCATAAATACCCTATCAAATAAAAGAAAAGAATTTGATTCTCAAACCATCAATCGTGCATACACTAGCGCACATATCAGTACACATTTCAGAGAAGAAATCAACGTTCTTAAATCATCAATATCAGCTCCTGTATGCGACTTACATGAACTACAAACATTCCTGGACAACAGATGTACTGATTTTAAACAGTTACACATTCCATTCTTAACAGTCAGTGAAGTTCATAGTTATCTCTTAACCTTAGAAAACAACAATACAGCTGGGCTTGATGATATTAGTAATAAGATCTTACGTTATGCTGCACCTGTCATTTCACATACACTAACATATATTTACAACCAGTGCATTGCAAAATGTTATTTCCCTGAGGCTTTTAAAACTGCTAAGGTGTATCATCGCTTTAAATCTGGCTCATCCAACAATCTTACCAACTATAGACCAATATCCATATTATCGTCATTATCAAAACCACTCGAAAAACACATACACAAAATAACTCCACCACACATGCAAGAGAACAATTTACACATAGACAGTCAGTCAGGCTTTAGACCCAATCATTCCTGCCACACAGCTCTTACCAAAATGACAGAAAACTGGTTAGTAAACATAAATGACGACAGACTATGTGGTGCCATTTTTTGTCGACTTTAAAAAGGCATTTGATATGATTGACCACGATATTCTTGTAAGAAAAATAAAGACTTATAAATTGCACCCTAACCTAATAAAATTAATTGCATCGTTTCTTTCAGACAGACAACAGGTAGTATTCTTCAACAATTCTCTATCAAATTCTGCTGCAGTTGACACTGGTGTTCCGCAAGGTTCTATTATAGGCCCGTTGCTCTTTGCTATCTATATCAACGATCTTCCACTTCATCTTAAACACTCTTCTTGTGACCTTTTTGCCAATGATTGCACAGTCTACACCAGTGACTACGATTGTGTTAATCTAGAATCAACTCTTCAGGTCGAGTTATACAATTTAATTAGATGGAGCAAAAATAATGGCATGATTATAAACACCGATAAAACAAAATCAATGCTCATAACAACAAGATAGAAACTTCAAAACGCAACAAAAAACAGCACTTCGGCTCTGTACAGAAACATCACAGATAGAAAACGTTAGCGAGCACAAAACACTAGGTCTTATTATTGACCAACATCTGACCTGGAACTCTCATGTGCAATGTCTAACAAAACTCATCGCACAAAAAGTATACCAATTAGCTAAAATTAAGCACTTCATCGATCAAGACACTAGGAAGACATACTACATATCTCATATACAAACATATTTAGACTATTGCTCAACAGTTTGGGATGGTTGCTCAGTGTCAAATACAAAGAGGCTTTGCTCACTCCAAAAGCGAGCAGTAAAGCTTATTAGTGACAAAGATCAATCACAAACAACTAACCATCACAAATGTATCAAAATACTACCTCTTAAGAACAGGTTCCTCTTCAACAAAGCCAAGTTAGTACATCAAATTATTTCACGGCATGCCCCGCCTTATCTATGGAACCTGTTTAAATTTAGCCCAAAGTGCAGCCAACGCTTGAACAACATATGTCTTCCAAAACCTAGACTTGATCTTTACAAGAAAAGCTTTAGTTATTCTGTTGCTCATCTTTGGAATACCCTTCCATCCTATATAAAAAAATATAAATTATACTCCTTCCTACAACTACAAGCTTTCCCAATATCTATTTGATGTCGACTACATGCCTCCATGAATTATAAAACTTAAAAGTTATCTTAAACTGCTCTTACAGACACCGAATACAATGAATTGTTTTCTGAATAGTCCCGAAAATTTTGTTTAGTAGATAGTCATTTATAATGTATGTAGTTACTTCTGTACTGAGTGAATGTTTAAGAGCGAAACGTAAATGTTATATTTTATCTTATGTCTCTCAGCTTCAATGTTAGTTATGTTTGTTATATGAACAGCATATTTGTAGAATGTCTGGAATAGAGTGAAAGATATATGATAAAGGGCAGAATGTCAGACGGGCCTGCGTGACCAATTCTTAGCCCTTTTGAAATAAAGATCAATCAGTCAATCAATCAATCAATCAATCAATCAATCAATATCTCTCTCTCTCTCTCTCTCTCTTTTCTTCCCTCAGTTTTTCCAGTTGTCACAATGTGTTCCAATTTTCCTCTTCTCAGGAAATGTCCTATAAATCTCGCTTATCTACCTCTGATCTTTGCTATAATTTGCTTTTTAACTCCAGCCTCTCTCAAGACTTCTTCATTGGTTTTCTTGGCTGTTCATGGTACCTTCAACATCCTTTTTTTATAAACCACATTTCCATGGCCTCTATTTCTCGCTGTACTCTCTTATTCACAGACCATGCTTCACAGCCATGAAACGAAAAACTGGCTCGATGTAACATTTAAGTATTCGGAATCTTGTTTCCATTGATATGGATCTGTTGCACAAGATGTGTCTCAGTGTCTGGAACGCTGACCTGGCCTGAACACTTCTGCTTTTTATTTCGTTGTGACAGTTCCCATCAGGAAGTGTTGTACTACCTTTTTTTTTAAAGAATCTCCCAACAAAAGTTGTAAATATTCATTAGTGGAATCTGCAATAACTAATAACACATCTTGGATGCGTAAGTGCTGTTACTCGTGCGTTAGCAAAGATTTGCGAAATATTAGACTTTACTTTGGGTCAAGAAATAATTTGTTTACTGTAGCCCACTTTTTAAAAAAAAATGCTGTAGAAAAGATGACTCTAACAATATTGACGTTGGGCTGATAATTTGGAATAAAACAATTTTCCCCCAGATTCTCTGATAATGTGAAACACTCCACCATGGAGAAAAGACGCTGGGAAACTCATTTCTGTTCAATGTTTGCGACAATTAGTAACTTTAGACATCATTATCGTCATCATGGTCAAGTCTTTGTTAATTTTGTAACTTACTCTGGATGTTCGAAACTCAAGAATGTGAAATTTGTTTACGTTGAAGCTGTCATGCGAGTTCGTGTCCTAGTATATTAGGTATGTAATCAGCGAGATTTTGCAAATGCTAGTTTATTTGAATGCATAAATACGAAAATCAGGATATTTAAGAGTAATGTTCTAAGTGTAGTACTCTATGGAAGTGAATGCTGGAAAATCACCAAAACAATAGAAAACAAGTTGAATTCTTTCCAGACTAAATGTTTACGAAGAATTAGAAAAATATTTTGGCCAAACACCATAAGAAATAACATCTTATTGGCAGAAATGCAGATGAAGCCACTGACAACAATTATTGAGGAAAGACGCTGGCGATGGTTGGGACATGTGCTCCGAATGACTGACAACTCACTACGAAAAATAGCACTAAGATTGACACCACAGGGGAACAGAAGTAAGGGTAGACCAAAAGAGACATGGAGAATAACAACAGAAAGGATGTTGAGCAATAGAGGGCTGACCTGGGCAAGAGCAGAAAAAAAGGCGAAGGACAGGCATTTGTGGAAAACCCTTGCGGAAGCCCCATGTGCCCTGGGCACTTAAGGTTCAGAGAGAGAGAGAGAGAGAGAGAGAGAGAGAGAGAGAGAGAGTTTATCTGAATCTAATCGGAAACAGCTTACAAACATATGTAGATATTGCTCGTAAAGTCTACCACATTTATCGCTTCTTTACCCCCAAAATAGTAAAACTACACTAGGACGAAGAAAATTAATTATTTTTACAGAGAACTTTCAGACATTTCCCACCTATTTTGTTTACGCGTTCAGTCACAGACAGGCATATTTTGTGCATATTTTAAGTTTAAAAAAAAAGAGCACGTTTTCATTCTTTCTCCAGTCATTTTGGCAAGTTACAGATAGGGCCGGTTCTAGGAATTTTTCCTTCCCGTGCAGTGGTATTCCTTGCCGCCCCACTCTTTCTCAAGTTTGGACGATATTTTAAAATCGATTATGTTAAATGAGTTTCATCATGTCCGACCAGTGATTTTACACAGCATTAATAACAGTCTATACATTAGTGAAGAAAATAATGAGATAAAGCTATGAATGAATTTATTACAGAATTATAAATATTTAAAAGAAATGAATGCAGGTATATTATTTACATCATTATAATGCTCATCGCTCGTAGAATGAAGAGCTTTTAAACCACAAACAATGTTTTGTCCACGTTTTAAAGTTCGCACGTCTGTTTGTTATTTGCGCTTCTGTTGTTTCAAGCAAATATCTCAGTCAGTTATTTGCATATCCCTTGCGGGCCTTTACCTCCCTAACAGCTCTCATGTAGGCCTCTCGGTTGTAAACAAGATGCCCTGCTGCTGGGTTTTGTCATTTGTTATCAATTTAGCTTTCTTCGCATTAGGATAGAGGTTTTGCTCTTCACTATTCTTACGGACTGACATAATTAGGTTTTCCATTTCTTTGTGTGTTCTGAATAGTAATACTGTGTCATCAGCATATCTAATCTCTGGTATTTCATGACCTCCAATTTTTATGGCATCGTAATATTCTTTGTCTACACCTTCTCTAACATTCCTCATTATATTTTCAGTATACAAGTTAAATAAGAAAGGCGACAATATGCACCCCTGACAGACCACTTGTTTTATGTCAAACCAAGTTGTTGTTTCACCATTTATTCTTACTGCCGCCTGTTGGTCTAGATACAGCAGTGAGATTGATCGTATCACATGTGTTGGAAATCCCATTATTTCCCAAAGTTTTTGATGTTGTATACAATCAAATGACTTTGAATAGTCTATAATATATATATATATATATATATATATATATATATATATATATATATATATACATTAAATTCTCTGCATTTCTCAATTATTAATCTTATATTGAATATATGATCTCTTAGTTAATAATAGTAATAATAATAAAAAAAATAAATTTAAAAAATAGATAGTAAATATCTAGCATTTTTTAAAAAAAAGAAATTTTCATTGCTGTCATATTCCCAAAATCAGAAACAGGTCAGTATAGTATTTATTTTTTTTTGTTCGATTTCATGTTCAACTGAAATAATGGCAAATCTTCTCAGTCCAGATTTGACCATTGATGGTTTACTCAACAAGACTGAGTTAATTTAAAACATTGTGGCATACATGATATAAAAATGTAAAATTTCTAACTTACGGGCAAGTTTTTCATGTCGTGTCATTTTATCCATTGCCTCGTCAACGGCAATTTCTATCAAAAGTAGAATATCTTAATGGCTTCGATTCTGGATTCTCAGGGAATGGTATGTGTAATATATATTTTTATAAGCGCTTCCCAACACATTGTTGACGCTGAGAAAACACACACAATTCCTGGACTATTTTAATAATAATAATAATAATAATAGTAATAAACTTCTCTAGATGAGAGTGAGGCATTATTGATAACTAACTCGAGAGATGAGAACAACAAGAGATTAAAAAAAAACAAACTCGCGGGCTCTAGTCTTTGATGCATTGTTGAACCCCTGACATGTTTTCATTTCATGTTTGATCTGTTGTCTTAACCTTGGGCACTCATGCTTGCAATTGGAACATTCATAATCTGACAGTTTTATGAGAATACGTTCAGTTAACACTGAGCCTGTGATGGCTTTAACAGGAATGAAACCAAGAAGATGCTCATGAATATTTGATATCATTTGGATCTTGCGAATATTGTCGATTTGTTCAATACTACCTACATCTTGGAATACAGTCTGTAACCAATGAATTCATTTTGAATTATTTTCCAAAGATATTATGGGGCTGATCTACGAGTAAGCGTTGTCAACAATAAATGAAAATTTAAAAAAAAATATTTTCACTGTATTAAAATCCCCCCTCCCCAGTTTAACCAGCCTTTTCCATTTTTGCCGCCCCTAAACACTTGCCCCCAACCATAGATGCAAATCTGATTTTCTGGTAACAGCCATCAAACAATGTCATGCAGATGACACACGCCGCCTAGCGCTTGAGAATCGTTACATTCATGACTATGGAACGCAGGGACCACACGGTTTGAACTCGTTATTCAGCTACGCATAATATTCCACAATCATACTCTCTCTCTCCTCTAAGCTCCATTCTCACTCGTTGCACATAGTTTATAACCTTCATACATCATCACATTACAACCCCTCTAACACAACCATAATCATTTATTTCATCTTCTCCTAACTAGATTACCATCCACCCATTTCCATCCTCTTATATCAAACATCAAAAGTCTCTATCCATTTATCTACTATCATCTACTATCTACTATCATCTACTATCTACTATCACTGCAAGTCTCCACCAAAGATACAAGTGTCTCCTCTGTCTGATTCTTTGTCCTGTTTGTGTTTGTATGAAGAAGGCTAGCATCGAAACGTCACATCGTTGTAAACGTCAAGTAATAAAGCTGTTTAGGAAAAAAGTAGGAACGAAGATTTATTTTTTTATATTCTCAACACTTAAGACACCGAATAAATGCATTTGCTGCATTTTCGGTAGAGCTGGCCCTTTGCTTTACACGACTGATAGGGACGGCTTCTGATACTTTATTGTTGCTCCGTCTTGTATAATATATGAGTGTTTAACTTGATAAGAGAGAGAGATACTATCATTGCAGTAAATCTAGAGATCACGGAACGTTTGCATAGAAGGATTTACCCATTCAATCCAAAACAACACTAGCACTCTTTGTAGTTTTTGCACACCTGTGCCAATCAATGTAAAATTTCATCATCATCGCCTTTCACTCCCCTGGGAGCATAGGCCACGGATAAAGGCTCTCCAGTCATCCCTGTTCTTGGAATTATTCTCTGCTTCCTTTCATGTGTATCCCTTGTCTCTGAGCACTGTCATAATTTCTCTCCTCTAAGTAAGTCTAGGTCTTCCTCGTTTTCTATTTCCTTGAGGATTCCATGTCAGTGCCTGTCTTGCTATGTTGGTGTCGGGTTTCTCAGAGTGTGGCCAATCCATCTCTACTTCCTAGACATGATTTGCAGGTTCATAGGTTCTTGTCCTGCCCTTTCCCAGACCTCCTCGTTCCCGATTTTGTCCTGCCATTTAATGTTTAAAATCCTCCTCAAGCAGTAGTTCATGAATGTTTGTATCCTCTGTTGTATTGTCTTGGTCATAACCCATGTCTCTGAACCATATTGTAGGACAGTCTTTACGTTTGTATTGAAAAGCCTAAGTTTGGTTCTTGTTTTGATGTTCTTAAATGACCATATTTTGTTAAGTTGGATAAATGCTGCTCTGGAATGCGATATTTAGGCAGTCTAAATTTGAAAAAAAAGAAAGAAAAGTAGCACATGTCTAACTACCCACATTTTTAAATTATAGACTAAGTTTGTTATATTTTTTCCATTAAAATTTCTCACCAAAATTTATTCTGGCAAAGCATACAAATTAATTAAAGAGTGAAAGAGTTAATGAGACCATTAGCGTTTATGCTCGTACCATAAGCAGACTTTCGGTAGAAAAATGATGGTCACAAAAACTCTGAACTGGCAGGCAGTATAAAATTACACACATACCTGCATTTCGAGCGTCTCAGTGAATTTAACTAATTTAATTCACATGTAATCTCTTTAGCTGAATAGCTAAGATGCACTTCGAACCGGGGTGCCAATCGTGGATTCAGTTACGAGACTAAAAAAAAAAAAAAAGCAGTTCACAAAACCTCTAGGAGTCATGACCCAGAAACCGCCGCCTTCCCCCCCCCCCCCTTTTCCTTCGGAGTGGCAGGAGTTTAATAGGGCCGAAATACTTAATTGTGGACTGGGAGGGGTGGGGGGGTTACTTCCCCTGCTCTGATGATCTGAAGGAGATGTGTTGTTGTTCTGCTCTCTACAATAGAGAGTTTCTGTGTACTCACTCAACTGTGAAGGACTGGTAACACGAAGAAATGTGTAAAAATCGCTTTAACTGTTGCTCCCGGACATTCAGGTACTTATTCTTTTTTTTTCCTGGAAATGTAAGAAGAGGCCTGGTGATAGCGTGCCACTAAATCTACAGTACTATATTGGACAAGGCCTTCATTACTAGCAACATGATGGAGTCTGGTAACAGAGCATTTTAACTAGCACAGTGACTGACATAACACGTACGTGTTTAGGATGAAACCGTTAGAAGTACACTGCAATGATAAGCCCAAACGTCGCTTTAAATGCGCTGTTTTCCCTTTAGGCTCAGTGCTTGTGGTTTGCGTCAACGAAACAATTTATGAAATGTTTACTTGAATGGCCCAACACGGGACAAAAAAAAAACACACGTTATCTTGCGGTTCCAAGAATTGTATGTTCTCCCCTTCCTCCCCCCCCCCCTTTCCACTCCAGAGGACACATTAAATCTGGAGGATTTGTGTACCACAAAGCCGCACTTGTCCTGCCAAAAAGCCAACCATAGGAAGGTTGGTGGGGTGGGGAATCATGTAGAGAAGTGATATAACCTTTATGATCATATGTTCACATTTACCAGTATTGAAGGGTATATTGCTTTTATTTTTTTATTCTCCCACGTATATGCACAAAGCCATTGCAGTAACGCTAACTAATAACTAGGAGAGAGAGAGAGAGAGAGAGAGAGAGAGAGAGAGAGAGAGAGGGAGGGAGAGAGAGGAGGTGGAGGGATGCTACGGGTGTTCATTTACAGGATATCCTTGTTATCATATGACAGAATTAACATTTTTTTCCTTTTTTTTTTAGTGTCGAAAGCAAAGAAAATTGCAGACGAGAAAATCCCTCTAAAATACCAACAGGACGTATTTCCAGAAACTTACATCTTACATCCTTCCCATACCATCATACATCACATAGGCTCACAGTGTGCCTTGCCATGAGTCTATTGTAAGTGAGCTTCTTAATTTCAGTAAAGGATTTTGATGCCAGTCATCTTAGCAGTTCTTGTCAATATTTCTTTAGGGTCTCTCGAGGTCGACCTCTTTTTCGTGATGTCTCCCATTTGATGGCTTGCTTTGTGATTCTCTGTTTCTTCTCATCACGTGGCCCACGTATGTCCGCCTTCTCTTCTTGGTCACTGCCGAGACTGCTTCATTCTCATTTCTCTTATCTCTGCTTTAGTCTTGAGTATGTTTCATCTATACAGAGTATTTTTCTTAGACATTCGTTTTCAACTGAGTTCAGTTTGTTGTCTGTTTGCTTGGTTGTTTATGCCAGAATACAAGTTTGTTCTTATTGTAGAACAGCTCCAATTTAATATGTTCCTATGTTTTATTTTACCGTGTGGTACCCGGGATCTGCAAAGAATAGGACCACTATTCCCTACCATGATCGTAAAAGGCGACTAAGGAGGGTTCGGCATAGGGCCAGCAACCCTATCTGGTAAAAAAAAAAAACAAACAAAACTATCAGACTGTTACAGAAACGGAAACAAGGGAAAATCAACATTATTTATCTTGGCAGTAAACTGGTTAATGAAGGAGGCAACATCAGACAAATGCAGAGGATTACAATGGACCCTTGACACAGTGCTGGAGGACCTTGACTTTGCGGACGACATTTGTCTATTATCAAGCAGTCACAAAGATATGCAAGATAAAATAAACAAGCTAACTCAGAATGCAAACAACATAGGACTAAAGATCAACGTAGGAAAGACAAAGTTAATGAAGCAAAATGTGAACAACAGAAATGTACTCAGAGTAGATAGCAAGTTAGTAGAGGAGGTAAACGAATTAGTATACCTTGGCAGCAGAGTAGTAGAAAATGGAGACAGCACAGAGGACAACAACAGCAGATTTACTAGAGCAAACCAGGCTTTTGCAGTGCTGCAGACTATATGGAAATTTTAAAAAACTAAGCATAAATATGAAAATCAGGATATTTTAGAGTAATGTTCTAAGTGTACTACTCTATGGAAGTGAATGCTGGAAAATCTCCAAAACCATAGAAAACAAGTTGAATTCTTTCCAGACTAAATGTTTACGAAGAATTAGAAAAACATTTTGGCCAAACACCATAAGAAATAACATCTTATTGGCAGAAATGCAGATGAAGCTACTGACAACAATTATTGAGGAAAGACGCTGGCGATGGTTGGGACATGTGCTCCGAATGACTGACAACTCACTACGAAAAATGGCACTAAGATGGACACTACAGGGGAGCAGAAGTTAGGGTAGACCAAAAGAGACATGGAGAAGAACAACAGAAAGGATGTTGAGCAATAGAGGGCTCACCTGGGCAAGAGCAGAAAAAAAGGCGAAGGACAGGCATTTGTGGAAAACCCTTGCCGAAGCCCCATGTGCCCTGGGCACTTAAGGTTCAGAGAGAGAATCTTTATGAATCTTTATTAGAGAGAGAGAGAGAGATGTTTTATAAACAGGGGTTAAATGGATGAAAGCCTGCTTTAGAGGTAAAGAAACATACGTTATACAAATAATAAATTTCCTAGGTACAGTTATAGCTTATTGCTTGCGGTTATTTTCGGCAATAAAAACCGCGGAAGTAATAAAGTGAAAACTTCCAACTTTCAGACCGTGTTTGATTTTGTCGCTTGCTGCAAGATGAGCCGACTCTACGACAACAAACCTCTAGCAAATTTGCCAGTGCATTCAGTGAAGTGGGATAAAGCCTGGAACCACAGCGAGTGGAAAGCGAATAAGTAACTTTTTTTTTTTTTGCAGATGTTTTGTTTTCTATTTCTTCTGTGAGGAATCGTATGATAACAAGCTAAGTCTGTACCCAGCAGTTTTATTATACATCCTTCTTCTTTGTCTTTACAGGTCCTTTAGCAAGCAGGCTTGTAAGCGCTTGAAAATCTGTTTATTTAATAATTATATGATATAGTAAGCATTATTTCACCCAGTAATTTAACAGTCACTAACTGACAAACTGTTCGTTCAGATGAATCTCACCCTTCAATAAAAGAAGTGAAATTACAGGAAGAAAATAAGAAAGAGAAAAAAAAAAGAAACAGACACTGAATTCTTCTGATCAGTATTAAAAAAAAAATAATAAAACTCAGTAGAAGTAAACAAAAAACAAGTTCAAATGTTTGTCTTAATTGTATTTTTGTTTCCCTCAGTTGTATTTTTATTTATGTTCCCTCAATTGTATTTTTATTTATGTTCCCCTCATAACCAGAGACCAGCCGGGTGTAATCTTCGAAGGCAAAATACTAAGTCAGGCCAGAATCAGCATTACCAGTACCCCAGAAACAGCAGCACCAAAGGTGGGACTGTAAGGGCAGTTATTCTGAGCCAGCATTTTGTTTCTCTTTTTTAAAATTAAATTTATTTTAAAAATGAAAAAAACCTCACACTTTAAGAAATCTTGATCAGAAAACTTGTGACCCTGAACTTTTCTGAATAATTAACTTTTGAACTCTGTAATTGGTTTCCCTGTTCTGATGCCATTGATTCATGATGAGAACTGTTATGAGAGGGTGTCATGTATTCTGATTTTTTTTTTTTTTCTGAAGGTGTATTACTCCAAAATAATAAATGTTTGATATCAAATTAAAGAGAATTGAATCCAGAAGGTAGCTATCATAGTTGGGAATTAAAAAAAAAACAGGTCCAGGAATAATTATGTAGTGAAAAGCAGAAAAAAAAAACTGGTTGTGAATTGCACAAAAACAAAATCCAGCTTTCATGTATCTGACACAATTACGGAGCTACATTGAAACATTTTTCTAGATTAACCATTTGTGGATCACAGTTAAGGTTTTGACAACAGTTGATTGAATAGTTAATTTTATTAACTAAGGGTTTCAGAAACAACAGAAGGGGCCTCATGCTGGCTGTGGAGTGTGCAAAACAAGCATTGGGAACATAAGTAATTTCATTTGCCACAGCCAGTGCCAGTCCTCCGTGGCTAAATCGCTAAAGACGCACTTCAAAAAGTGCAGTGGCAACTGGAAGATCATGGGTTCAATCCCGGGACCAGGGGGAAAAAAAAAAAAAGGAGCAACAGCTCACAGGACCTCTAGGAGTCATGACCCAGAGGGGCCCCACCCCCCCCCCCCCCCTTGGAGTGTCGGGAGTTTAGTGGGGCCAAAACACTTGTCTGAGGGGGGGGTACTTCCTCTGATGATCTGAAGGAGTTGTGTTGTTGTTCCGCTGTCTACGGTAGAGAGTTTCCTGCATATTAATATTTTTCACTATGTGGGCTGATGAAAAAAGTGAAATTAAAACTGACTGTGTACTTCCTGTCAGCAACAGAGATAAAAAGGTAAAATCCCCGTTTCCATGCTGTTAAAGCATATTGGGGAATATGGTGTTTGGTCCGTATTCTTCATGACCTTCGGCACATGAAAGTGTGATGTGGTCATTATCATGCCTGGCCACCTTGCTTTCCCAGATTTCTCTGGTACCCATAAAATATTTAGAGGATGAGTTGACACCTGGGCCTTTTTTTTTTTTTTTGGTGTGTATCAGAAAAAGTCCCACTGCTGGAACTGAACCTGGTACCACCGGATTAGTAAACTGAGTGCTTAACCAGTAACAGAGGTAAACAGTAAAAAAATGTATTAGGAAATGTTGGATTGGATTAAAATGTGAAATTTTAAGGCTGTTGACAACAGACACTGAGTCTTCAGATTGAATTATCTGCTGTTCATAATAGTTGATTATAAATGAAAAATTAATATTTTTTTTTTCTCATTCATCATATGGTGCTCTGATGAAAGGTGGAAATGATCATGCTTTTTCCACAGATCTCTGTTTTTCACACTTCCATCAGGTGGTGACCTGGTTAGCTGATTGGTTAGGCACTCAGTTTACTAATCTGGTGGTACTGGGTTCAAGTCCCAGCAGTGACATTTTTACAGGTACACACTGGAAAATGCCCCGGAGTTAACTCAACCTCTAAAAATGGGCACCAGAGAAATCTGGAAAGGTAAATGCATCCAGGCATGATACTGACCACCTCACACTTTCATGTGCCGAAGGTCTTGGAAAATACAGGCCTAACGTCATATCCCCAATATGCTTTAATGGCATGGAAATGGGAATTTTATTTAAAAAAAAAAATAATCAGGTTAGACTACATGCTAAGATCTGTCTCAGCTTTCCTCAGCTTCTCTCTCTCTCTCTGTCTTTTTTTGTTGCATTTCAAGTCCAGTAAGACTTTCTCTGTAATGTTTATGTTTTTGTAATTTTCCAATTTCTTTAGATTTTTTTTTTTCAAACTGAAAAAAAAAATCTTATGTTTGAGACAGTTTACAGGTTAATTATTTTAATAGTGACAGTATTTGTGTACTGTCTTCTACTACTAGGCTCGGTACTATCTCTTGTTCACAAAGATTGAGAAGGCACATCGGCGGAAATTTGATGCTAAAGGGGCGGAGATAGAACCAAATTTCAGTGAAACTACCAAAGTATCAACAGGATACCTCAATTCCTCATATGGTGCGTATGGTTTACCGATCTTTTCTGTTTTTTTTTTCCTTCATTTTTGAGGTGACAGAAAGTTGGTTATCATTATGTTGAATGTTACATTTATTGGAAGTGTTAAAAAAAAGAAGACCTTTGTATGTGATATCAGCAGTTGTGAAGTATATGTTACTGCACACTTTCCTGCTCTTGCACAAGGCTGCATTCTTTCCATGAGGTTCTTTGTTTTGAAGTTCTAAAATCCTGCTGCAAGTTCTCATGAGGTTGTTGTGTTGGTTCATGGGAAGATTTAAAAATTTTTTTTTTATTTAGAAATGTCTTCTGCATGTTGTGCTCAGAAACATTACATACATTCCAATGAGGCCTCGTTCCTGTCATCTGTCATCTGAGATAAAAAAAAAAAAAAGATACAGTGGAAAACTTATAAATTTTGCTTTATCTTTTTAATGGTAATGTGAACATTTTGTAATTATCCAACATCTTTTATATATTCCTAAACACAAATTTTAGTTTTTTAAAAAGAATATTATCCTCTTGTGTTCTTAGATACATCTGAGAACTGACAAATGTCCATGTACAAAAAGAGGAAAAAAAAAAAAACCAAAAAAAAAAGCAGCAAACTCAGAAGTACAGACTAGGGTCCTTGTTGGGAAAATAACAGTTGAGTATTAACTCTTTCCCTGTCTGTCATCAGATATCTGATGCTTCCAGTTTCTCACATGGATGCCAGTCATCAAAGATTTGATGTTTGATTTGTTTCATTAAAAAAACCAGAGTAATGTTTAGACTGTACACGTTTCGTGCGTGTGTCCAGTGACACTTTTGAAAATGGCGAAAGAGCGCTTAGTTACGAGCGATGTCGAGTGAGAAAAACGAAGAGAAACATCGAGAAATTTCAATTTTTGGTGATGCAGATAGGGGTATGGACATGACCAGACCATTTTTCTTGAATGTATCCAAGTAGATCTAGACATATTAGATGACTGGAGAAGTAGTTAGAAGGTTATTTCAGACATTATTTTAGCGAGAATGCAATATATCAAAACAAGACAACTTCGATAGGTAGTTCCAAGCATCTCAGAATGGTAAGTACTCTAGATCTAGAGGTACCCAGTGGTAGGACATGCTTACTGTCTAAAAACGTCACATTACTTCTTTTTTTTCTTAAAAAACTCTGCATTTATGAAATCTTCATACATTTAGTTATATTTTGAAACATAGTAAGTACACAGAAGTACATGGAAATACTGTTTTCATTCAATTTTACAACTATACCCCCTATACATATCAAGACCCGCGCTTTTACTCCGGTACCAACTGAACGTCCATGTTTCTTCCTCTGGCACGGAAAGAGTTAACAGCAAGAATGTCTTTTGTGTGAAGTTCAGAGAAAATTTATATACCTTTTTCATAAAAAGTTGTATAGAGATATTGAAGGTCTTAAGACGAAGATCGATTTTACTTAAAATATCCAGCTTGGTGTGGAGATGATGGTTAAGATGACCATTCTTCCACTTCTGACCAGTCAGTAGATTCACCAGTCTTCTTGTGTACATTTTACTTCAGTAAAGATTAACTGGAAACAAAAAACAAATAAATGGGAAATTAATCTTTTATATTGTCAGTCATTTGAACTTAAAGGCAAAGGTAAAAATCACTATTTCCACGCCATTAAGGCATGTTGGGGATACAGTGTTAGCATCAAGGTTCTTGGCACATGAAATTGTGATGTGGTCAGTATTTACTGGCCGCATTTACCTTCCCAGATTTCTCTGGTACTCATTTTTAGAGGCTGGGTGGACCTTGGGTCCTTTGAATTAAAAGGTGATGTTATATTTTACAATGAATGATATATACCAGCAGTTCTCAAATCTTTACAGACTTTGACAGTAAGTAACAAATTTCTGTTGTGGCACACCTGAATTCATATTAAGTGTAAATGTGTGGTATCTTATTGTTTACATTACACTAAGTGAAGTGTGATTAGAATGAAAATGTTTTACAACCAGAATGTGGTGCCACATCTTTACCCGCCTTGCGACACACTAGTGTGTCAGGGCACACCATTTGAAAAGCACTGGTAATTGCAATATGTGTATGTTATTAAATATTTTTGTCTTTGGACAACTATTTTGTAAAGTGTTTTTTTTTTTTATAGATGCAAAATTGTTGAAAATATTTCCATTCAGTTTTCAACAGCAACAGAATATGCCACAAAAAAATTTAAAAGATGACATAGTGTGCTTTATGTGTTCACCAAGTCTTTGACTGTGAATATGGCTTTTATGCTTAGTGAAGATGGCTGTGTTAGTGTGGTGGCACAGTTGTTAGATGTCCAGCTTCTCTTTTGTTACTCCCAGTAAATAGGCTCAGTCTGGCCATCAGGGCAGGGATTGCCATGGTCTCTAAGACGGTGGGAGTCTTCTGAGAAGCATTACACCTTTTTTCTGTTTTTTTTTTTTTTTCACTCCACTGCGGGCCTTCAGACCTAACTGGTGTAACTCACTCCCCATTGGACAAGATGTCTGTGCTTCAACATGTTTACTACGTCAGGTGCAGAGAATATCCTGCTGACAATTTAAAGAAGATAGGACAGTAAAGGCAGTTGGAAGGACAAAAATGCTTATCAGGACTCACTACCAAAAATAGCACTGAGATGGACACCACAGGGGAACAGAAGTAAGGGTAGACCAAAGGAGACAGAAAAGAACACCAGAGAGGATGTTGAGCAATAGAGGGCTCACCTGGGCAAGATCGGGAAAAAAGGCAAAGTACAGGCATTTGTGGAAAACCCTTGCAGAACCCCCATGTGCTCTGGGCACGTAAGGTTCAGAGAAAGAGAGAGAAAATAATAAAGAGGACAACAACCTATCTCTCTCATTCTCTCTCTGGTCCACATCAATCAGGCATTGATCATCATTGATTTCCACAACCATCTTTCCGTTGCTCATTCTGTAATTTGTATATTTGACCATGCTCGGTGCCACTCTTTTAGTCCATCAGGTATCTTGTTTCTTTGTTTTCCTCTGTCCTTTTTTTCTCCTCCAGCTTTCCTGTTTCTTTGTTTTCCTCTGTCCTTTTTTTCCCCTCTAGCTTTCCTGTTTCTTTGTTTTACTGTCCTTTTTTCCCCTCCGGCTTTCCTGTTGTCACTAGGTGCTCCAGTTTGCCTCTTCTCAGTTTGTTCTACAAGTCTGGATTGTTGTGTTCCAAATTTTGCCATAATTTCTCTCTTTTTGCCCAGTCTTGCTTAGAACCTCTTGTTTTCTTGGCTGTCCATGTTATTCTTATCATTCTTCTTAGGAACCACATCTCCACTGCTTCCAGTAGATTTTGAGTGCTCTTGTTTACTGTCCGTGCTTTGCATCCATATTACAATATGAGTTTGATATAACACTTTAGAGTAAAACTTGTGTGAATGGAGCTTAGAAAGAAAACTGCAGCAATATTTTTTTTAAATTGTGTTATTTCAGAGGTCAAGGCGAAAGGTAAGACAGACAGGCTTTCTGCTGAAGAAGTGAAAGGAATCGTTGAAAACAAAAAAATCAGTGCCATGATTGCGGAAATTGTTGAAAAATCACTTGAAGGAGACATAACTCTTTTGATGAGGGATGAAGATCGAGAAAAGATAGAACTATTTAATGACAATCCTGTCAGGATCAAAACACTGGGAAACAACCCATTTGTAGGTGAGTGCTTTTTTTTTTTTTTTAATGAACACAATCGTTATCAGTCCTTATTCCTGAGGTGAATAAGAGAGAGAAAACAAACTTACGTATAATTTGAACCTGGAGATTTTTTCCTGTCTCCTACTTAATCTTTCTGGTAAAGTACAGGTAAAATCCCTGTTTTCATGCTATTTAGGCATATTGAGGATATGGCATTAGGCCCATATTCCCAAGACTATCGGCACATGAAAATGTAATGTTTGGCCGCATTTACCTTCCCAGATTTCTCAGTACCCATTTTTAAAGGCTGGGTGGACCCAGGGCCTTTTGGTGTGTGCCAGAAAAAAATCCCATGGGACTTGAACCTGATACTACCGGATTAGTAAACCTAGTGGCTATCCACTGAGCTAACCGGGCCGCCAGTCTTTCTGGGAATTTTAATTTTATTTTAGAAGCTCATTTCTTGGCATCTTTTCTTTTTTCTGCTGTATCAGTCTCCTTGCCTTAGGTTTTCTTATCATCAACAAACCTGTCCTTCTCTTTTATTTGATCTCATTATTTATCATGTTTCATACTTGGATATCCATGTTTCTTGATTATCTTCTCAGATTATTTCCCAAGATCTTATTATGTTTCTTTTATAGCCTCTGGGAATATGCCTATGTTTTATTCCTGTCATAATAACCTCCTATGAATTTTTGTCAAACTATCCTATTAAATGTTTGGTCCCAGCAGTGGGAATTTTTTTCTAGTACACACCGAAAAAAGGCCCTGGGGTTGACCCAGCCTCTAAAAGTGGGCACCAGGGAAATTTGGTTAGGTAAATGCGGCCAGGCATGATACTGACCACATCACACTTTCATGTGCTGAAGGTTGTGGAAATACGGGCCTAACACCATATCCCCAATATGCCTTAATGGTATGGAAACGGGAATTTCACCTTTCACCTATCCTATTGTTTTACTCCACCGTGGAATTGGCATTTATTGATGCTAATATGACCACTATTGCTTTAATACTGATAAAAGTATAGGAGCTACCTGTGCTCAGAAAGTGCCCAGCATTCATCAGCCTATGAAGTCAGACCTGGCCACAGAGTATAGACCTGAGGCAGAAGCAGCGAGGCTGTTGTGAAGACCTGGAGGGGACTGTGGACTTCATCCTGATGACCCAGCTTCCAATTTAGTATGACCTGGCATTTGAGCACAGAAGAATAGAAGCTATGTTTTTTTTTTTTGTTTATTTAATAATCCATATAAAACCTGATTTCATTGCACTGTAAGTCCTGACTGTGGTTTCATTCCAATGTCATATTTTGTCAACAATGTCATTTTATCTCCGGCAGAGAATCTGGTCATAAGAGATGATCTGACATCATCAACAGCAAGCAACTATGTTGGAGATGAGACAGTTGGCAGTAACTGGACAAATAAAATCATGGCAGTGAAATCTTCCATAGGTGATCAAGCAGCTGCCCAAGAGAAGTCAGAAATTGCTGATGAAGAATGGGTTTGTTCAGCGTCATGTAATGTGTTGTCGGTGAAGCATGTGTGTAACAGTTGTAGCAGTTTCTTAACTGAGAAACAAGTGACTGGTTCCTGGATGAAATGAAAGATAGAGCCAAAGAAAGCATTCAAGACGCAAAAAGTCTTTAGATTAATTGCTTACATATGCCAGAGATTAGGTGGTGGAAAAGAACTGCCAGCTAACCTTTTTTGAAGTAGATGAAAATAATTGAACCTTTTTTTTTTTTCATTACTATTTAAAGATCTCTATATTTCTGTGAACAAGAAACTATTAGTAGCAGATGTTTGGGTGAAGATTATTTAAAAAGGAATAACATTCAAAGCCATATGATTCAGAACACCCAGCACAGATTTTGTAAAAATAATGCACTTTAAAATATGTAATGTGCAAAAAGAAATTCTATTTCACATGCCTTAAAAGTGGATTTTTTTTTGCATTAAGCTATAAAAAATGGCCTCTTCCTTCCTTATTCTGTGGTTTGGAGCCCAGACCATGTACACTTACATCACCTTGAGGCTGGTGCCTTTTTTTTTTTTAAATGAGGTATCCACAGCTGTTCTCAGTCAGAAAAGGGGGCAGTTAAGAGAAGAACCACAGCATTAGACTGTAAGCATTTAAAGTGAATGCAAAATATACAGATTGGTTATAATATATACATGTATATTCAGAGAATCGCAAAACAAGCTTTAAAGTGGAACACAACAAGCTGAACAAAGAGGTCGACCATGTGAAACTCTAAAGAGGACATTGTTAAGAAAGGCCAGTTTAGTGGACATAACATCCCTTGATGAGGTTGAAAAGCTCGCCAAAAAACAGGAAAACTTGGCGAACTACCAGGCAAGCCCTATGTGACATTTAATGGCACGAGAAGAATGTAATAGTGTAACAGCTGCAGTGACAAAATATTAAGCTAGAGTAAGATAGGCCACAGTAGATCCACTAACAGGCAGCTTGATGTAGCTGAATCAGTAAAGATTCAGACTGAAGATAGTTTGTTCCCTCTTCTGCCATAACTCAATTTGATAAGGATTCTCTGCACTGGTGCAAATTATATGCGCGCATTCTGAGATCCTACTTCCAAACAGGAGGTCAGAGCATCTGCAGACTTGTTCAAAATGCACTGATGATTCTGAAACATTTTTAAATATGTTCATTGAGAGGAGAGAAAAAAAAGAAAAAAGAATTTCAGTTTGTTCTTGGAGTTTTCACTATTGAATGAAATTCTTTTTTTTTTTTTTTATTTATTTAGAAGTAGCTATTTCAGACTTATTTCTGTTTGTTGATGTATTTACATGTAAAGAGAGTTACTCATATACTTTTTTGTGTCTGATTTTAGGATGACTAAATGAAAAACACACAAGTTTCGAAAGGATCTTCCCCATGAATTGATGGAGCCCGAATACCTCCAGTAAAGTTTATTATAACATTTTATATTAATCATAATTGGTTGCTGTTATCTCAAGCAGTGCTTTCACTTTGCTTCAGAATTCATAAAAAAATGTTGCCATAATTTTAAATTTCTTAAAAAAAACTCAAATTTATGAAAATGCTACTGTATTACTCATTGTAACAATATTTTAACAAATACATATTTTAACAATATTTTTTTGCAATATTAAAATTTATCAAATGGATCTTGTGTTCAGTTTTACCAGTGTTATCATCCTCATAACCATCAACTATAATCAGTATCATTTCTGAAAAAAAAAAACAAAAACTCAAAATGTGCCATATGGACTGCCTGAGCAGTGGAATATAGAACAATGTACATGATTTCTGAAAACAGTTTTCTATACATTCCAATGCTAATTATTTAACCTACCTTTTTTCTCTAAGAATTTGTTGATGCAGCTAATTGCATAGCTTTATTACTTAGATCTTCTTTCTGTGCTCTGTTATGAAGTTCTTGTGCATGGCAGGAACAGATTTTGCTTCTATGAAACATACATGAACTGTAGTTTTGCCTGCGGTGATGATATGGTGGCATTTTGTTTTCTTTTCTTTTTTTGTTGAGCATATCACGTGATGAGAAGAAACAGTCAGAGAATCCTAAAACAAGCTATAGAATGGAAAACAACAGGACAAAGAAAAAATAGGCAGACTGCATGAAACTCTGAAGAGGACATTGTTAAGAGAGGCCAAATTAACAGGCATAAAATCTTTGATGAGGTTGAAAGACTTGCCAGAGACAGGAAAAATTGGCGAATTACTTTGCGAGCACTATGTGACGTTTAACAGCACGGGAAGGATATAAGATCTCACTAATCCACAACTGTTACTTCCTGCTGGCAAATATTTTTGACGAGAACTTGATAACGTGGACTTCTTTTTCAATCCTTGCATTGGAGTTTTGTGTTGAAATATGGAGTAAATATTTACAGCTTTAGTTCTGTAATTCTTTTTTTTTCCAAACACCTTGTGTTCATCTTGTAATGGACTGCTGAAAAAACTGCTTCTTTTTTTTCCTGTAATTTTCATTCCAACTTTATCTCAGAGATCTGGCAGTATGGACAAATGTGAAGATTTTTATGGCTCTGATATTGTTGCCACTGTATTTTGTTGCTAATCTGAAACATCTGTCATTTGCTTACATCAGGATGGCTGTCGCTGTAAAGAGAATATTTATCATGCTAGCATTTGAGACATGTTATGATATTATATCAAAAACATAAATGTGATTGAAATTTACTTTTGTGTTATATTACATCTTTATTTACTTTTTAATAAATGCTGTATTTATGATGATGTGCCTTTTTTTTTTTTTTTTAGTCTAACAGTGTTTGTGTGTAGATTTAAGGGTGCATATATCCAGATTTGAAATATGTAGATTCTGGATAACAGCAAAAAGCAGAAAGGAGAAGATAAAAACATCAGAAGGCTAATATAAAAAGCAGCTTGATCATAACACCTAATATTAGGGCTCATGAGAGACATATGAAGCAAAAAATGAAATACCAAAAGCAACAAAAAGAATTATACAGGAGCAGTGACAGAAGCTGTTGCAAAAAACACTGTAAACAATTTCTCTTGCGAGTTGTTGCCTTGCCATGGTGAGAAAGCTTGTATGTCCCCATGACCCAAAGAGCTATGCTGGCAGGAGCAGCAGATCCTGGCAGGGTCATCAAAGCCAGACAGTTCTGAGGGTAGGGGCCAGACAATGCACAGCTCAAACTCTGCTGCCTTGCAGGATGGCTGGCAACAGCCAAAGGCTACAGAAGCATCCCTGAAAAAAATGCATACTGAAAATGGATGCATCAGCAGCAGGACATCTTGCTTACAACCGATAGGCCTGCAGAAGAACTGTTAGGAAGGCAAAGTTCCACAAGGAGCATGCAAGTGACTGACTGAGTGAGTTATAAGTGGAGACAGGAATAGCATATTTATTTCTTCGTTATTTCTAATTTTCTTTTCTTGATATAGGATCTCTATTTGGTCTGAAAGTTCTCAAGATTCTGTTTTCAAAGATCTGTAGCTGTGCTTCATTTAGTGCTCCACATTTCTGACCCATACAAGACAACTGGTCTAATCTGTGTCTTGTATATATTTAGTTTGGAGCTGTGAGACAGGATTTTTGACTGCAACAAGTGTCTATCAACACCAGTTTACCTGTGCAAAAATGGCTTCCAGACTCAGAACACATCCTGCAAATCTCCACTCTCAACAGAGACTTCAGAGTCCACATCTTTCCCCAAAAAGAAACCATAGACAGAAAATAGTAGGGAACACAAGAAGAATTCCTTCTAGCTGACAGTGAAATTCACCAGGATGAACTTTGTGACCAAGTTTGTGCACAATGTGAACAACAACAACAGAAATGTACTGAGAGTATTTAACAAGTTAGTGTAGGAGATCAACGAATTTGTATATCTTGGTAGTAGAGCAGTAGAAGATGGAGACAGCACAGAGGACATCAACAGACTTACTAGAGCAAAGCAGGCTTTTGCAATGCTGAAGACTATATGGAAATCTAAAAAAACTAAACATGAAGATGAAAATCAGGACGGATATTTAAGGGTAATTTTCTAAGTGTAATACCCTATTTAAGTGAATGCTGGAAAATCACCAAAACTAAGAAAAAAAGCTGAATTCTTTCCAGACTAAATGTTTATGAAGAATTAGAAGAATATTTTGGCCAAACAACGTAAGAAATACCATCTTGTTGGTAGAAATGCAGATGAAGCCACTGACAGCAATTATTAAGGAAATATGCTGGCGGTGGGTGGGACATGTGCTTAGGATGACTGACAAAAACAGCACTAAGATGAACACCACAGTGAAACAGAAGTAAGGGCAAACCAAAGGAGACATAGAGAAGAACAACAGAGGGAATGTTGAGCAACAGAGGGCTCACTTGGGCAAGAGCAAAAAGGAAGGCAAAAAACAGGTGTTTGTGGAAAACCTTGTGGATGCCCCACGTACCTTGTGCACTTAAGGTTCAGAGAGAGACTAATTTTCTATCAGTAAGGCTAAGCATATGAAAATAAATGTTGAAAAAGGAGAAATCGCATACAAATGAATACTCTTTTGAGAATTTGGAATTTTGAACTATGGGGTTGATGTTAGAAATATGAGAAGATTGGACTACATCATATTGATTCAGCCAATCTTACTTATATATAGCAAGTGCTGTATACAAGCAAGTCGGTACACTCAGTATATGCCGATCCTTCACCGGGAAACGCGGCTGGCTACTCCATGCTTTCTACATGGCCCAGCCAGCGTAGTCTGCTCTGCTGTACACAAGCAAGTCGGTATACTCAGTATGTGTCGATTCTTCACTGGGAAATGCGGCTGACTTCTGGCTCATAACTAATAGTTTAATAGTCGTATTAAGACTCACGATGAGTCATGGTCCTCGCAAAGTCAACTAGAGCTTGGTTGACTTGGAAAGCCCTGGGTCGCGCGAGATTCCACCCATAACACGCGGCTGGTTCGATGGTTATGGTGCTGGGAAGGTAAGGTAGATGAAGGCGGACAAAAAAAAAAAGCATCACCATGTGAATAGGGTGACTTCTGGTGTCTAAGTACTAACTCATGGTCCATCCTTCTGTAGCTTCATGCTTTTCCTTACCGCATTCTGCGTTTGGCGGAAGGGGCATCATAGCTGGAAGCGCTGTACCACTCAGCTGTTTTCTTTTTCACTAAAAAGAATCACGCAACCGTAAGTTGGAAGTACTCATTGTTGAAATCTGTATTTACCGATAACATATCTTGGATTGATAGTTTGGGAAGAAACAATTCCCCAGTGGGAAAAGCACTGAAAATCTTTATTTCTCGGCAATGTTTGCGACAATTATTAACTTTATACATAATCGTGATCACGTCTTTGTGAATTTTTTAATTTACTCGAAATATTCGAATCCCAAGAATGTGAAATATTTTCACGTTTGAACTATCACGTGAAATCGTGTTCTCTGACATTAGGCACGCAATGACAGAAATTTTTTGCACATGCTAATTTATATGGAATCCAGTCGAAAACAACTTTCAAACATTTGTAGCATTTGTTTGTAAAGTTTATCATTTCTATCACATCTTTATTCCAATTTGTAAAACTATGTTAGAGCAAAGAAAATTAACTATTTTTACACCTTTAAAAAAAGTCGAAATATGCAGAGTAGATTATTACGAAAGATAATTTAGTTATAGAAAAACGACATTTCTCACCTATGTTGTTTACGTGTTCATCACAGATAGTGATGTTTTGTGCGTAGTTTAATTATTTTTTTAAATCACTCATTCTCCACTTATTTTGATGGGTTATTTGTGATGTCGTCCATCTCCCCGAAGTGCAAGCCGGTGTTCTTCGCTGCCGATGCTGTGAAAATGGTAGTGTCTTTTATTTTCTTGAACTGAGGCAAAGGCGAAATGAAAACAAAATAGAAAGGAAATCTGTTAGAAATAATATGAACGAATGAAGTGAGAATACTAGCATAATGAAAATAGAAAGTGAAACAAATGAAGTCGAAACAAATAAGATGAAGATGAAATCTATTAGAAACTAAAAGAGACAATGAAAATACAATGAGCTGCATGTATGAACTACGAATAGACACTCAGTCAGTCATTTGCATGTCCTTTGCGGAACTTTTCCTCTATAACAGCATTCCTGTAGGCCTCTCGGTTGTAAGCAAGATGCTCTGCTACTGATGCATCCATTTGCAGATCATCAACGATGTCTTGCAACCATCTTCGCCTTGGTCTTCCTCTCTTTCTTTTTCCCATTATGTACCCTTCCATGACGGTCTTCTCTAGATTATCATGACATTTAATGTGTTCAAAATATCTAAGTTTTCTCTTTATATCACACTTTCATGTGTCTAAAGTACGGACAATACGGGCTTAACACCGTATTCCCCAATATGCCGGAAACAGGAATTTTACCATTGCCTTTATCCTCGTTACTAGCCAACTTTTTTCAATATTAAGTTCTTGTAGTATGGGCATATTTGTTCTTTTTTGTGTCCATGATATTTGAAGAACTGTTCTGTAGCTTTTACATTCAAAGGCATTTATGTGTTTCTCAGTTGTTTTGTTGTAAGTGTCCAGGTCTCACATGCATATGTTGCGATATAGAGAATGGATAGTGCGTACGGAAAATTCGGTAATTTGTGCACGTTTGATTTAACCGCAGGAGAGTGATACAGACCATGAAGTTTTACACTGTGTAAAATATGTATAGCAACTTTCAAAGCCAGACCGAGCTTGATGCTCGGAGACAAGAGACGAAAAGAGCACGAGAAATAATCATTGAACAGGTAAGGCGTCAGTCAACCCTTAAATTATCAGCCTTCATGCACAGATCTCTGTTCCTCTCCTTCGCATAGGTGCTATTTCTATCTTGCTGTCGTGCCATTGTCTTCTATTGTGGTTTATTTATGATCCAGCATTTATTGTTTTCCCTTTAGTATTACAAGTACCCGTCTTTCTAATCATATGTCTGTTAAAAGCTGGCTGACTTTTTGTTCTCTCTCATATATACTCCAGCATCCACCGAAGAGTTTGTTTACTAATGGTTTCCGTCAAATGTTGGTTGTTTTCTTCAACTTAGTCTAGGTTTTTGTCCACCACTCTTGCTCTGTCCCAACGTCATCAATCTGTGTATATGCATATTGTCCTTCCACTCCCAACCCCCCACCCCCACCCCCGCCGTAGTCTTTCTATAGACAGCTTAGCCTTTCAACATCATTTGTTTCCAGCGATCAAAAGCATCTGGGGTGTATTTATCATACCAGACCCACACAGAGTAAGATAACCACAGTATAGCATTCTAGTGCTATATATCTGGCTAGTAAATATTTTGGACACATTAAACGTCATGATAATTTAGAGAAGATCGTCTTGGAAGGGTACATAATGGGAAAAAGAAAGAGAGGAAGACCACGGCGAAGATGGCTGCAAGACATCGTTGATAATCTGCAAATGGATGCATCAGCAGCAGGCCATCTTGCTCACAACTGAGAGGCCTACAGGAGAGCTGTTAGGGAGGCAAAGTTCTGCAAGGGACATGCAAATGACTGAACTGAGAATTTTGCACTTATACAAAAATGTACTACATGGAACACATTTTGTTTTGTGTTTTGTAGAACAGTCTACATAATTTGTGTCATGGATTCATGTTTTCTTTTTGTTTGGTTATGGTTTAATTCATTAAGTGGCATGCTGATGGGATTTGGCAATCATATCTCACCATTTTGTGCAAGTGCTTTATATTTCTGGTCAGATCAGTTGCTTGTCTTTTTATGTGGCATCTGGTTAGCCAGTTGGAGTAGTTTTCTGTTAGTCTCACAGTTAGTTTTCCAGTGATTATCGGGTTCTGTAATATATGTCTTCTCATGGCATGTCCAAAGAGTTGTGACTGTCTTTTTTTATTTTGGTTTTGGCTAGTTTTCATCATCAACATCTGAAGTCATAGAGACCAGGGCACAATCTTGAGGTTGCACGTGCGACACATCGCCCGCAGTAAGCACTTATGCAGAGTGACCACTGAAAATATACCATACAGCACGTACTGCAACAGACGATAAGAAGAAATTGAAACACCACCTGCTGGACTATAGTGCATTGAAAGATCTTCAGAAAAACCTGCAACTACCAGACTCCTCTCACTGACTTACTATAAGGAAGTATCTCTCTCTCTCTCTGAACCTTAAGTGCCCAGGGCACATGGGGCTTCCGCAAGGGTTTTCCACAAATGCCTGTCTTTCGCCTTTTTTTCTGCTCTTGCCCAGGTGAGCCCTCTATTGCTCAACATCCTTTCTGTTGTTCTTCTCTATGTCTCTTTTGGTCTACCCTTACTTCTGTTCCCCTGTGGTGTCCATCTTAGTGCTATTTTTGGTAGTGAGTTGTCAGTCATTCGGAGCACATGTCCTAACCATCGCCAGCGTCTTTCCTCAATAATTGTTGTCAGTGGCTTCATCTGCATTTCTGCCAATAAGATGTTATTTCTTATAGTGTTTGGCCAAAATATTTTTCTAATTCTTTGTAAACATTTAGTCTGGAAAGAATTCAACTTGTTTTCTATGGTTTTGGTGATTTTCTAGCATTCACTTCCATAGAGTAGTACACTTAGAACATTACTAAATATCCTGATTTTTGTATTTATGCTTAGTTTTTTTTTATTTCCATATAGTCTGCAGCACTGCAAAAGCCTGGTTTGCTCTAGTAAGTCTGCTGTTGATGTCCTCTATGCTGTCTCCGTTTTCTGCTACTCTACTGCCAAGGTATACATAAGGAAGTATAGAACAACTGAAAAGATCTGGACATTCCACTGTCTTGCATTGAAAAAAAAAAAAGAGTTAAAACTCACAAACCTAGGGATTGGAAAAGTGAAAGTTAACTAGTCTTCATTCTCCTGCAACTTCTCTGAGAACCCCTGCATGTTTTTTTTTCTGTTTGTCTGTGATATATACTGCATATTTCTCCAAATATTATCTCTTGTGTGCTTCCAGTTTTTGTTTGCGTATTGATAGTTCAGGTCGTACAAGTGGAAAGTAATACATGCTCTTTACCACTGCAGCAGTTTCTTTTTTTCATATGTTAAAAACATCATCTCTGTTAGCATCTTCTTTCTGTTATACATAAAAAAGCAGGGTTTTTTTTCCCTGGTTCTTGACTTAACCTGAGCAGTACATTTGCCATCTACTGTTATTGTTATTCCAAGGTAACTGAATTTTGTATATTTGTTTCAGTTTCTTTCCATTTTTGTTATAGTATAGTTCATTCATTCATTCATTCATTTGCATGTCCCTTGCGGAACTTTGCCTCCCAAACAGCACTCCTGTAGGCCTCTCGGTTGTGAGCAAGATGGCCTGCAGCTGCTGCATCCATTTGCATATCGTCAATGATGTCTTGCAGCCATCTTCGCCTTGGTCTTCCTCTCTTTTTCCCATTATGTACCCTTCCAAGATGGTCTTCTCTAGATTATCATGATGTTTAATGTGTCAAAAATATTTAAGTTTTCTCTCTTTAATCCTCTTTATTAGCCAGCCTTCTTCAATATTAAGCTCTTGTAGTATAGATATATTTGTTCTTTTTTGTGTCCATGATATTTGGAGAACTCTTCTGTAGCATTTACATTCAAAGGCATTTTATGTGTTTCTCATTTGTTTTGTTAAGTGTCCAGGTCTCACAGGCATATTTTGTGATGGGGAAGATGCATGCCCTTAAAAATCTTATTTTTGTGGTTCTTTCTGCTCCTCTCCACAGAATCTTTATTTGTTTTACTTTCTGAAGAGCGATAGATGTCTTCCTTTTAATTTCCCTCATTGTATCTCCATTATTAGTTAGTAGTGATCCAAGATATTAAAAACTAGTATAGTTATGTTTTTGGTAATAAATCATTGGTCCTTTGATTTTCTTTTCCTGGACTGTTATTTTCTTCCCCTCCCCCCTCTGTATGATTAAAGATTTTTTAAAAATTCAGTCTTGGCTATTTCTGCTGTGTCCAGAGTATATTATGGGTCTTTCACACATTCACATTGTAGCCTTAACAAGTATCAATCGTCATTCTGTCTCATTTTCCCAAGAAGAATGAAGCAGTCAATCATTATATTGATCTCTCCCACTTTGGCTTGTTCTCTCTTGTTCTCTCTTCTCTTTTACACAAAATATCTCAACTTGTTCACTCTAGGAAAATAAATTTTGTTCATTCAGTCTTTCTCTCTCATTCATGTATTATCTTCATCTTCTTCATTTGCTTCTACCACCAAGATCACCCCATTATTCTGCTGAAATTACTTCTGTGGTCCTCGATGTGTCCATGGTCCCCGAGAGGCCCACAAGAGATCCCCAAGAGGTTCAGAGTATCACGGGACTTGGGCCTGAATTCTTGGTGGGTCGCAGAAGCAGGATTGCGTAACACCATGGTTGTCATTGCACCAGTTTATTCTAGAGTTGGACTTTCTCACCAGAAAACCTCGGTGTGGTTTGGATATCAGTATATCCCCGCCGGGTGAGAGGTGGTTGCCCATCCAGTCCAGCGTTGGATTTTCTCACTGGAAAACCTCAGCGTGACTCAGATACACATACATCCCTGTTGGGTGAGAGGTATTTGCCTATCTAGACTGCACTAGTCCAGTGTCTCTAATTTCAGACATACCGGAGGTACTATATGAGTAGCCATCAAGCTTCACCCCTGATTTAAGCTGGTTTAGGCATTATTTCACCAATATGGGTGCATATCGGACATGGCTGGCCTCTAGAGCAGAGGTGCCGTGGTATGAGTAGCTCTCACTGCGAGACTACTGGACATACCGATTAAGCTTCACTTTATCCTTTCCATCACCTTTTCACGTCGGCACCGCATGGCAACCCTAATTGCTTTTTCGCATTTTCTTCATTGGCTGGGAGGAGTTTCACTCCACGCGTGGCATCTGAAGAATCTTGCCAGCAGTGGGTTTTAAATCAGAGTTTTCCTTCTCCTAGATGAGCTACCAAACATGACTCTCATCTACCTGAAGCATCTGGTTTTCAGCCACCAGATATTTGCCTTTACCCCTTCTCCTGTCAGTTTGAACAGTTCTGCCACGAGAAGGCCAGGAGCTGGACTTGACTGTCAGAGGCTTATTTGAGACGCACACCTTGGAGACATTTAATTGGAGTGGAGAGCGTATCCTCCACCCCACCTCCGGCTATGACAGTCCTTATAACCATGTATCATCTGATACAGCTGCCTTTTATCTATCTCTTGATGTTGCCTATCTGTTTGTGCCATTGTCAGTATCCTGCATTTTTCATATTAGCTTTTCTCACCTGTGTGGTTTTCAGTATGTTATTATGTTCGTGTTATTAAAATACTTGATTTGCCTGCTTATTATGTTTTTTTCATTATTTCTTCTTGACTTTTTCTTTGTCTTTTTTTTTTTTCTCTAAAAAATATGACCCATTCTCCTCTACATTAGCTGTCAAAAATCATAGCTTCTTTTCCATTTTCATTTCATATTACTGATTTGTCCATGATTGCTGACTGTGTTTTCACTGTTTGTGAAAATGAATATGAACATCTGTCTCTTACATTGCTTTGTTTTGCTTTTAGAGACTGCTCGTTTTGTTTTCTGTCATTACATCTGCCTTTTGTTTTCAATACGTATATGTTTTTGTTTCCAATTAATCTTGAGCACTTGGGCTTCCCCAACATCTTGACAGTTTTATATTGCTCTGATTTGCCAGATGCTGTGGTATAATCAATACAACAAATGATTAGATCATTACGCACTCAGAGAGCTCTCCTGCATAGTTCAGTATGCATATATAGAACAGTAGGCTATTTTTTTCTTCAACAAATTGTAACTGCTCATCAGAATATTTCAGACATACATGAATTACAAAAAACAGTGAAATTTGTCCAAGAGACAGGACTGCAGATATAGACAGACAATGCAAACGAAGAAGAAGAAGAATATTTCAGAGTTTTTTTCACATCATCATCATGTGCCATGCCTGGAGGCATCAGCGACTATGTTTCTCCACAGTTTCTGATCTTTCATATTTTCCGTCAGTTCTGATGTTGAGCTTTTGCCATGGCATTTTTTATCGAGCCATCGAAGATTTACTCTCTTGGTCTGCCTGAGTGCCTAAGAAAGCAAGCGAGAAACAAACCTTAATGAATACACTGTGTGGGAGACAATCTAAGTTCATTGGCCATATAAGAGGAAGAGTTAAGAATATTGTGACAGCAGGGAAAATGGGAAGCAGGAAGAGAAGTGGTAGACCAGGCATGCTATGGATGAGTTTTTGTGTGTGTGTTTTTTTTCCCCTCATCATCAACTTGGTTCATAGATCCATATAAAGTGGACTAATATGCTTCACCTGCAAACATATAATCTCTGTTTTCGTAGACGGTTTCCCTAACACAAGTGTAAGTGCCCATTTTTATAGTTGGCTATAATCCGCTCTTTCTGACTTTAAAAAACTACTAATAGACAACTGGGCCTTATTTAAGCATTTGTAGAGCACTACAAACAACTGCTTCATCATATAAAGATGATCCTGTCTGAATTGTAGTTAAATTAATTAGATCATATGCTAAATATGTTCAGTAAAGTATCATCCATTGTTTGATGACATTTTTATTTTTGTTCATCCATAAGGCTAAAAAAAAGTATGAACATGCAAAAGCCAAAGAGGAACAGTCTAGAAGAGAAGGGGAAGGTACATGGATGCTTGATTCTGTGTCACAGAGGATTAAGAAAGAGGAGAAGGTGAGTTTGTGTCACAGAAGGGAGTAGTAATTTCACACTAATAATTGTGTTTAATTATCTATGTGTTTGCCCAAATATGTGTATGGCATGATCTAGTGATTGATGATATGGTGACTGATGTTCTGCGTAGTGATAGCTTAACATGCATCATCCAAACAAACAAACACTTCACATTGACTTTGATCACAGCTTAGCAGTGACATCTACATTGAAGAACAGGTCCAAGCATAAGTCCAGCTCAAAGATCTCACATATACATTCCCATGTTTAATCACTGTTTTCAGCGTTCCTGTAAGCAGATAAAGAATTTGCATGCTTCCATGTTTCCGTCTTCTAGCTTTCACACGGCTGTTCTCCCTCAGAAGTCCCATCAAAAAACCACTGTCATGACCAAGTTCGGTAACAACTGAGTCACATGACAAGATGAACGACGTTTCACATTGTCACTTGCTTAAATGTGTGCTGTAGTAATGCCTGGACAGCCACAATACACTGAGTAACCCGTATACTGCTATAATTATATGTTGACATAAATTTATTTTGTTAGTCACAGATTTAAACAGCCTGTGTCAAGCTGATATGAATAGAAGTAGGAGAGGTGGGGATTTGCTAAAAATTTAGGTCATCAGAGCAGTTACAGATAAGTGAAACTTTGTATCTGATAATCCTAGAATGTATTAGGTCCTGAAATTGTTTCAGTATACACTATTTTTGTTAAATTTGAAGTAAGTCAGGAAATTTAGAACCAGACATACTGGCAAAAGTAGGATAAAACTTTTTTTCTGTGTTAGTTTTGAATATCTTTTGAAAAGGTTAAGACATTTCACTTCAGAATTCTCTTTTATAAGGTTTAACAAATTTGTATTTAAATTTATCCTTAATTCAGGAAATAGAGAAAACTAGGAGGAAGAAGAAGAAAAAGAAGAAGGACAAAAAGGAAAAGAAAGATAAAAAAAGTAAAAGAAAGGGAAAGTCAGACTCATCAAGCAGTGCCAGTGTAAGTTATAACAGTTGTATTGTTATGATGTGTGGTTTTCATCATTGTGGTTAGTTCTATCAAGTCTGGTAAAGTTTCAGTCTTCATTCTGACAGTGCAGATTTGCCTACCCTGTATTGCCATTCAGTATGATATAGAAAAGTAATAGGGGTATTACTGTTTATCAGAAACGTTAGTGCAGTATATCCATCCATCCATCCATCCATCCATCCATCCATCCATTTAGAAATACTTGAAGACACATGCCAGGTCAAATGAACGTCAGTCCATCAGTCTGTTCATTCATCCATTCATCTGTCCATCCCCTGTAGAACTAAAAAAATGTAATAAAGCTTAGAAATATTTTGAATAAGACAAGTACCAGGTCAAATGAACATCAGATTTTCACCCAGAGAGTACAGATTTTCTCAGTGTCAAAGTTGACTAATTCCTGTAGAAAAAAAGGTCAGCTGTGTACAGTTTTTTTGTTGTTGCTTACACAGATATGTAATTGTGTGTACAACACAAAGATATTTGATTCTTGCTTTATATTATAGATATTCTTTTTAACATTCTTTCTTTTATCCCTTGTTTCAGTTTTATTGGCTTCATCTTTGATTCTGTGCTGATTTCTTTAATGATTTTGTTGAAGTTTTTCTAGCTGTTGTAGTTTTCTCTGTGTCATGTGATAGTGTCTACACTGTTTGGATGAGTTATGAGTTTTTTTCTAAGATTCTGTTTCTTCATTGTGCATCATTTAATGAGTCTATGCTGCAGAGCTGTTGGTGAAAAAAAATCTTGAGGCACACATTTGTCAGTCTTAGAGACAAATTCCTGGAATAGCAAGATTAGAAGAGGTTATTTTACTGAGTTGCAAGATCTCTTATTTCCAAAGAATGCTCCTGGGTCATATAGTGACCACAAAGCTTTGTGTGGTGTCCATGACTCATATTTTCAAATTAATCTCCTGCACAACCTACACAGACCAGTTGGGGATGCAAATATCTTTTTGGCATAGAAAAAGATTGTTACTGTTTGAATCTTTACTTTAGTAATTTTGTGCTTCTTGCAAGATTTTTGCTTGGTCATAAAAAAAGACTAATCCAGTTTAAATATACAAGGGAAGTCTTTAAAAAATTGTCTTTAAAAGTATTGGTATGTTATTACAGATAATAACTATCTTTTAAACTGTCGTGATATTACAGATAATAACTATCTCTAGAGCTATCATGATATTACAGATAATAACTATCTCTAGAATTATTAACCTCTGCCTTTTGTATTTATTGCCACTTAAGTTACAAGAACATTCATCATGCTGTAATGGAATATTTTAAGGTATCTAGCTGTGATGAAAGATTATTAGGATAATTTTTTTTAGTTGAATAAGTAAAAATAATATTTTCTTTCCTTCTCATCAGAGTTATAACTAACATAGATACAATTTCCTGTGTCTTAGATGCAGCAAATTTAAATGCAGCTTGAGTCTATTCCCATTATTTAGGGCGATGATGATGATGATGCAGTGGAAGAGTGGGTTGAAGCAAAAACAGAACCTTCATCAGGCGCAGTCATAAAAGGTCCACAGCTACAGGTACTTGGAGAAGCATATCTCTTTTATTATGGGTTTTTTATGTGAGCTTTCTCCTTGTCTTGTCCTAAGAGACATAGGGCTGCTTGTAGCAAAAGAGCTCCACTTCTGTCTTTCCTTCGCAATCTTCTTGTTTGTCTTCCATGTCAGTCCTTTGTTTACCAGCATTTTCTCTGCTGTGTCTCCATGTCTCTTTGGGTTGTCACATTGGTGTTTGTGGTAAGGATTTGTCTGTCACTCTTACAGTGTGACAAATCCTTTGGCACCTTCACCTTTCAATCACTGTTGACTGCGGCATCATGTCTGTTTCTCTTAACAAGAGGTCATTACTTATGGTATTTGGCCTGAACACTCCTGTTACATAAAGTAATGTATGTACTTCCAGTTCAGTTTGGTAGCAAAGATGACTGTACTAGAGGGCATGTTAGCAAGGCAGTTCTAGTCAGGACCCTACACCATCTCTCTGTGATGCATCTGGGAAAAGGCTGGGTTTCATGCAAACATGGTAAAATGTTCCTCATAGTAGCAGAGGAAGCCACTAAGCTTTTTTCATGGTTTTACTCTGGGATTTAAAGAAAACCACAGCAAATCATTTACTGTGCAACTGTCTTGATATCTGAATAGTACTGCAAATAATTGAAATCCTAAGCAATGAAGGTATCTTGAAAGGACAGTTGAGCTCATTAAAATTCTTGATTTTACTGGTACTCAAAAGTCCAGTAATTGTTCACAGCATGCCCACAAAGTATAATTGTAAATGGAGGCTAACAGTACATGTACCTTTACCATGAGCAGCCTTATAGTTGAAATAATTGCTTTCAGAAAGTTGATGGATTGATTGCCAGTGTTTCCAATTATATCTTCAGTCTCATTGTTGACAGTTTACCTCATTAACGTTATGTACTTGTACTTGTGCTCTGTGACTGCGAGCTGTTGTTCTTTACAGCCGATGCTGTAGAGGTTTTGAGGCACAGCATCGTATCGGCATGGAAGTGGGTTATGGCAGCTATTTTTTCAGTCACGGAGAGCAGCTAAAAAGCAGGGGGTGTGCAGTGCTTCTTTAGCAGACTCCACCACCACGGGGACTCTGGTGATCCCTGCCCCATTAGCCAGGCTAGGCCTGTTACTAGGGGTACCACTGAGAGGTGGGACAGGGTTTTGGTCAGTTATGGTTCACTAACCCTGATGCTGGCATATCGGCTATGGGTTGCTGATTGCCTCATCAAACAGATGTCTTCACTGCCCATTGACCTTATGTTTAAAAAAAAATTAGTTTCAGCGATTGTTTGATGGTCAGCCATGAAAAATAATAGGAAAAGCACCCTAAAGACGAGAGAGGGGAAGGTAGAAAGGAAAATGACTGTTAAATCATGGACTTCAGTGGGATAAAAAAACTGCCTAACCGCATAGCCACCTTGTGGCTCAGTCATTTCTCTATTTTATTTTTCTGACGTCTAAAGTGCTTTTTGTAAAGGTATACTTTTCTCTAATACGTTACTGTGCACATTGGCCTGACTGTTTCCAACATGTTAAATGATACCAGTGACTGTTTCAGAAATGCAGATGAAGCCACTGACAACAGTTATTGAGGAAAGACACTGGCGATGGCTGGGACATGTGCTCCGAATGACTGACAACTCACTACGAAAAATAGCACTAAGATGGACACCACAGGGGAACAGAAGTAAAGGTAGACCAAAAGAGACATGGAGAAGAACAACAGAAAGGATGTTGAGCAATAGAGGGCTCACCTGGGCAAGAGCAGAAAAAAAGGCGAAGGACAGGCATTTGTGGAAAACCCTTGTGGAAGCCCCATGTGGAAGCCCCATGTGCCCTGGGCACTTAAGGTTCAGAGAGAGAGAGAGAGAGTGACTGTTTGATCTCTTGTATTTGTCTTTCATTACTTATGTGTAGATTTTTCTGTTGGCATGCTCTGTATTTCGAAACAGAGAGAAAGCTGGATGGAGATGTCTCTTGATGTGATTCCAACTACATCAAAGCAGGAACTCAGAGACATGGTGAAGAAGCAGAAAGATGAGGCAAACAGACAAGCCAATAGGATGCTGGAGGTATTTTGATGATATCCACTTTAATGAATTGGACAGTGTTTCAGCTTTTTATTTCAATCATTCTTTAGGTGCGGAGCTGATAGGCTGATCCATTCATTATGTGCAGAGATTATAGGCGATCATTCATTATGTGCAGAGATTATGAGCGATCATTCATTCATTAGGTGCTGAGCTGACAGGTGATCATTCATTCATTAAATACTGGGCTAACAGGTGATAATTCATTCATTAGGTACTGGGGTGATAGGTGATCATTCATTCATTAGGTGCTGGGCTGATAAATGATCATTCATTCATTAGGTGCTGGGCTGATAAATGATCATTCATTCATTAGGTTGCTGGGCTGATAGGTGATCATGCATTAGGTACTGGGCTGATAAGTGATCATTCATTCATTAGGTACTGACCTGATAAGTGATTATTCATTCATTAGGTGCTGGGCTCATCGGTGTAGGAGTCATTTTGAGCTATCCTCCTTATTTCTTACCACATTGATTTTGTTTTTTTCCTGCATACTTCTTGATCAGAGCTGGTTTAGATATTTTTCTCTTGATCTCCTCTCACTCTTTTTGTTTTTTCCCCTGGAGTTTCCCAGCGTTTGACAGGTTGTGTAATTACTGCCTTCTCATTACATGTCAAAAGAATTTTTATTTATTCCTTCCTTATGATGAGGACAAAGTGGCCATGCACTGTAAACACCAGTTTCTCATCCAGGAAACCTGGGTTTTATTCATGGTAAGGTTTGGTGGTTTGTTTTTTTTTTTCTGTCAGAAGCCAAATTAAAGAACCAGCCAGAACACTCCCTGGCAACTTCTTTACCCTTCCATCAAATAGTTAAGTGATCATTAATCTCCAGACCTCGAAAATATTTCCCCATCAGACACAGGGTACTGGTAAATGTGCTGTATTTGGCAACCTTTTTTTTTTTTTTTTTGTTGGTATGATTTTAACTAGTCTTGTACAATCTTCAACTTCTCAAGGAACATTGGTTTCTCTGTTTATATTTTCTATATTGATCTTTTGAATGCATTAAAAAAAAAACCAGTGCAATGCTGCTAATATTGGTTACATTGAGAATGTAAAATATGTCCGAAATAATTGTTAAATGTATGGAAATATTGAAAACAGTAGTGGCTAATGAGAGGAATTAAAAAAAAAAAATTAGTCTTTGTTAGACATTTTGCATTATTAATCCCACAATATTGTATATTAAGGTAAGGTAAAATTCCTGAAAAGATAACAGTCCTCACAGAAGTAGCAAGTATGCACAAAAAAGGACTGCCTAACAACACTTCAGATGAAGACATTGACTCAGGAGCTGATTGACAGTAAATACAACCCAACTGAATGGACACATGTGTACACAGATGGATCTGCAGAAAGAGCAGTAAAAAATGGAGGTGGGGGCATCTAAGATACACAGATGGGAGACAAGCCAAAAAGGCCTTCGCGACAGGAAAGATTTCCTCCAACTACAGGGCAGAAACAACAGCCCTCCTTGAAGCCCTCAGAATACTTAAAACAGAAAACCGGCAACCACCAACACAAAATAGCCTTCTTCACAGACTGCAGGGCACTTCTAGAATCTCTAAAAACAACAAACAGTCCACAGGCAAACATATAGGAAATCACAACAGAAATGAAGCACCTTACACTGTAAACAATCGTGGCCAATTTATTACTCATTTATTGTCTGAACCTATTTATTACTTATTTATTGTCTAAACCAGCCCGGCCAACATGCCCGTGAGCTAAACCCTCACTGGAAAGATGGAGGAACAGGCTTACCAGAGGAAGACCATGTTAAAGGTAAACATAAATTGTCATCAGCCACACCTTTACCATCACACACTTCTGGTGATGGAGGGCTGTCATGGCTGCACAAAGCTTATGATCGCTGCAAGCAGCAGGCACAAGAGGAAGGCCGGAGTCTGGAGGATGTCGCTGCAGAGAGATGGGGGGTAAGAAGGATTTCTGCATGTGTCAGTTAACAGATTTATGTCATGTGCTACTAGGTGTCTTATTTGTTGATCATGCAGGCAGTTAGTGTAAAAACATGAAGGAACTTTTAATGTTATAATCCAGTACCAAAAGAGGGAGTGTTTCAGGGTATAAAGAAGAAGGAGATTAAGTCATCACAAAAACATCACAACAGATAAAAACATGAAAAATAGATGAAAAATCAAACACTTGGCTTTTTTTTTTGGTCTTCTCTTTATAAGAAAGATGGGCACAGAATGCACTCGGATAGACATAAGATAATGCCGTGTTGATTGCCTTATATGAGAGTCATACCGAAAGTTGTGAGCAGAAATTTTTTTTTAAATCAGAATTTATAGATTGAGAAAATATAAATGTATCGCCTTAATCTGCATCCTTTGCACTTCATGTAGAGCTCACATGATGTCACCATCATGTGTCACGTGGTGACGTGGAGCAGAAACAAAATGGCGGGTGCTGAAGTTTCGTTTCGTCAACGTGCTGTTATTGAGTTCCTCGTTAAAGAGGAAATCCCCTTCTGCTGAAATTCACCAAAAACTTCATCTTGCTTATGGAGATGTGTATATGGGTGCTAGCAGTGTTAGGATGTGGGTGAAACATTTCACAGATGGAAACACAAGCATCCAAGATATGCCTCGCAGCGGTCACCCTCGAACTGCCACTGCTAAACGCAATGTGGAAAGGGTTGATGACATCATTAAACAAGACAGATGTGTCACAGTATCTGAAATCGCTGTAAATCTTGGAAGAGGACACAATGCAGTACAGGAAATGATTGAAACCCTGGGCTATAGAAAAGTTTGTGCCTGCTGGATCCCACGTTTGTTGACTGAAGATCACAAAGGTGTGAGAAAAACTCTGCTTGCCGTACAACTGAGAAAATTCAGAAAATAGGTTGGGAAATTCTTCCACACCCTGCCTATAGCCCTGACCTGGCACCCAGTGATTACCATCTTTTTGGTTTTGTGAAAGAACAAATGTAAGGCCATCACTATGACACAGGAGAGAACATCCAGAAAGCAGTGCATCTGTGCCTTCGGTCAGCTGGAACAGAATTCTACCGGAGGGTATTTTAAAACTTGCAGAGCGATGGGAAAAATGTGTGCAGAGAAATGGAGATTATGTTGAAAAGTGAAGAAAAGGATGCAAAGAAAGGTGATACATTTATATTTTCACTATCTATAAATTCTGATTTTTAAAAGATTTTTGCTCACGACATTCAGTATGATCCTCGTAAGATAATGTCTTTTTTGATTATCTTATTTCTTAACTAATCACCTTCCTTCACTTTGTGCTTACCTGTGTCTGTCTGAGCACATTTTGTGCCCATCTTTCTTACAAGGAGGATACTGCATTGTGTTGTTTTTGTATGTGATCCTTGTAAAAAAGGCTTTTGCTGAAATATTGGATTGTTGTATGTTCTTCATTTATGTGTGCTCATCTTACTTTCTTTCTTGTTTTTACCCACTTTCCTCACTCTTTCTATTTTTTTTTTTTTTTTCGTAAAACTGAACCACACACCTGTCTGTTTTCATTACTAGAACCAGTTTTACCACAGTCATCTTCTGTTATTTATTTAGGAATTAATCTTGTTTTAATGTTTATGTTTTGCAGTCTTTAAAGAAACTAGAGTCAATGATTGCTGATGCTGAAAGAAATGTGAAAGGAAATGGCAGGTCAAGATCAAGACAGGATGAAAGGATTGATGATCAGAGAAGAGACTGGGACAGGAGTAGAAACAAGAGAGAAGGTGAAAATAGTAGAGAAAGAAGCAGAGATGTCGGCGGAAGCAAAGACAAGGAGAGTAATAGTAACAGAGAAAGTGGTAGAGACAGAGTTAGTTATAGGGATGGTAATACCCCAAGAAGAAGCGATAGAGAAAGTTCTGGAAGTTCTAACAACATGTCCAGGTTCCAGCGTCCTGGATCAGATAGTGACAGTGAATCAAGCTCTTCTCAGCGTAATCTTTCAAGATCATCCCAGGATGATGTTGGTCATGAGAGGAAGTCATATCCACATAGTGAGTCTTATCAAAGGAGGGAAAGCAGCTCCAGAAAGTTCGTGAAACCTGCAGAAGATTTTGACAGATTTAATGGCAAAGATGGACGAGCGTGGAAAGACAGAAGTCCTAACAATGGAGTGCCTCGCTGGAAGAAAGTGTCTGCAGTAGATTGCAGCGGTCAAGAAGTAAAGGAAGAAAGGAGAAAGGAAACAGAAGCTGAGAGGAGGAGAAGAAGGTCCTCAACATCCTCCTCCTCAGGTAGGCATATTCCTTTGGTAAATGTTTTAGTTTTGGATGTGTTGTCAGCCATTCTTATAATCTTACATCTTTCCTGTACCAATAAATGGGCTTGCATGGTAGTTCGCCAAGTTTTCCTGTTTTCTGCAAGCTTTTCAACCTCATCAAGGGATGTTATACCTACTAATTTGACCACTCTTAACAATGTCCTCTTTAGAGTTTCACGTGGTTGACCTCTTTTTCTTCGGCCCGTTGCGTTCCACTTGATAGGTTGTTTTGGGATTCTCTGACTGTTTCTTCTCATCACATGACCGACATATGTCCATCTCCTTTTTCTGATCACCCATGAGGCAAGTTGTTGTTCACTCATCTACCTTATATCTGCATTGTTCTTGAATTTGTTCCACTTATACAGAGTATTTTCCTTAGGCATTTGTTTTAAAAAAAGTCTAATTTCTTGTCTATTTCTTTAGTTGTTTTCCAGCTTTCGCTTGCATAAATGAAGGTGGATATTACATTTGAATTGAGTAATCTTAACTTCGTTTTTGTACTTATAACATTCATATAATAGTCAACAGTCAATTAACTTTGTCTTTTAACACCTGAAGGATACTCAGTGAAGCAGTAAATCTGAGGACTAATGATAATTATAATTATGCAGATATCTATTCATAAATATCTGCAGCTTTTTATTCTGATTTTCATGATTAGAAAAATATAAAGAGATACAGACATATTTTAGTCCTGATTAAAACTTTGCTTTCATCATTTAGTTTAGAACTGCTTAGTTTGAAATTCCTTGTTGTTTCTGTTGATATAGCATCTGCTGTTTTTATTGACCAGACAGCAGCAGCAGCAGCAGCAGTGATGATGATTCAGAAAGCGGAGGTGAGTCATCCAGTGATCAGAAACAGAACAGAACGACAGATCCGCCTCCAGCCAAAATACTCTCAGAAGAAGAGCTCAATGACATGGCAGCTAAAATTTTAAAAGCAGAAATCATGGGTGATGATGTGAGTTGCTTCTCTGAATTGCCATTTAGTATTTCATCTCTTTTGCCTTATACATTACTTATGTTTAAATTCTGTAGATTGTTCCCTCTGTCAAGTCTTGAAACTTTACTATTGGGCCTTCCCCACCATTTTTATTCTTTTTTTCCCCATTTTTATTTCTACATTTTTCAGTTCATATTGAGTGTATTGTTTGGTTAGATATCGTGCCTCTAAACTCTTGTCCTCTTGTCTTTTATTCTAGGGGTGAAGATGCTGTCTGATGAGGCAATCGGTGACCCATAGCTGATATGCCAGCATCAGGTTTAGCAAACCATCGCTGACCAAGACCCTGTCCCACCTCTTCGTGGTACCCCCAGTAACAGGCCTACCCTGGCTAACGGGGCAGGGATTGCCATAGTCCCCATGGTGGTGGAGTCTGCTAAAGAAGCATTGCGCACCCCCTGCTTTTTAACTGTACTCCGGGACTGAAAAAGTAGCTGCCATAACCCACTCCCACACCGATATGATGCCGTGCCTTAACACCTTTACAGCATCAGCTGCAAAGAACACCAGCTCACAGTTACAGGGAGTTCGTACAAGTACAAGTCTTTTATTCTTCAATTCCTGTCTTCAGTCTGTTCATCTTCATTACACCTTTTTCATCATGTGTCATCAGTATTCATTCCTTTATCTATCATCAGTTTTCATTCCCATCTATCATCAGTTTTCATTCCCTCATTTATCATCAATTTTCATTCTTTTATTTGTCATCAGTCATTATTCGTTTCTTTTTTTTTTTCCATCAGTTTCCATTCCTTTATTTATCATCAGTCTTTAGTCCTTTATTTGTCATCAGTCTTTATTCTTTTATTTGTTGTCAGTCTTCATGTCTGTATTTATCATCAGTCTTCATTCTTTCTTTTGTCATTAATCTTCATTCCTTCATTTATCATCAATTTTCATTCCTTTGACTGTCCATCTGACCAGGTCTTGAGATTCTGTTTCTCAAGTCACCTTTCTTACACTTTGGCGTTTCTTTTCAAAACTCTCATTTCTTTGTGCTTCTTGAATTATACCCTGTCCTCTTTCTCCTTATGGGCTCCTTCTTGTTACTGTCCTGTTACAATCAGCTGGTATTTGTGAATGGTGTGATCATTCATTAACAATCACTTTTAATTTATTTGAATGTTGTACCATTTATTCTGCTTTACTGTTGGGCCTAATGTCTTTCTCACTTTGTCTTTCCAAGTTATTCCTAGCTTTTGTCATTGATCTGCTTTCAGATCTTTTTAATCTTACTTACTCGGGTTACTAATCCAGTGGTACCAGGTTCAAGTTCCAGCAGTGGGATACTTTTGTGGTACCACCACATCAAAAAGGCCCCGGGGTCCACCCAGCCTCTAAAATGGACATCAGAGAAATCTGGGAAGGTGAATGCGGCCGGGTGTAATACTGACCGTGTCACACTTGCATGTGACGATGTAGGCATGTGCCGACGGTCTTGGAAATGCAGACCTCATGCCGTTTCAGCGATGTGCCTTAGCGGCATGGAAATGGGGATTTTACCGTTACCTGCTTTCAAATAAATCCTCAGCATGACTTTTGTTTCCTGAGGTTTCTGTTCTGTTTTTTGAAAGTCTGTTCTAACATTGTCTGTATAATGTTTGAGTTTAGCTTCAAACCTAGATTTTGGATTTCTGCATTGTTGGTCTGGTTTTTCCCTCTTCTCTGATTCTCACTTATGTATTACTATCTGATGATTTTGTGTTGCTCTTATGTATTACCATCTGACCATTTTGTGCTGGTCTTATTCATGTGTAAAATTATATTTCGTGTCTTGTGGAGGAGACAGTTTTTGTTGATACTACATCAGTCTGATAACACTTCTTGCTTTTATATCTGATTTTTCCTGTGATGTGTAATTTTCCAAAGATGTTATATAACAGATCACAGCTGCAAACCTGAAGTCCCAGCTGGAGAATGCCCGAAAAGCAAGGGAGGCAAACAAATCAGAAACTGGATCCTCAGTTCCAGACTTCTCTCATAGGAGGAGGGATGAGGAGAAACGGAGAAAAGATGACAAAGAAGATAATGTTGTCATTTTGTCTCGTACAAGCAAAGGCGGGCTGGTGCGGCCAGTGTTTGGGTCATCAGATGACTGGAAGACAGGTGGTGGAAAACGAAGAAAGAAAAACGTATGTGACACTTTATTTTGCGTTTTTAATAGTTGGCACAGATTTTTTTTCTTAAGAAATAACAATGTAGATATACGGAATTTCTTCATGTTTAGTGTTTAGATGCCAGGGTCATACCAGCTTTGGAGCCCGGTAATTTCAACAATTTTCTCTGGTTTCTGGCATCCTCATAACTTATGTCTTAGGTCTTCTTGAGTTGGATATACCTGGGGTGTAATTTCTTGAATAGCTTTGATAAATCTTTCTTGAGGGTGCATGCCATAGTTTGCCTCAAAATAATTGTAATTAATAGGAAATGAAGGTGTATATTATAGTATATATCTATACTACAAGAGCTTAATATTGAAGAAGGCTGGCTAGTAAAGAGGATTAAAGAGAGAAAACTTAAATATTTTGGACACATTAAACGCCATGATAATCTAGAGAAGACGTATTGGAAGGATACATAATGGGAAAAAGAAAGAGAGGAAGACCAAGATGAAGATGGCTGCAAGACATCGTTGATGATCTGCAAATGGATGCATCAGCAGCAGGCCATCTTGCTCACAACCGAGAAACCTATAGGAATGCTGTTTGGGAGGCAAAGTTCCGCAAGGGACATGCAAATGAATGAATGAATGAAGGTGATTATATTTTATTAGATCTAAGGACTGCTGCTGGTCAGATTCATAAAGTGACTCTGCACCAGAATACCCTGCAGAGTTAAATAGTTTGTCAAGGGGTCACTTTGATGGTGGAGCTTTGCTGAAAAGGCCACATCTTAGATTTGCTCTGGGAAGTTAATGAATCTAGCATAGCCCAATCCAAGTTTGAAAATGACGTCAGTTATGAGATCTTATACAAGGCCATCTGTCACCGTGTTTGTCCTAGTGTATAGTGGACATTAAAGAAATCAACAGACCACTGTAAATGTGCAGTGTTATGATGTATGGCACAGAGCTGCATCCAGTTGCTGTGTGAACCATTTCATGTAACTAAAATCTTTATAGGTGGGTTTTTTTTTTTGTAAGAACATGTACGTAAGTTGTATAATCATAACCCAGGGACTTTCTGTAGTTTTCATATTTTAAAAGCAACCATCTGTAAGCCAAAACAGTCTATCGAAAATATTGTAGGCAGTATATTTTCTGACAAGTCCTGTATTGAAGATGGCGTTCTTATACTGCTAAGATTTACCAAAAAAAAAAAACAAAAAACAAAAAAACCTTCAGACAACATATTTTGTGCCATGCTGTGAATACTGTTGCCTTCATCATCATATTTTTTTTCTTGAAGGTGGCTACACATGATAAAAAAGGAGAGAGGGCAAGATATTTTGATAATGATGACAAATTTGATCTGAAATCTCTTGTAAGTTTTCTTATGGATTCCAGTTATGTAATTGCATAAATGATTTATGATATTTTTAACAAAATTAGGCATAATGTTTGCTTATATAGCAAATATCTTTGAACAGAAAGTACAAGTATTTTAAATTTAAAAAAAAATTGAAGTAAAGTTGTTTTCAAAGAGTTATAATCTGAAATAAACTTGTTTTCACAGAAGTAAACATTTTTTTGCAAACAGTTTTTCAAGGCTGAAATTGTTTAGATGTAGGTATAGTTTGAAATTGTATAGACAAATTGTTTAGATGCAGGTATAGATTGAAATTGTTTAGATGGAAGTATAGTTTGAAATTGTTTAAATGGAAGTATAGTTTGAAATTGTTTAGATGGAAGTATAGTTTGAAATTGTTTAGATACATGTAGGGATATATGGTTGCCATCCTCTATGTGAAAGTAGTGTCTAGTTTAAATTCTTGAAGTTTTAATGTCACCTTTTTTTGTCTGTGACGCATTTGAGGATTTGTTAAATATACATGTTACATCGGCGGCCTGGTTAGCTGAGTGGTTAGGCACTCAGTTTACTAATCCGGTGGTACCGGGTTCAGTTCCAGCAAGTGGGATTTTTTTTTTCTGATACACACCAAAAAGGCCCTGGGGTTCACCCAGTCTCTAAAAAATGGATACCAGAGAAATCTGGGAAGATAAAGCGGCCAGGTGCGATACTGACCACATCACTCTTTCATGGAAAATATGGGCCTAACACTGTATTCCCCAATACGCCTTAATGGCTTGAAAACGGTAATTTTACCGTACCTTACATATTATGTCAGACTTTTGATGGGTCTTGTGACGCGTTGAAATATCACAAATAAATAAATAAGTTTCTTTCTTAACCGAGGTTGAACAAGAAAAAGCAGGAACAGCAGAGGATCAGAATTCCATGTTTGCTAGGCTTGCTGGGAGGGTAAGATCATCTTTGTATTTGTCATTTATACAGTTCATTAAGGTCATCATTTATGCAGCTTTAGTCATTTGAGATTTCCCTGTCTTTAGCATTCTGTGACAGTCACTGCCCTTTTTCAGTGTTCTTAGTATTAAACTGTAGTAAATCTGTTCTTTGTTCTTCCGCAGTTCCTGGAGATAGAGCAGTGACAACACATGTATATAAGCAAACAATTTTTAGATATTTTTTTCAGGATATAGGAAAAAAAAAAAGATATTTTTACAGATATCATTACAGTTGTAGGAGAAATGACGACTGCAGCAGTAAAGGCCGTCTCCACTCAGATGGAATTATCAGTAAATTCAGCTTTCTTTAAACTACTTTACATTTCCACAGAGTTGCTGTCTCTTTTCTATTTCTGCTGTTCATGCTCAGCTTTCTTTTCTTAGCCCCGCTCACTTTGCTGCATTTTCTCGTTCTTGCCGCAGGTGATTTAAGGTTAATTTTCCAGCACTCTCTCTCCTTCCTGTGCAACTGCTAGAAGGCTGTGGTAGCTTCCTTGTTTAGGCATCCTAAGCAAGCAGTCTTGTCTTCTTGCTGTTTTGTATTCTTTCGTCTACCCTTCCCCGTATTGTTTTCTCACTTTTATCATCAGAACTGTCTGGGTGTCTTTTGTTTTATGTCATCTGGGGTATAGTGCCATGCTGGTTACCATATGGTACCCATTGTCATCCTCCTGTTACCTCATTTCTCAGCCAGTCACCTGCTTCCACTTTGTGATTACCTACGTCTGTCTGGACACAATTTGTGCATGTTTTTCTTACAAGGAGGGTACCAGAAAAGATGTTTCATCAATTTTTTTGTGTTTTTACCTGTTGTGTTGTTTTTGTATGTGATCCTTGGAAAAGGCTTTTGCTAAAATATTGGATTGCTTTTATTTTTCATCTATGCATGCTCATCTTACTTTCTGCCATTCTTGTTTCTGCCAAATTTCCTCACTCTTTCTTTTTGTAAAACTAAACCATACACCTCTATATACCCTCATTACAGATAAGACAGATTTTATTTTAGCATATAATGTGAGTTATATGGGGTCATTATGATATACTATAGCACATAACAGGAGTCATATCTTGCCATGGTGTATTGATTGATTGACATTCCTTTAGGGCCAACATTGGCTCATAAATATCATATCAAATCATATCTTTCCATGTCTGATGACTCGCCGCCGCCCACTGTAGGTCTTGGATGGACTTGAATCCCAAAGTTGTACTCCCTCTAGTGATGGTTCTACGTAGAGTCTCCCTTGGCCTGCCTTGCTTTCTTTTGCCCTTCGATGACCATGTGAGGGCCTGGCAAGGGAGTCTGGATTTGTCCATTCTGAGAATGTTGCCGAGATGGGCTCATCGACATCTTTTGATGTATCTTGATACGTAGACTTGGTTCGATTCCTGTCTTATTGACTCATTCGATTTAAAGTCTGACCATCCTCAGTAGTCTACAGAGACATTTGTTCTCAAATGCATCCAGTCAGATGTATGAGATAAAGTTATTTTATCTTTTCAAGTGCATTATTTTGAAATATTACATAAGATGGCACATTATTTTGCATTTATTAAACAGGTTTGTCAGATTACTAAAATTTTCAGTAAAGTCACATCAGACACTGTTCTGTCACACAGCAGTCACATCAGACACAGTTCTGCCACACAGCAGTCACATCAGACACTGTTCTGTCACATCAGACACTGTTCTGTCACAGCCACATCAGACACTGCTCTGTCACAGTCACATCAGACACTGCTCTGTCACATCAGACACTGCTCTGTCACACACTGTCACATCAGACACTGTTCTGTCACAGTCACATCAGACACTGTTCTGTCACAGTCACATCAGACACTGCTCTGTCACATCAGACATTGTTCTGTCACAGTCACATCAGACACTGTTCTGTCACAGTCACATCAGACACTGCTCTATCACACACTGTCACATCAGACACTGTTTGGTCACAGTCACATCAGACACTGCTCTGTCACACACTGTCACATCAGACACTGCTCTGTCACACACTGTCACATCAGACACTGTTCTGTCACATCAGACACTGTTCAGACACTGTCACATCAGACACTGTTCTGTCACACACTGTCACATCAGACACTGTTCTGTCACACACTTTCACATCAGACACTGTTCTGTCACATCAGACACTGTTCTGTCACAGTCACATCAGACACTGTTCTGTCACACACTGTCACATCAGACATTGTTCTGTTACAGTCACATCAGATACTGTGTGACAGATCAGTAAAGGCATTTACTGCATATAGTACATGATTCTATATTTATCAGCAAAGACATGATGATCAATGTCTATGATATGGTCATATAAATTCTTTTTAATTTATCACTACAACAATGATTTTTATATCTTGTCTAAAAGTTTTTATTCTCTGCTCATGTGAGAATTTTTTGGTGTAAAGCAATGATTTCTTTTGGAGTTGCCAAAACATTTCTTTCTTGTACCACCGTCAGGTTGTATGTTGTAATTGTAAAATAAAATCACTTATTTACCTGGTGTCGTTCAGTCAGATGCTGCTACTTTGTCTGGTGTCATTCAGCCAAAAATTCCCTTCTTTATCTAATGTCACTCGATCATAAATCTGTTTCTTTATCTGGTATCATTCAGTGAGAAATCCACTGCTTTATCTAGTGTTATTCAGTCAGAAATCCCTTACTTAATGTGATGTTATTTTATCACTTTTTTTAGCTTTAAACTATGCACATCTCCAGCAATGAATAGTGGCATATTAAATTGTACCATAAGAAACTTTTTTTTTCATTTGTGACCCATAATAACTTTTGATAAACATTTTCTTCAGTCTGTTGATAAAGACCTGGATGTTGATGACATGTTTGTCAGCAAAGCTGCCAGGGAACAGAATGAGGAGAGATCAGCAGCCAAAGACAGAGCAGCAGCTATATTTGGTAAAAAAATTTTTGTCACTGCAATCTTTGCCAAACATGTGATTATGATGAAGGCATCTTTTGGCCGATGCTAGTTAGCTGTCCCAGAGAATGATTTATTCTTTATTGTTTGACTATTGTTTCTCAGATGGGATTATTCAAGATGTCAGTAGGGGTTCCAACGAGAGATTGTGATTTAAAAGGAAAATAGATTTTCATAAACAGGTCTACAAAAAACTTTATGATTATGATTATTATTTTTTGTTACTCGAAGGAGCATTATCAGTTGTTATTGATTTATGATATATATATATATATATATATATATATATATATATATATATATCATAATCCAATAACAACTGATATATACTTTATGCCTGTGAGACCTGGACACTTAACAAAACAGCTGAGAAATGCATAAATGTCTTTGAATGTAAATGCTACAGAAGAGTTCTTCAGATATCATGGACATAAAAAAGAACAAATATATCTATACTACAAGAACTTAATATTGAAGAAGGCTGGCTAGTAAAGAGGATTAAAGAGAGAAAACTTAAATATTTTGGACACATTAAACGCCATGATAATCTAGAGAAGACGTATTGGAAGGATACATAATGGGAAAAAGAAAGAGAGGAAGACCAAGATGAAGATGGCTGCAAGACATCGTTGATGATCTGCAAATGGATGCATCAGCAGCAGGCCATCTTGCTCACAACTGAGAGGCCTACAGGAGTGCTGTTTGGGAGGCAAAGTTTTGCAAGGGACATGCAAATGAATGAATGAATGATATATGCTTGTATACACAGATCATACTAATGCATGTGATCTGCAGATATGACAGTATGTATCCATGGGTTCTGTGAGGTTTCATGAACATTGAAAAGGTTGGTAAAGGCAGTTCTAAACTGTTTTACCCAAAGAAAAGATAAAGATAGGCCGATCAAAGACAGCCCGGCAAAGAACTGTGGAACCTGAGATGAACAGTATGCAAGCAAGGACACAGCAGCAAATGATCAGAATTTGTTATCATGCATCAAGGAGTTCAAAGCATCAGATGCTTAAGTGATCACTGTCTAAGGACATGGGTTTTACGAGTTCTAGACTGTTTATTTCCTGACCATGTCTTTGTCAAGTGTGATGGCTGTTATTTCAGACATTTTTTTGTTTAAATCTTATTTTGTTTCGTTGGTACTTGTGCATGAGATGTACATCAGAAGTGTTTTAAATTTTCATTTCAGTATATAAAATTGAATGATAAATTATTCTCCATAGTTTTTTTGTTTTTCATCATGATTTATGTTTTTTTTTTCATCATGATTTATGTTTTTTTAATTTTTGTTTTATATTATTATTGATGTGTCTGTTATTTTTCTGCATTTGACGTTGGTGTTGTCTCCTTGAAATTCTGAACTTGAATCACTTTGCATCTGATTAGTCATGTGAAGATATTACAGCATAGGTGTTATATAGTGTGGGTTGTGGGCCATAGAGGCTTGGTGTCATATAGTGTGAGTTGTATAGTTCTCTTGGTGTCATATAGTATGGCTTATACAGTTCTTTTGGTGTTATATAGTGTGAGTTGTATAGTTCTCTTGGTGTCATATAGCATGGGTTATAAAGTTCTTTTGGTGTCATAGAGTATGGGCTGTATAGTTCTATTGGTGTCATATAGTATGGCTTGTGTGCTGTAGTAGTTTTCATATCAGTCTAGATGATGAGCTATAGCAGTCATGGCATCATAACACTCATTCATTCCTTTGCATGTCCCTTGCGGAACTTTGCCTCCCAAACAGCACTCCTGTAGGCCTCTCGGTTGTGAGCAAGATGGCCTGCTGCTGCTGCATCCATTTCCAGATCGTCAACGATGTCTTGCAGCCATCTTCGTTTCGGTCTTCCTCTTTTTCTTTTTCCCATTATGTATCCTTCCAATACGGTCTTCTCTAAATTATCATGACGTTTAATGTGTCCAAAATATTTAAGTTTTCTCTCTTTAATCCTCTTTACTAGCCATAACACTGCTTTGTCATATAGTGTGGTTAATGATTTACAATGATCTTGGTGTAATATAGTGTGGGTATTGATCTACAATGGTCTTGATGTCTTATAGTGTGGGTAATGATTTACAGTGGTCTTGATGTCATATAGTGTGGATAATGATCTACAGTGATCTTGATGTCATTAGTGTGGATAATGATCTACAGTGATCTTGATGTCATATAGTGTGTTGGTAATGGTCTACAGTGATCTTGATGTCATATAGTGTGGGTAGTGATCTACAATGATGTTGATGTCATATAGTGTGGATAATGATCTACAGTGGTCTTGATGTCATATAGTGTGGATAATGATCTACAGTGATCTTGATGTCATATCATCATCATCATCATCATCAGGTGCCGTGCCGACTGGCGTTGGCTATTATGCTTCTCCAGAGTACCCGATCCTTCATGCAGGCCATCAGTTCAGTTGGTGATCTCCTCTCACACCATCCCGCCAGACTGTCCAGTATCATTTCTCTTGGTCTTCATCTTGATCTTCTTCCTTCTATTTTTCCTGTTGTTATAATATTTTCAATGCCCCCTCTTCTCATTGCATGTCCTATGAAAGTACATTGTCTCTCTCTTATCTTTCTGACAAGGTTTTTTGTCTCTCCAGCTCTTCTCATACATTCTTCATTAGTTATTTTTGCTGTCCAGGGGATTCGCAACATTCTTCTAATAAACCACATTTCTGCTGCTTCCAATGATTTTTGTGCAGACTTGCCTATTGTCCATGATTCACTTCCATATAACAAGATAGGTTCAATATAGCATTTTAGGACTCGTTTTCTAACATTCATTGATAAAGATGTGTTAGCTAATATGTTTCTCATTCTCTGAAATGCAGTCTTTGCTTGACCTATTCTGTTCCTAATTTCTGTTCTGCATTTCCCATCTGATGTCATATAATGTGGATAATGATCTACAATGATGTTGATGTCATATAGTGTGGGTAGTGATCTACAATGATGTTGATGTCACATAAAGTGGGTAATGAGCAATCTCAGGTGTTCTTTAATTCTCAGAGTAAACCATAAGTTCATCAGAGAAAGCTTTGCAACACTGAAGAATACATTGGTACTAGTCCCGTTGGCAGAGCTGTATTTATCATAACAGCCTGTTTACAAGAAAACAGCTTTGGGGGTGGGGGGTGGGGATGGTCCTGACTGGTTATAGTATGATGGTCCTCATCATGTTGTCTTTAGTTCCCTGTTTTTATTGAATTCTACATACATCGACAATGTTAGGGCATTTATGGACAGTAAGCGGTGACTCTGAATTTGGAGTTAATAGCAACATTTTTCATGAGATTGAAGGTTGATTGGTAATGAACAATTGCAGCATAAATATTTAACATTGATTGAAGGCAATTACAGGTCACGTTGTGCAGTCTGAATTTATAATTGCAGAGCATAAAAAACTGAGCACGGCAATGGAAAAATGTTTCAGATGCTTTGAGAAGGTGCCCAAACATCTTATCATCGCTATTGGAACCAAGGTAAGATTGTTTTGCTTTTTATATGCAGTCTCTGCTTAGCTTTAGAAATCATTTTCCAGGTTCTACAGAGCAGGTAATCCATTGCAAAAGTCAAGGAAGGGGAGAGAATTGTTAGTGAAAAGCTTGATACTTTCACTTCTGAGTGTCACCAGATTTTGATGGATGGCTCAGAAGATTTCTTCTAATTTTTCTTTGAATATTCTCAGACATCAATTTGGATATCAGTGATAAACGAAGCAGTTCACATTAAGCTGTCATTTCATGATATTAAGTTAGATTGGTAAGGGATGTTTTTTTTTTTTTCTTTACACAAGACGGTCTGGACCATGTTAGCATGGTCATGATGTTGAATGTCAGTCAGTTTTGGTCTTGTTAATCATTGTCTGTAATCAGTGTAGGCAACTGTCCTATTTCAGGATGATCAACTTTTCTGAAGAAGAAAAGAAAACATAAGATTTATCAGCTGTTGAAATGATTATTTCATTTAAAACCAGCTGAAATGAAAAAAAAAAAATATTACCTTTTCTGCATCATCTCATATACCTGGCAAATCTGTATATAAATGGTTCAGCATTTACAGGCCTTTTTTTTACACAGAAGAGTTGGTATTTGTACTTCATTCTTCCCAGCAGACACTGATAAACTAGTAAATACACTGCTGTTGACAGCTGAAAGTTTCTGACAGTAAATTTTACCTTTTTCTTTTTTCTCTGCCAGAGTTACCTGTGCTTGCCTCACCACAGATCTCTGACTGAAGGACACTGTTTCATTGTTCCGATGCAACATGTTTGTGCAGCTACTGCCACAGATGAGGATGTCTGGAATGAAATGCAGGTATAGATTTATTCATGGATTTTCATTACTGAGAAAATCATGAAGTTCTATACAGGCACAAATGTTTGATGATATGTTGTGAGTAAATTGATTGTAGATTGTTGATGTAAGTGTGGAAAGACTAACACTTAACAGGTCAGTAAGCACAGCTGTGTGGAACACAACATGCAGTCATAAGGACACTTCTGTGTCCCGTGGTTCTAGCCTTGGACACCTGTAGTTGTTCTCATAAATAAGTGAACATTTATAAGCACAGATAAATTATGCAGTCTCTTGGAGGTCATGCTTTGCATCCTGAAGTTTGTCTTCCAGTATAGCTCCCTGTGGCCAAGGTTGGGTCTGGACTTCTTGGTAGAAGGAACAGGGCTGGAGGATGTGCTCTGGAGTCTTGATGCCTGGTTTTGCATGTGGCAGTCAGGGTTATGTGACAGGCCAAGGTGATGCAGGTGTGCTCGTCAGTGTCCCGTGTGTAGTCTGAAGATGGTGGTTTGTTCTTGATGTGAGACTAGGGCACAGAGCTGCAGACATAGAGTGACCAGACGCTGAACTGGGGGGGGGGGGGGAATGTCCATCCATGTCCCGGGGCTGACAAGCGGTCACTGACTTTGTGGTGTTTTCCAAGGCAGTGACAAACTCTCATCACCTCTCATGGTTTTAGGCAGCTTGTGTATGTGCTACGTGCTGTCATGTTGGTTTCAAAAGTCCTTCTTCAAGCTGTCCTCAGTCATCCTCTCTTCCTGTAGGAGACCATCATGTGGGTGTTCCGACAGCAGAGTTAGGATATTTTCGAAGCACATGGTCAGTCCATTTCTAGCACCGTTTGTGATTTAATAATGCACGTGTCTTTTTGTCTGTTTTGAGAGGAGTTATGGCAGGTTTGAAAATCAACACTTCAGAAACCTGGACATCAAAGACCTGCTTGTTGTACTCACTGCAGTTAGTGTGTTAAGAATTGTCCCTGATGATCATTATTTCTCATTTAATGATGCTCCATCATTGAATGACACACAGGCCTTCATATACCTGTGGTGAATATAACAGGAGGTGGCTTTCACTTATGCTGCACATCCATAAGCATTCAAGAATGGCCACTTAATCATTGTACTGAGGATGGAAATGACCTAGTAAACAGACGCATTTTCTCAAAATGAACAGACTGACTTTATTTTCAGAAGATGAAAAATTTGGCATGCTGGCCTGTCTGACAAAAAGCAGTGGCTTCCCACTGATATCACCCTCCAGACTTGTACTTAGCTGTACAAGTGGGTGTTCAGTACTCTGTGCTGAGGAAAATTTACTTACAAAAACAGAATATCTACATTCACAGTGAGACACACTGGATTACACAGGACAAATGAAAAGTAGAATATCATGTGCGACACAGAATATAGGAACCAGCATGAGTAGTTTTTATATTTATAAAGCCTTTTAATTGTTTTCAGAAATAAGAAATTGTTTTAGAATCATCATACATTCAGGCTATCTTGTTATGTGTTGTTTTCTTGTTTATCTTAAACTTAAACATGACCTCAACAGTTGCACGTCACTGAAATTTTCATTTAATTGTACATCGTTACCATCATCTTTTAGATCTTATTCATTATGTTTACTCCGCTGTTGGCGAGATCTTCAGCTGCCGTGCGTGGAGCGGTGCTCTTCCCGGCCAATGAAGAAATTTGCAAATGAGGTTGCCGCGCAGCATCGCTGCGGAAATGGTGGTTGAAAGAATAAAGCGGAGCAAACAGTCAAATCATGGCACCTCTGGTCTGGAGGTCGGCCACGTCCTGAGTGCAGTCATGTCGGGTGAAATGCATGAACCAGCTTGTCTCACTGCTGGCGAGACTCTTCATATGCCGTGCGTGGAGTGAAGCTCCTCCCGGTTAAGGAAGTAAATGCGGAAAAGAAATAAACAATGCTGTGCGGAGCCGATGGGAAAAGGTGGTGGAAAGTGAAGTTTAACTGGTATGTCCAGTAGTATCACTACGAGAACTATACCACGGCACCTCTGCTCAAGAGGCCGCCCACGTCCGAAATACACCTACACTGGTGAAATATGCCTAAACCGGCACACACCAGGGGTGGAACTTGATGGCTAGACATGTCATGCCACCTCCGCTCTAGAGGTCGGTAACGCCTGATAAACACCCATACTGGTGAATTTTGCCTAAACCGGCTCATACCAGGGGTGAATCTTGAAGGCTATGCATGTCACAGTACCTCTGCTCTAGAGGTCGGTCCCGTCCCAAACACGCCCATACTGGGATAATGCCTAAACCGGCTCAACCCAGGGGTAGAAGTCACTAGTGGCGAGGATTCGTCCTCCTGGACAAAAGCTCCATCCTGGTCACAACTAGGAAGGGTAGCGGCCACGACCGCAAAATGCTGAAGTCGGAGACACTGGACCAGGGAAGTCTAGATAGGCAACCACCTCTCACCCGGCGGGGATGTTTGCGTATCCTAATCACGCTGAGGTTTTCCGGTGAGAAAGTCCAACTCTGGACTGGATGGGCAACCACCTCTCACCCGGCGGTGATACACGGGTATCTCAAAACACGTCGAGGTTTTCCGGTGAGAAAGTCCAACTCTGGCCTGGGTGGGCTACCGCCTCTCACCCAGCGGGGATGCACTGATATCCTAAACACGTCGAGGTCTTCCGGTGAGAAAGTCCAACCCTAGACTAAACTGGTGCAATGAAAACCACGGTGTCACGCAATCCCGCTTCCGAGACCCACCAAGAATACAGGCTAAAGCACTGTGACACTCTGAATCTCTTGTGGTCCTTTCGTGGATCTCGTGTGGTCTATTTTGGACCACACAGGGGACCACGGGACCTAACGAGGACCACAAGCATGAATTCAGTAGGTTCACAGTGCGGTTTTTGGTGGTAGAAGTGAACGAAGAAGAAGAAGAAGATTATGTTTACTGTGCATTTTTGTTGCCATTGAATGTAATCACTACATGTTGTTGTCTGTCTTTGTTGTCATTTTAAATTTAATCATTATACGTTTATACATTGTCACGAATAAGCAGATATTCCGCATTTATATTTTTCTCAATGTTCCCATCAGTTGTTTAGGAAAAGTCTGGTGCAAATGTTTGCTGCACAGGACCAGGATGTGGTTGTCATGGAAACTGTGATGCATCTCAAACATTTTCCTCATACAGCTCTGGAATGCGTACCTCTGGACAGGGAGATGGGAGACCTGGCTCCTATATATTTTAAGGTCAGCACTTGTTCCTATTAAGTGTCTTTTATTAAAACTATGTTTCATTTCTTAAGTGTATATATATATAATATATATATATATATATATATATATTATATATATATATATATATATATATAGTACATGTATCCACAAACAATCATATATAATCCTGCATGTGCACATTCACACATATGTAACCATAATGTGCATATGAAAGAATATAACCTTACACACATAAATAATTAAACATGCACATGTGCTTATATGTAACCCTAGATGCACACATATATTATCCTACATGCACACATATAGTATATAGCCCTGCATACACAAATATAACCCTACATGTGCACATAAACACATATAACCCTATATGTGGACACATATATCCCTACATGTGCACACACACATATAACCCTATATGTGGACATATATATCCCTACATGTGCACACACACATATAACCCTATATGTGGACATATATATCCCTACATGTGCACACATATATAACCCTACATATGCACATATATAACCCACATATGGACATATATAGCCCTACATGTCCACATATATAACCCTACATGTCCAGATATATATATATATGCTGCCAGACAGATTTAACATTATATAAAACAATGAAACTGCTAAAAGAACAAGAACTCTTGTAGGCTTCCCAGCTTGAGCCAGCCTGCAGAAAACTCACATTCAGTTTATTCCTTAATAACAATAGTAAAATTTGCCAGCACAAGAGACATACCATCCTCATGTGTGGCTCAGTTTGGGCTTTGCATAAATCAAACATTGTTTCTTATATACGGTATATGTAATGTAACATATATATGTAATAAATGTATGAGTTAACAGCTTATGATGGCTGGGTCATAAAGAAAGAATGAAAGAGATTCATCAGAGCAAACTTGGATGCAAGGGAAAAAGACAAAGGGTAGACCAAGATGAAGGAGGGGAGACAAAGTAGAAGGAGATCTCATAGAATTTGGACTAATCAACTGGAGAGAGAAAGCCAGGAGCAAGGATGAATGGAGACAGATTATATCTGCAGCAGTGAGCATTAAAGTCTTAGAGAGAGGAAGAGAGAGAGAGAGAATTAAATAGAAAAAGTAATCATGTGTTACCATCTCATGTTATACGTGTTACCATCTCATGTTATACGGTTTCTTATATCTGTGGGTACAGAAAGCCATCCAAGAAGCGGGACCAGAGTGGTCAGATAATAAGAAGCTCCACAGTTTGAGTCAGAAGGATGTCAGACATGTGGTGAGTCTTATCTTTATTTTGTATGTCAGACATGTGGTGAGTCTTATCTTTATTTTGTGTGTCAGCGATTAGGATGTCAGACATGTGGTGAGTCTTATCTTTATTTTGTATGTCAGTGATTAGGATGTCAGACATATGGTGAGTCTTATCTTTATTTTGTATGTCAGACATGTGGTGAGTCTTATCTTTATTTTGTGTGTCAGCGATTAGGATGTCAGACATGTGGTGAGTCTTATCTTTATTTTGTATGTCAGTGATTAGGATGTCAGACATATGGTGAGTCTTTATTTTGTATGTCAGTAATTAGGATGTCAGACATGTGGTGAGTCTTATCTTTATTTTGTATGTCAGACATGCAGTGAGTCTTTTCTTTATTTTGTATGTCAGTGATTAGGATGTCAGACATGTGGTGAGTCTTATCTTTATTTTGTATGTCAGACATGCAGTGAGTCTTATCTTTATTTTGTATGTCAGTGATTAGGATGTCAGACATGTGGCGAGTCTTATCTTTATTTTGTATGTCAGACATGCAGCGAGTCTTATCTTTATTTTGTCTGTCAGCGATTAGGATGTCAGACATGCAGTGAGTCTTATCTTTATTGTGTGTGTCAGTGATTAGGATGCCAGGTATGCAGTGAATCTTATCTTTATTTTGTATGTCAGTGATTAGGATGTCAGACATGCAGTGAGTCTTATCTATATTCTGTTTGTCAGTTTTTAGGATGTCAGATGTGTGGTGAGTTGTATCTTTATTCTGTTTGTCAGTTATTAGGATGTCAGATGTGTGATGAATCTTATCTTTATTCTGTTTGCCAGAGTGATTAGTATGTCAGGCATGTGGTGAGTCTCATCTCTGTCCTATTTGTTAGAATGATGTTGATGTCAGTTGTATCATGAGTCTTGTCTCTATTGTATTTGATAGAATACATATCTTTACTTCATTTACCAGAATGATTAGACATATTTAGTGAGTAATGTCTTCTGTAAATATCAGAATGGTGAGGGAATCAGATGTGTAGTAAGTCATATATTCATTTTATTCATCAGAATGATGAGGATGTCAGATGTGTAGTTAGTTTTTCACCATTATTCTTGAATCCTTACACCATTATTTTTGAATGCTTACACCATTATTTTTGAATGCTTACACCATTATTTTTGAATGGTTACACCATTATTCTTGAATGCTTACACCATTATTCTTGAATACTTAAAATATAAGAGAATAGAATTGATCCATTTTTTAAAAATCAGGGTGGGCCACAAAAAACTAGCCTGCGTCACATATTCCATGGTAGCTTTATACTGAAATGTGGCAGTTCAGAGTGTTTGCAACACACCATATACAGGGGCTGGTTTTTTGTGGCCCACTAAGTGTATTTGTTAGTATGTGGAAGGTATAAGATCCAGATTTTTTTGTGTTCAAGTCAGTTGAAGAAAACAGTCATTCTAAACTTGAACTTTGCTAAAGAAGACTAAGCATTCAGAATACAAAGAGGATATTACAGGAACAGCCTGGAAAAGAAGTGATAATGGATCAGTAAGATTATCAGCAGAATTATGCTGCACAAGACAAGAACCCTTTCTCTGGATAGAACTGTGTTCTCATTGAAAAGTAGTTTATACGGAGACATCATATCCTTGGAAACTACAACAAAGGCAGAAATTGGCATTTGAGAAAGAATGAAGGAGGAGATAGAATTCTAAGAAAGATAGCTGAAAAATTTATGAAATGAGCAGCAAATGCCAGCAAAGGATGATCAGTCATCATAAAAGATGATTGGAAAAAAGATAAATAGTGTAACACTAAAAGCTGAAAACAGACTCAGGACTCTGCGGGGTCAGGAAATGTTACACACGAGACAGGACTGAAGGACCTAAGAAGATCTGGCATCAGCTAATTTAAGCATGGGGGCTGGAGAGAAGCACCGAGCTAAACAAGGGAGTAGCACATTGTTTGATGAGATGGCTTCTCGCAACAGAGGGAGTGGGTTCTGATCCGGTTTCAGCATCATTCAGCCTTTGAAGTCACTACATCAAGTATGCGAAAAGAAGTGGCAATGGAATGGCCAGAAGCCCATGATGTCATTGTGATAGATACACAGTATATGCTTTGCAAAACTGAGAAGAAATTTCTTTGAAAAGAAAGGTTAATCTGTTACGCCAGTCAAATGTGATGAGTCTAATACGGATTTACTGTCCAGGTCATGTGGGAGTTCATAGAAATGAAATGGCAGATAGACTTGCTGAACAAAACTGAAATAAAAGGCAGGCTGAGAATGGGCAAGACTGACATAAGTAAAAAGTAAAGGTAACCCTGTCATGCCTTAGAGGCACATAGGGATATGGTGTTAGTGCCCATATTTTCCTTGACCTGTCAGCACACTAGAGAGTGATATGGTCAGTATCACGCCTGGCTGCCTTTTACTTCCCCAACTCCAGAAGAAGTCGGGTACCCATTTCTACAGCTGGGTGACTGGGGTGCCGCCGGCCGGATTCGAACCCCCGACCTTCGCCATGAGAGACCAGTGCACTAACCACTTCGCCACTCAGACACCCTCAAGACTGACATAGACTGTGGGAAATTGAAGAGTGGAAATGGAAGATCAGTGTGGTTGTAAAGAGTTTGCTGTAGCTAGGGCAAATTAAGGGTGCTGGCAGGAAATCCGAGCTGTGTGGCAAAAAACACATTGTAAACAACCAATACTTGATGGGAACTATTGCCAAACAAATTCTAGGGTGGATGCTGTGACATGTGGCAAAGCACATCTGGGGCAGTACTGAGTGCAGTGACGCTGGAGTCTGAACTTTGAACCGTGATCCATTTAGGTAAACCTAACAGAAAAAAAATGGATACTTAGCCATTGTGTTCTCCCAAAACTTTCCCATTTTCCTGGGAAATGGGGAAAGCTGTTACTGTCTGCTATCATTGCCACTATCATCATGTGGTGGAGGAACCAAGAACTCTGCCACATGAAGTTCAGAGTAAGGAACTATTTCTCCAAGAGAAAAAAAAAACAAACTATTTCTCAATTTTCCCTTTTTTTTTTTTCCATTACCAGATTCCTAAAGGGTTCCCATATTTCAGTGTGGATTTTGGCCTTCAGGGAGGCTATGCAACAGTCATTGAGGATGAGAGCAGATTTCCAGTATACTTTGGAAGGGTAGGTTCACCACCTGCTCATGAGGTGATAATCATTTGTATAACAAGCCCAGAGGTGTCATTCCATATGCAGCCAGTGACATATAGTATGAATAATTGGACTAGAGTAGTCTTGATGTCATATAGTCTAGACAGTTTTTTGCTTTTTTTAAAAATTAGCTTATCGTATTTCAGAAACCTTCTTTATAGATATCTCGACTGGAGCGTGTTTTTGAGTTTCATTTATTAGTTTTCAATGTGTTTATCAAAGTGCATTCAGTTGTTCAAAAATTTCACATGCACTGTAGCATTTCTTTAAACTTTTGAAGACAGATCCTTTAGGTTTGGCCTTAGAAGTTATGCCAGTTTTTCACAGTTCGCTTTTGTAAATTATTAGCCAGTATTACAAAGATAATAATTATTTTAAAAATAATAATAATAGTAATTACCAAATACATTCTGGTAAATTTTAAAAACTTCACGTCTTCATAAAAGTTAACTGTTATATTTTGTTGGTCAACGAAAAAAGTCAGTACTTGTTAAATATCATCATCATCATCGGTTCTAAGGACTGTTATTGCCAGAGGTGGGGTGGAGAATTCGCTCTCCGCTCCAACGGCGTGTGTCTCAAATAGCCTCTGGAAGTCAAGTCCAGCTCCTGGCCTTCTCGTGGCAGAACTGTTTAAACTGACAGGAGAAGGGGTGAAGGCGAATATCTGGCGCCTGAAAACCAGACACTTAGGGTAGATGAGAGGCACGTTTGGTAGCTCATCTACCGCTGCTGGCGAGATTCTTCAGCTGCCGTGCGTGGAGCGGTGCTCCTCCCGGCCAGTGAAAAAAGGTGAAAATGGGGTTGCCGTGCACCACCACTGTGCAGAAGGTGGTAGAAGGGATAAAGCGAAGCAAACAATCAAATCACGGCACCTCTGGTCTGGAGGTCGGCCAAGTCCTAAGTGTACTCATATCGGGTGAAATGCCCGAACTGGCTTAACCCAGAGATTAAGACACTGCTAGCGAGACTCTTCGGATGCCGCACATGGAGTGAAGCTCCTCCCGGTCAAGGAAGAAACTGCGAAAAAGAAATAAGGGTTACTATATGGTGCCAATGTGAAAAGGTGAAGGAAAGGATAAAGTGAAGTTTAATTGGTATGTCCAGTAGTATCGCTGCTAGAGCTACACATACCACGGCGCCTCTGCTCTAGAGGCCGGCCACGTCCAAAATACACCAACACTGGTGAAATATGCCTAAACCGGCTCACACCAGGGGTGAAACTTGAAGGCTATACATGTCACAGTATCTCTGCTCTAGAGGTCAGTCACGTCTCAAACAGCCCATACTGGGATAATATGCCTAAACCGGCTCAACCCAGGGGTGGAAGTCACTAGTGGTGAGGATTCGTCCTCCTAGACAAAAGCTCCATCCTGGTCACAGCTAGGAAGGGTAGTGGCCACGACCAAAAAAAAATGCTGAAGTCGGAGACACTGGTCCAGGGTAGTCTAGATAGGCAACCACATCTCACCTGGCGGGGATGTATGCGTATCCTAATCACGCTGAGGTTTTCCGGTGAGAAAGTCTAACACTGGACTGGATGGGCAACCACCTCTCACCCGATGGTGGTACATGGGTATCTCAAGTCATGTCAAGGTTTTCTGGTGAGAAAGTCCAACTCTGGCCTGGGTGGGCCACCACCTCTCACCCAGAGGGGATATACTGATATCCAAAACACGTTGAGGTTTTCCAGTGAGAAAGTCCAACTCTAGACTAAACTGGTGCAGCAAAAACCACGGTGTCATGCAATCCTGCTTCTGAGACCCACCAAGAATACAGGCTCAACCCCTGCGATACTCTGAACCTCTTGTGGTCCTCTCGGGGATCTAGTGTGGTCCTTTTGGGCAGGCCAGCCTACGTCTTCATGGCAGACTGAGCAAGACCACAGTCTGCCCTAGCAAGGAAAGGTGCTGAACTTGGAGGTACCCAGCCAAAAGGCACATCGCAAAAATCGGTGTACCACGCATCATCGCCAGTATGCGTACAAAGAAGAAGAAGAAGAAACCATACCAATTTTTTTTTTAAGTTTAACCATCTGTATCGTTGTTGACCTTTTGCTCTTTTTTCTCTTCTGCTTTTCTTTTTTTTTTTATGGTTTTCATAATTTTGTTATTGACTCTTGTCATTTAACATTTATTTGAGCAGGAAATTGTTGGTGGAATGCTGGATGCTGAGCCAACACTGTGGAGAAAACCCCACAAGCAGAGTTTTGAAGAGCAGCGTCAGAAGGTGCTACAGTTTGCGCAGGGGTGGCAGCCTTACGATTGGACTCAGAAACTGGCAGCAGGGGACTAGACGGGCTTTGATACTGTAGAAATGTACTTTTGTTAATGTGCATCACAGCATTAAATTAATGTGAAACAGCTTCCCATCAGCTGCTTTTTTTTTTTGTTGGTTTGTTTATTTTGCTGGCTCATATTAAAATTACAAGAATTAGACAGCAAGAATATTGCTTTCAGAATTCTGATAATTCAAAACTATTTTGCTTCAAACTGAACAACTAGGAGTCAGCTTTCTTTTTTTTTTTTTTTTTTCTTCCTTTTGTTAGTACTATCAAGGAGGAAAATGAGTGAAAACTTGTAAACCTAGGGATTGGAAAAGTCAAGTTCCTTAGTACCTGGAGGGGTTTTTTTTTTTGGTCATTTGTAAGGAACAGAAATCTTGCTACAGAGATTACTGTAAAATTCTTTGTTACAAGAAATTTTCAGCAAATACAGTTTAACACTGTACTTCCTAAACCGAAATTTTTACTCCAAAATGTGTTTACTGTCGGGCACTTTGGTACAGCATTAGTTTGCTAGAACTGTGTTGGGAATAGAAGCAGTGCCAAACTTTGCAGTAAGCTGAACAAGCTGCAGTTTAGGGCGCACAGCACACAGAGCCCTTGAGAGACTCTTGTAAGAATCATAGTACACAGAGACACTTTCTGGTAGGGCTCACAGTACATGGAGCCCTTGAGAGACTTTCTGGTAGGACTCATAGTACACAGAGCCTTTGAGAGACTTTCTGGTAGGGCTTATAGTACACAGAGCCTTTGAGAGACTTTCTGGTAGGGCTTATAGTACACAGAGCCTTTGAGAGACTTTCTGGTAGGGCTTATAGTACACAGAGCCTTTGAGAGACTTTCTGGTAGGACTCATAGTACACAGAGCCTTTGAGAGACTTTCTGGTAGGGCTTATAGTACACAGAGCCTTTGACTTTCTGGTAGGGCTTATAGTACACAGAGCCTTTGAGAGACTTTCTGGTAGGACTCATAGTACACAGAGCCCTTGAGAGACTTTCTGGTAGGGCTTATAGTACACAGAGCCTTTGAGAGACTTTCTGGTAGGGGTTATAGTACACAGAGCCTTTGAGAGACTTTCTGGTAGGGCTTATAGTACACAGAGCCTTTGAGAGATTTTCTGGTAGGGCTTATAGTACACAGCCTTTGAGAGACTTTCTGGTAGGACTCATAGTACACAGAGCCTTTGAGAGACTTTCTGGTAGGGCTTATAGTACACAGAGCCTTTGAGAGACTTTCTGGTAGGGCTTATAGTACACAGAGCCCTTGAGAGACTTTCTGGTAGGGCTTATAGTACACAGAGCCCTTGAGAGACTTTCTGGTAGGGCTTATAGTACACAGAGCCCTTCAGAGATTACAGTCCCTTAGCATGTCGATTGATCAGGCCTTATTATAGACAAATGATCAGACCTTATTATGGTCAAATAGTCAGGCCTTATTATGGTCAAATGATCAGGCCTTATTATGGTCAGATGATCAGGCCTTTTTGTGGTCAGGTATTAAAACCACTTAGTTTGTTGTCTTTTCTGTATATGTTATGGGAGATGTTTTTGTTTTTTTTCTGGGTGAATTTCAGATCCCTTTGTGTCTTGTCTTGACTTTCAGTTAAGTCTTATTGATTTCTGTTGTGAGGTGTCTCATCTCACCTCTGCTGTTTTTGTGTGTGTGTGTGGGGGGGGGTGTTTTCAGGTGTCTCACAGCTTCCTACATCTTCTCTGTTTTGACACCATTTGATTACCTTTCATAATCATACAGTAAAAAATATTTGAAAACTGGGTTTTGGAATGTGTACATATATGTATGTATGGGGTTGAAGATGCTGTCTGTTCTGGCAGTTGGCAGGCAACCTGTAGGTGATGTGCTAGCATCAAGGTTGGCGAGCTATAGCTGACAAGAGGTTCTGTCCAACTTCTCTATTGGTGCACCCAGTAACAGGCTTAGCCTGGCTAATAGAGAAGGAATTGCCATAGTCCCCATAGGTGTGGACTCTGTTAAAGAAGTATTGCACACCACACCCCCCCCCCTGAAAAAATGCCTGCTGTGATCCACACCTGATCTGATGTGATGCTATGTCTCAACATCTCCACAGCATCGGCTACACAGAGCACCAACTTGCAGTTCCAGTGAGATGATGAAGAAGAAGATGTGAATGTATGATGTATGTGTGTGCTTATATACATGTGTGCATTGGAGGGCGTTTATGTGTGTGGTTCATCAGAATTGTTAGTTTCCCACATGTAAATCGGAGGCCATGGAAAAAGTTAAGCGCATTTTAACATGGCTGTTTTGATCAAAATAAATACAGCACAGCAAAGTATTTAATCTTGTGAATGCCTACAACAGAGTATGTAATCTTGTGAATGCCTACAGCAGAGTATGTAATCTTTTGAATGCCTACAGCAGAGTATGTAATCTTTTGAATGCCTACAGCAGAGTATGTAATCTTTTGAATGCCTACAGCAGAGTATGTAATCTTTTGAATGCCTACAGCAGAGTATGTAATCCCTTGAATACCTACAGCAGAGTATGTATGTAATCCTTTGAATGCCTACAGTGGAGTGTTTATTCCTTTGAATGCCTATAGCAGAATATGTAATTCCTTGAATGCCTACAGCAGAGTATGTATGTAATCCTTTGAATGCCTACAGCAGAGTGTTTAATCCTTTGAATGCCTACATCAAAGTATGCAATTCTTTGAATATCTGCAGCAGAGTACATAATCCTTTGAATGCCTACAGCAGAGTATGTAGTCCTTTGAATGCCTACATCAAAGTATGCAATTCTTTGAATATCTGCAGCAGAGTACATAATCCTTTGAATGCATACAGCAGAGTATGTAATTCTTTGAATGCCTACAGCAGAGTATGTAATCCTTTGAATGCCTATAGCAAAGTATGTAATCTTTTGAATGTCTGCAACAGAGTATGTGATCCTTTGGATGCCTACAGCAGAGTATGTAATCCTTTGAATGTCATGCTTATTATATAACACATTGAATTGTTACAAAAATAATATCATTCTCCCATTGATATAGGCTGTTTTCCTCTTACTAGTATCTATTTTCGCATTTTCGTACTTTATAATTTTTTGCATTTAAGCGAAATATGCAAGTATCAAAGTACTATATAGGAAGCGTAAAGCGCTGTCTGCGCATTGTTCCCCTTTTACAATTAGTTAATCTTTTAAAATGAATTATCTCCCTTCGTTTACATTTTCTGTATGTACTCGGCGATAGCTAGCACCCGAACTAGTTGCCTTAGTGGCTAGCTTAATATGGCAAACTGTTTGCTGTCTTTGTCTTGACATCCTGCTTAATAAAATAATGACTGAAATTAATTTAACTGAAACGCACATGGGATTTAGGGAAAAAAAAAGAAGCTACACAAATGCCATCTTCTTCATAAAGAGAAAAATCAGTTGAATGCAATCAGATACTGCACATAGCCTATGTAGATCAAGAAAAAGCATTCAATAGAATAGAGAGATATAAACTGTGGAAAATCTTACAGCACTATGGAGTTAGTACACATCTGATTAACCTTTTGCAATAACTTATATGAAAACAGTCAGTGTACAGTTGGAACAAATGCAGAACGCTCCAAACCAGTCATCATAAAGTCTGGAGTGAGGCAGGGCCGGATACTATCTACTTTTGCTAGTCGTAACATACACTGACAACATCTGCAAAGAAACCAACATACATAGTGAAAATTCCACCATGAAACTGCCCATCAGACCAGCTCCAGAGATAATGCAGATAAACTCCCAGGACCCTTAAGAAAACACACTCAAAAAGTTGGACCATAATAAACTCCCTGTTTTTAGCTGATGGCCAGGCTCGTGCAACCACATCAGAGAAAGACCTGCAGCAGAACATGGATAACTTAAGCAAGGGCATGTACAAGCCACAACATGAAAATGTTGAGTCTGCTGAAAATATAGAAATCATCACCATTGTCAGAGCAGAAATCTGAATAAAGATCTTCCTGAACGGTCAGCCTTTGGAACAAATGAAGCATTTCAAATATCTGGATAGTATAATATCATCTTTTGGGGAAAATGGATGTTGAAATTGAGAACAGATGCAATAAAGCAGATCAGGTCATCGGATAAATGAAAAACAAATACGTCACAAGTGAAAGAAAAAAAGGGCACGGAACAAAACAATTTTCTCCCAACTTTATCAAACATGGGTGCTAACAGCCAAAAACAAAAGGAATATAATCATGGCAGAAATCAGATGCTTAAGGAGAGCAGTAAATAAGTAAAAACACTTTAGACAAGATGGCTCCAACAATATTTACTTGGAATTTATCATCATCATCGCCTTTCACTCCCTTGAGAGCATAGGCCACTGATAAAGGCTCTCCAGTCATCCCTGTTCTTGGAATTATTCTCTGCTTCCTTCCACATGTATCCCTTGTCTCTGAGCACTGTCATAATTTCTCTTCTATAACTAAATCTAGGTCTTCCTTGTTTCCTTGAGGATTCCATGTCAGTGCCTGTCTTGCTATGCTGGTGTCAGATATCCTCAGAGTGTGGCCAATCCACCTCCACTTCCTAGACATGATTTGTAGGTTCATAGGATTATCCTGCCCTTTCTCAGACCTCCTCGTTCCTGATCTTGTCCTGCCATTTAGTGTTTTAAAATCCTCCTCAGGCAGTAGTTCATGAATGTTTGTATCCTCTGTTGTATTGTCTTGGTCATAACCCATGTCTCTGAACCATGTAGCAGGATTTATAGTTTGGGATAAAACAGTTTTTCCCACAGATTCTCCGATACCGTGAACCACACCAGCACCGGGGAAAGCATCATTTCCCATCCATGTTTTTGATGATTAGTAAATTACGACATTATTACGATCAAGTTGCCAAAGAAAGTGAACAGGAAGGCCTTACTTTGAACATAAAAAAGACAGAGACTATCTAAGAAACAGAATCCATCAACATGCAGTATAAAATTAAACGGAACTATTCTAAAGCAGGTGCAGAAATTCAAATACCTTGAAGCAGTAATAACTTCAGATGGGAAATGCAGAACAGAAATTAGGAACAGAACAGGCCAAGCAAAGACTGTATTTCAGAGAATGAGAAACATATTATCCAACACATCCTTATCAATGAATGTTAGAAAACTAGTCCTAAAATGCTATATTGAACCTATCTTGTTATATGGAAGTGAATCATGGACAATAGACAAGTCTGCACAAAAATCATTGGAAGCAGCAGAAATGTGGTTTATTAGAAGAATATTGCGAATCCCCTGGACAGCAAAAATAACTAATGAAGAATGTATGAGAAGATCTGGAGAGACAAAAAATCTTGTCAAAAATATAAGAGAGAGACAGTGTACTTTCATAGGACGTGCAGTGAGAAGAGGGAGCATTGAAAATATTATAACAACAGGAAAAATAGAAGAAAGAAGATCAAGAGGAAGACCAAGAGAAATGATATTGGACAGTCTGACGGAATGGTGTGAGAGGAGATCACCAACTGAGCTGATGGCGTGCATGAAGGATCGTGTACTCTGGAGAAGCATAATAGCCAACACCAGTCGCACGGCACCTGATGATGACGATGATGATTACGATCATGTCTTTGTGAGTTTTGTAATTTAGTCTGGATATTCCAAACACAAGAATGTGAAATATTTTCACGTTGAAGCTATTATGTGAAATCGTGTCCTGAGATATTAGGCATGCAATTAGCAAGATTTTGCGAAGTCTAATTTATTCGGACCTAGTCGGAAACGAAGGCGAAAATCAGGATATTTAAGAGTAATGTTCTAAGTGTACGACTTTATGGAAGTGAATGCTGGAAAAATCACTAAAACTGTTAAAAAAAAACAAGTTGTATTCTTTCCAGACTAAATGTTTATGAGGAATTAGAAGAATATTTTGATCAAACATTGTTAAGAAATAACATCATGTTGGCAGAAATGCAGATGAAGCCACTGACAGCAATTACTGAGGAAAGACGCTGGCGATGGTTGGGACATGTGCTCCGAATGATTGACAACTCACTATAAAAAACAGCGGTAAGATAGATACCACAGGGGAACAGAAGTAAGGGTAGACCAAAGGAGAAATGGAGAAAAACAACAGAGAAGATGCTGGGCAATAGAGGGCTCACTTGGGCATGAACGGGGAAAAAGGCAAAGGACAGGCATTTGTGGAAAACCCTTGTGGAAGCCCCATATGCCTGGGGCACTTAAGGTTCAGAGAGAGAGAATTTCGAAACAAGTTTGCTTGTAAAGTCTGTCACCTTTATCACCTGTAAACCCTGAGTGGTAAAACTACGCTGGAGCGAAGAGCACGAATAACTTTCACACTTCTAAGCCGGAAAATGCGGAGTAAATTACTAAATCACGAGAGATAATTTCTCAGAACTGAGTTACAGAAAACTTTTCTCAGAAATGAGTTACAGAAAACTTTCAGACATCTCTCACCTATTTTGTTTACGTGTTCAGTCGCAGTGGTAATATTTTGTGCATTGTTTAATTTTTAAAAAAAAAGAAAGGAGCACATTTTCATTCCCTTCCCAGTCATTTTGTCGCGTCACATTTTGAATTTTGCCTCCCTGTACAGTCTTGCCGCCCCAACCAATTCTCAAATTAATATTTTTTAAATATAATTTAGAACTTATATTAAAATGTATATCTTGGATCACTACTAACTAATAATGGAGATACAATGAGGGAAATTTAAAAGGAGGACATCTATCGCTCTCCAGAAAGTAAAACAACTAAAGAATATGTGGAGAGGAATAGACAAAACTACAAAAATAAGATTTTTTTAAGGGCATGCATCTTTCCCATCGCAACATATGCCTGTGAGACCTGGACACTTAACAAGACAGCTGAGAAACACATAAATGCCTTTGAATGTAAATGCTACAGAAGAGTTCTTCAAATATCCTGGACACAAAAAAAAAGAACAAATATGTCCATGCTACAAGAACTTAATAGTGAAAAAGGCTAGCTAGTAAAGAGGATTAAACAAAGAAAACTTAAATATTGTGGACACATTACAAATCATGATAATCTAGAGAAGATCGTCTTGGAAGGGTACATAATGGGAAAAAGAAAGAGAGGAAGACCAAGGCGAAGGCGGCTGCAAGACATCGTTGATAATCTACGAATGGATACATCAGGAACAGGGCATCTTGCTTACAGCTGAGATGCCTACAGGAGGCAAAGTTCCGCAGGGGACATGCAAATGAATGAGTTTAAAACTGATTATGTTAAGTAAGCTTCGTCAATTAATGGAAGCAATTAAATAATTACAATAATTAAATAATGTGTTTATTGGACACATTAAACGTCATGATAATTTAGAGAGCAATTTTTTTTTTGTAGAAAGTAGGAAAAAACGAGGCTTTCGTACGGTAAAGTAAGAGAGGACAGTTTTGTAGGATTAGACCCCGAAAAATTCGTAGACAAAGCACTTTAGTGAGACGTGAGAGAAAGAAAAATCATAAGAGAATTACCCGGGATTCGAACCACGGACTCCGGTAGGACGAGCAGCCGTCTAGCCACAAGAGAACAGCGCTGAGGTGCAAGTAGACAACAAAAAAAAGTAGATGAAACTGTGGCATCGTTGATAACTGAGACGAGAAACGGAGAACACCAAGGGTGAAAGAAACTCGCGGTTTCAAGTCTCTGTTGCGTTGTTGAACTCCTTAATGTTTTACTATCATATTTGATCTATTACTGTACTTGTCTTGTATTATCTCCCTGTAACTGCGAGCGGGCTTTGGAGCATAGTATCGGCGTGGGAGCCGGTTATGGCACATTTTTTTCAGTCCTGGAGTACAACTAAAAAGCAGGTTACAAATATTGTAGGATTAAACCTCGAAAAAATCGTAGACAAAGCACTTTAGTAAGACGTGAGAGAAAGAAAAATTACCTGGGATTCGAACACGGACTCCGGTCGGACGAGCAGCCGTCTAGCCACGAGAGAACAGCGTACTATCGACTTAGCCAACTAGCACCCCATATGTGGTAGCTTCTACGGGAATGAAAAAAAAAAAAGAAAATGTTCACGAATATTAATGATCACTAGGATCTGTATTAACAAATCTTGCAAATCGTGTTGTTTGTTCAGTATAACTTACACCTGGAGTACAAACTGTAATTAATCAGTTCATTTTGAATCCTTTTCCCCAAGACAGTGTTACGCCAGTAAGTGTTGGCAATAATAAATGAAAATGTGTGTGTTAAAAAATTATTTTCATATTATTTCATTTTTTTTTTACAATTCATCCCACTTGTCTCGTTTGCCCGCCCTCCCTTTCTTTTTTTCCCCCAAAAACTTCCCGTCCCGTGCAAATGCACTTGCTGCACTTTTGGTAGAATGGCCTTGTGTACTCTGTACAAGTGGTTCCCAAACTGCGGTGATCTGCCTCGCAGTACCTGGTGGCCACCGGCTGCGTGATCAATGTATATTAAGTGCAATCTGTTATAAAAAAAAATTAAGTATATGTTTATCAGATATAAAATGGTGGTTCTCAGCTTACGCGTAGTTGGAAAATTGGTCCTGGATGTGAAAAGGTTTGGAGCCACTGCTGTAAGCAAATACAGTTAGCATTAAAAAAAACCATCTTCTTCAAACATTCTCAGATCTTCTTTCTTGCTCTTCTTCTCTGTGTGCTTCTGCCATTAGCGTCGCAGGTGGTTTCAGACATCGGTCCGGAGCAAGGCAAGAGGCCTGGTTAGCTGTCACGTTATGTTTCCTCAGTGTTTCTTTCATCCCATCTATCCACTTTTTCCCTGGGTAGTCCTCACGCCCTATATCCAGATGTTTTCGAGTTGTATGCACGTGCTGCTGATTGTTCTGGATTCATGCGTATCAAATGCCGGAACCACTTAAATCTCTGATTTTCGATACAGTCCTTGGCAGGTGTTGTTCTCACCATTTTGCCGGAGTATCTCATTTTTGCACTTCATTCCTTCTTGTCTTGTTTACCATTTTTCTTAAGTATTTTTCTTCCTTGACTTATTGAGCGCAACAGTGGACTTCGCCATACAACTTGATATGGGTTGGTACTACAAGAAAAAAAATACAACATTATATTTAGAATGCAAAGGATCAAGACTATCTAGAACAAACGTCTAAATACAATTTGTAACAGTCACAAGATTACACTGCAAGATAAATGTAACAATGACGAAGAAAGCGGGCAAATATTTTGCTGTACAAAAGTTACAAAAGCGAGTGATCGTGAATAAAACTTCTTACAAGACAATCAATACTTCAGAACTGCTTATAGTAAGGTAACCGTGTCATGCCTTAGAGGCACATAGGGATATGGTGTTAGTGCCCATATTTTCCTTGACCTGTCAGCACACTAGAGGGTGATATGGTAGAACTGCTTATACTTGGGGGGAAAAATAAACCACAACAAAAGATGGATAAGTCCATCACTACGGCACGAACAGAAAAAGAGAGTTCAATTCGCAGCTGCAAGGCGATCCACCACTCGTGGAGTCTTATAGGGTTGCTGCACATGCGACTGAAAAACCTTGGCCCAGACATCCGTAAATAATGACAGTTTTAGATGGAGATGTTAATCCTTGAGTTCATGGCTGAATGTAGGTCTATAAAACTGCAAGCATCACCAAGCTACGACAATAAGAAGCGTTTCATCCGAGCTAATGAAGCAGGATTCGTTACTGAAGGCAGGAACAATGACACGAGAGATGAACATTTGAATCTCTGGAATTGCATTTGTAAACAAGTACTCCGCTACTTATCGATTATCTCCCCATTTCAGGAGAAGATCAAAGGAATATTGGCTGCCGCGCTGATGATAATCTTTATGTGTGCTCTATCGGTGTAACCGATCGTTTGTTTATAGGCAAATATTTGAAGAGCGGCTCTTAAATGGTCCTTGGAGAGTTTTTTTTGTGTTTAAAACAGGGCGGATCGATTGAAGAAAACATTCTATCTGAGGTCCAATGCCGAGACATCAAAGACCGATGGCGGTGCTGGGAAAAATGGATTCAGTCGTGGATTGGAGAGCAAATTTGTTGCTTAAAAAAAAAAAGGGGGGGGGGGGGGAGGGGAAAAAAAGGCTGCGAAAGAGGGGTGACAAATATTCCCAAGATTTTGCCGTAGATGCTTTCAACGCCAGAGTAATATTTCTGTGATAATTGTCAGATTTCACGAAGACTGAGGCCTCTCACAAGAAGGCAAAGAGGAGGAGAAAGACTGATGGAGACACACAGACAAGAGGAACTGCACGTGACATTTCTTTCCTGCAGATACATAAAACAATTGTTGACAACCGTGGTGGGGGTTGCCTTTGTTTATCTTGCTTCACGTTGCCACTTGTGCAGAAAACGGAACCTGAGACTGGGACATTAGAGTACCGCAGTAACTGTGGAAGTGTTGAGTACGCCGTCTCGATTAGGACGCCATATTTGAAATACTGCAGGAATAAGCTCTCTAGGAAATAAATACTCAAATAACATATCTTTTCATTGCCAGCTCAGTCTGTGCCCCATACTGAAATAAGGTATCTTTTCGTTGCTAGTTCAGTCTGTGCCCCATAGTGAAATAACGTATCTTTTCGTTGCCAGTTCAGTCTGTGCCCCATAGTGAAATAACGTATCTTTTCGTTGCCAGTTCAGTCTGTGCCCCATAGTGAAATAACGTATCTTTTCGTTGCTAGTTCAGTCTGTGCCCCATAGTGAAATAACGTATCTTTTCGTTGCCAGTTCAGTCTGTGCCCCATAGTGAAATAACGTATCTTTTCGTTGCTAGTTCAGTCTGTGCCCCATAGTGAAATAACGTATCTTTTCGTTGCCAGTTCAGTCTGTGCCCCATAGTGAAATAACGCATCTTTTCGTTGCCAGTTCAGTCTGTGCCCCATTCTGAATAATGTAACTTTTCGTTGCCAGTTTAGTCTGTGCCCCATAGTGAAATAACGCATCTTTTCGTTGCTAGTTCAGTCTGTGCCCCATAGTGAAATAACGCATCTTTTCGTTGCCAGTTTAGTCTGTGCCCCATAGTGAAATAACGCATCTTTTCGTTGCTAGTTCAGTCTGTGCCCCATAGTGAAATAATGTAACTTTTCGTTGCCAGTTTAGTCTGTGCCCCATAGTGAAATAACGCATCTTTTCGTTGCTAGTTCAGTCTGTGCCCCATAGTGAAATAACGCATCTTTTCGTTGCCAGTTTAGTCTGTGCCCCATAGTGAAATAACGCATCTTTTCGTTGCTAGTTCAGTCTGTGCCCCATAGTGAAATAATGTATCTTTTCGTTGCCAGTTTAGTCTGTGCCCCATAGTGAAATAACGCATCTTTTCGTTGCTAGTTTAGTCTGTGCCCCATAGTGAAATAACGTATCTTTTCGTTGCCAGTTCAGTCTGTGCCCCATAGTGAAATAACGCATCTTTTCGTTGCCAGTTCAGTCTGTGCCCCATAGTGAAATAATGCATCTTTTCGTTGCCAGTTTAGTCTGTGCCCCATAGTGAAATAACGCATCTTTTCGTTGCCAGTTTAGTCTGTGCCCCATAGTGAAATAACGCATCTTTTCGTTGCCAGTTTAGTCTGTGCCCCATAGTGAAATAACGCATCTTTTCGTTGCCAGTTTAGTCTGTGCCCCATAGTGAAATAACGCATCTTTTCGTTGCCAGTTTAGTCTGTGCCCCATAGTGAAATAACGCATCTTTTCGTTGCTAGTTCAGTCTGTGCCCCATAGTGAAATAACGCATCTTTTCGTTGCCAGTTTAGTCTGTGCCCCATAGTGAAATAACGCATCTTTTCGTTGCCAGTTTAGTCTGTGCCCCATAGTGAAATAACGCATCTTTTCGTTGCCAGTTCAGTCTGTGCCCCATTCTGAATAATGTAACTTTTCGTTGCCAGTTTAGTCTGTGCCCCATAGTGAAATAACGTATCTTTTCGTTGCCAGTTCAGTCTGTGCCCCATAGTGAAATAACGCATCTTTTCGTTGCCAGTTCAGTCTGTGCCCCATAGTGAAATAACGCATCTTTTCGTTGCTAGTTCAGTCTGTGCCCCATAGTGAAATAACGCATCTTTTCGTTGCTAGTTTAGTCTGTGCCCCATAGTGAAATAACGCATCTTTTCGTTGCTAGTTCAGTCTGTGCCCCATAGTGAAATAACGCATCTTTTCGTTGCTAGTTTAGTCTGTGCCCCATAGTGAAATAATGTATCTTTTCGTTGCCAGTTCAGTCTGTGCCCCACTTCTCATCCTCTCCTCCTCCTCCTCCTCCTCCTCAAGGTATATAAATAAGGATAAGAGAAAAGAATATGTAAAGGATGATGATGATGCAGAGATGTGCAGTCAAACAAGAAGAGAAAAGTTTAATTCTGCAGAAGGAAGTTATGAACCGCTCACACAAGTGCAAAGATAAACGTCGTAAACTTTTCCGCCATATAATATGGAATAGTAATCTGCACGAAATTTTTCTATCTTTACTTTAGGGGGGGGGGGGGAAATCGAGATAAATCTAGCATTTGTACAGGCTGTCATCACTATGTATCTTGTACATCCAATGTAACATAAGAAGGAAGATCTCCGTGTGTGGCCACTTCGAAACGACCTACTACCATTGGCGTTTTAGTAAGATCAGGAATCATAGACTTGTTTTCCGTCTAAACTGCATAGCTTCTTCCCTAATAATAAACGGCCTGCTCTAGAGGGCAGCGAGCTATCAGTGGAATGTGTTACCTTGAGGGCTATCCCTTGAAATGAGGAGCACACTCCCCCTATATCCACTAAAGGTAAGCAAATAGTCGGGGAACCCACGCATTTACTCACACTTCTTTTATTTTCTGGACGTGACTAGAAAAGCGAAGATAGGTTTAAGCCGGTTTTGTAACGTCTATGATACAGCAAATGAACACTTTTGTGATTATTTTAACGAGTGACTCCGTTTTTTGAAGCGTATAGTTACCAAAGCACGCGGCTGATATAGTAAAACAGAGCTGACATGAAGGAAGCAATTGTTTCTTCGACGAGGCACTGAAACAGTTTCTTAATTTACCAAATGAATCAAGAGAAAGAAAGTAGTGTTCTAGCTTAAACTACAGATCCGGTGTATTCATCGAAATTGACGAAGTTTGCCTGCCATAAATACCTTGGAAGTTTCACTCACGCAAAGCAGAATTTTATTTACCATGCGAACTCAGACCAAGATCTTTATCTGCAGAATCATCCAGATCTCATGATGAAGGTGAATGAAGTTGTACAGCGTAGATTTAAACAAAAAAAAAAAAAAGTGACAAGAAAGAAAGGAAAACAAATTTTGCTACATAATTTTCTTGGTCTGTGCGTCTTTTCTTACACTTTTTTTTCACTCTGTATGTACCAAACTAAACAGCATCTGTTCACGAACGGTTAAAAATTGTGCGTGCAAGTGACAAGATAAGAAACGACGCGCTTGTGTTTTCCAAGTCGTCCTGGATTATCATTTCATTTCTTACGTTTATTTCTTTCTTGACTTGCACCGTCATCGTCGCCGCCACTGCTGGCAAGACATATGAATTCATCTTATCTGTCTCCTATCTGCGCTATTCTCAGACTGAATTTGCTGTTGTTCCTTCACAGCATTTCTTCTCACAGTTTTGCTTTTTTTTTGCTGACTTTAATTTTTATTACTGCTGTTTTTAGATATTCGAATCAGAACCCGTTCTGAACTGTACTGAAAAAACAGCAAATAAAATGGTTCACAGTGAGCAACGTCTTACAGACCACACAAAGGCATAGAAAGGGGCCGCCCATGCAAACGATGGACCGATGGTATAGCAGAGTCCCTGAACATCCCAATATACGAAGCCAACAGGCGAGCCATTGGGAGACAATTGCACTTCACCTCTACACGTAGCAGTAAATGAGGAAGGACATGACAAGACAAGATTCAGCTGTCCTGTGTTCCTATGCGTGTCTTATGCTTATACCAAAAACAGCACGAAATACAAAAGTCTAAGACTTATAGTTCGACTGTGAAGTACAAAATAAAATCATGCCATTCGTTTTAATTATCCCTCGTGTTATCTAATCCTCAGAAGTCGAGAATAGAAGCAGGGGACATAATACATACTTGCTGAACCCCACACTATAAGTGAATCAGCCATTTATTTTTAGTTTCTAATGTAGGAGGGAATGTTTCTGTAGTTTCCTTTCGCAAAATGTTGGCAATTATCGCAAGAAATTATACCCATTCATAATCATCATTATGAACGCGTGGCCGAAGTCTTTCATAACCCATTTGTGCGGCTTCGTGTGGAAGTATCTTTTCGAGCATAGAACAAGAAATAAAACATCTTATCCAGAAAAGCTATCAATTTATTCCCTGACGTTGAGGAAACAGTCTGGAAGTGAAACAAGCCGGCGCCAAATTGAATCAAACCCAGCTGACTGCGATTATAACTTTCAAACGTGAGCAACCATCTTCGATGCAAGAATGTATGGCTCCATAATCACTGCGAAAGCTTTAAGAAAAATTTGTCTTGCAGCGATGTTTGCATGTCCAGCGCAATCAATGAGCATGACTGGGGGAGAGATATCAATCTGTCGAGGCATATCCGGCTTCGACGTCTCATAAACAGGAATTCTGGGCCATTTACCCTGGGAACTATATCATTTGTCGCCGTAACATAGTATGGTTTCTTAGCAAATCAGAGGGCGGAGAAATAACATTTAGCCACTGAAATTTTCTTTCCTAATTGTATGTTCTTTTAATAGCATCAGGTTTTCTTTTTAAAAGGTGTTTCTATGATTGTTTGTCACTTTGTGCATGAGATAATCGCCATGAAGTTCTTTTGATGTTCTCTTTGTCCCTCAGCTGGTAATTTGTTTTGGCGGAGTCCATCAAAGAGCAACAATTATTTTTTTTTTCCTGAACTTAAAAATTAATGTATAGAAATTATTATAGTTTTGTTTCTAAACAGTAGTAATTGGTTCGTCTATTACAGTATCTTCTGGATGGACTAACGCTTGTGAGATCATACCCGAAGTTAATTCTCTCACTTTGTCTTCTCTCATTTCCACCTATCGCAGTGGTGGCCAAACCGTGGCTCGCAAAAAAAAAACAAAACAACAACAACAAAATCCAAACCACTCCTGGGGGTCCACCAAGAAAATGGGTACAAGGGTTAACGTTCTGGGAAGGAAGAGGAATGAGGCGGCTAGCTAAGGAGCCCGTGCTGATGGTGACGCTAGTCGGCAGTTTCTGGTCAACCACTGGCTAGACAGCAGAGCACTTAAGTTTGGCCGTGTGTCACACCTTCTCTTCTCAGGCTTTATATGACGCTTCTAGTCCTGTCATGTCTCTCATTTACCTTTACCTTCTCTTCTCAGGCTTTATATGACGCTTCTAGTCCTGTCATGTCTCTCATTTGGCCAATTACATTTTATTTGCTTTGGTAAATTGTTTTGTCGTTCCCTCCCCCCACCCCCACCCCAACCCCCAACAGCTTTTTCAGTCTCACAGTTTCGCAACTGAATTGTATTATTAGTCTCTTAAAGAAAACTGGGGAGAAATGAAAAGGAAAGAGAGGAGACTAAGAGGTGACAAAATATATATATAAACATTGCTCTTAACAATATGTGGTCTGATTGGCTGGGTAGTTAGGCGCTCATTCTGCTAATACAGTGGTACCGGGTTCAAGTTGAACGTGACACTGTCATGTGCCGAGGTCTTGCAAATAGGCCATAACACTGTTTTCTCACTACGTCTTAATGGCATGGAACAGGGGATTTTGCCTTTTCTTAACAATATATCGCACACCCCCGTGATGTGTAGTATCGGGATATTTAAAAAAAAAAACTATCTTGATATTTTATTATCGCTTGGAAATCTTCTGTTTGTTCTGGTATTAAGTTGAGAGCTCTATGAAACATTTTCTTTTTAATATCAATGATATGGCGGGCACACTTGCTGGACAGACAAAAAATGAACGGCAGACTGTTAGTGGACAAGGGAGACTGTCAGTGGACAAGGGAGACTGACAGTGGACAAGGGAGACTGACAGTGGACAAGGCAGACTGACAGTGGACAAGGGAGACTGACAGTGGACAAGGCAGACTGACAGTGGACAAAGGAGACTGACAGTGGACAAGGCAGACTGACAATGGACAAGGGAGACTGACAGTGAACAAGGCAGACTGACAGTGGACAAAGGAGACTGACAGTGGATAAGGCAGACTGACAATGGACAAGGGAGACTGACAGTGAACAAGGGAGACTAACAGTGGACAAGGCAAACTGGCAGTGTACCAGGGAGACTGACAATGGACAAGGGAGACTGACAGTGGACAAAGGAGACTAACAGTGGACAAGGGAGACTAACAGTAGACAAGGCAAACTGACAGTGTACCAGGGAGACTGACAATGGACAAAGGAGACTGACAATGGACAAGGGAGACTGACAATGGACAAGGGAGACTAACAGTGGACAAGGGAGACTAACAATGGACAAGGGAGACATTGCTAAGGCTGTATTGGACAGACTGCGGGAAAATGAAGAGCAGGAATAGAAGAACAATGTAGCTATGAAGAGACTGCTGAAGCTAGGAAAAATTAGAGGTGCTGGAAGGAAATCCGAAATGTGTGGCAGAAAACACATCGTAAACAACCAACATTTGACAGGAACTATTAGCAAACATACTCTTCAATGGATGCTGCGGGTTGTCCCGAATGCAGTGAAGCTGGAGTCTGAATTTTGAACTTTGAACATTTTTTTTTTTGACTTTGATTAGTGTGGAAACAAGCTGAAAGGTGATATCAAATTTGATAACATCAGGTGCCAGGAAACAAGCTGTTGTGAAGACGTGAGGGGGGGGGGGGTTGACCTTACACGGCACTTTCTCACTGAAATCCGCGCAAGTGGCTATCATCCGGGCTCTGCCATGAGTTTTTGTCCAATAGAGTAGGTTTCTTTTGAGACCCCCCCTGTGAAATACTGTTTCCCGTTTAAGAAATGTTTGATATTTAGAGGCAAGGAGTGAGCCTGTGTAGCAGATGCTATGTACACGCGTTGAAGAGCCTTACAGGAGCAGCAGGGACGGCATCATGCTGGCTCGTTCCCTGTCGCAGGCAAAAACGCGGACGTTCCACTTCTGCTAGATAAGAAAGCGCGGGTCTTGATAGGTTTAGTGGGTATAGTTGAAAAAGTGAATGTAGCAAAGTATTTCCACGTTAAAAGTATACGTATTGTGATCAAAATAACTGTAAATGTATGAAGATTTCATAAATGCAGAGTTTTTTTTTTTCAGCGCCGGGTGAGAGGTGGTTGCCTATCTAGACTGCACTGGTCCAGTGTCTCCGAATTCAGTATTGTGTGATCGTGACCGCTACCCTTCCTAGTTGTGACCAGGACGGAGCTTTTGTCCAGGAGGACGAATCCTCGCCATTAGTAAGTTTCGCCCCTGGGTTGAGCCGATTTAGGCATATTATCCCAGTATGGGCATGTTTAGGACGTGACCGACCTCTAGAGCGGAGGTACCATGACATGAGTGGCCATCAAGTTTCACCCCTGGTTTAAGCCGGTTTAGGCATACTTCACTAGTATGGGTGTATATCGGACGTGGCCGGCCTCTAGAGCAGAGGTGCCGTGGTATGCGTAGCTCTCGCCTCGAGACCACTGGACATACCGACTAAGCTTCACTTTATCCTTTCCATCACCTTTTCACATCGGCGCCGCACAGCAACCCTAATTTCTTTTTCGCATTTTCTTCATTGGCCGGGAGAAGTTTCACTCTACGCACGGCATCAGAAGAATCTCCCCAGCAGTGAAGAGAATGAGCTAAATTTGATATTTAGAGGCAACGAGTGATCCAGTGTAGCAAATGCTATATGGTTGCGTGGAAGAGCCTTACAGAAGCAGCAGGAATGACTACATGCTGGGCGTGGAGCATGCACAATAGTAAAATTTATATAGCTTTATTTGTCACTTTTAACACAGTTTCTTACATATATTGAACATTGCATAAAAACACCAAACAACATGCACTGTAACAGATAACAAAAAAAACGATTTTGAAACACCATCTGCTGGACTATCATTGAGCGATCTTCAAAAAAACCTGCAATAATAAAACTTAAATGGCTCAATTTGTCACAGTCTTTACATAATGGGAAAAAAAGGAAAGAGAGAAAGACCAAGGCGTAGATGTCAACAAGACATTCTGGACGATTTACGAATGGATGAATCAGCGGCAGGGCATCCTGCTTATAAACGGAGAGACCTTCAAGAGAGCTGTTCGGGAGGCTAATTTCCATAAGGGACATGCTGATGAATGAATTTGTCACTTCTAACACCAGTCCTGTGTGACAGAATAGCTAAGATTCGTTTCAAGATTATAAGCCATACAGGGGGTGGTTGTTCAAGTCTGTGAAAAAAAAAGAACGAAAAAAGAAAAGAATAATCAACAGCTTACAGACATCTGGGAGTCATCCCCCCCCCCACCCTCACCCCAACTCACACACATATCACTTACATGGAGTGACACTGATTTAAAAGAAAAACCAAACAGCATGGGACTGCAACAGACGAGAAGAAGAAGAAGAAGAAGAAGAAGAAGGAGAAGAAGAGAAGAAGAAGATTCTGAAACACCGCCCGCTGGACTGTAGCGCACTGACTGATCTTCAGAAAAACCTGTTACCAACGAAACTCGACATACTGTAGAGAGATACAGAGTAAGTGAAAAAAAAAAAAAGCAAAGAAAAAGATTTGTACAGCCCACTACCTAAAAGAAAAGAGAAAATGAATGGAAACTCGTAAAAATGGGCATGAGAAAAGTCAAAATCAAATCCACAAATTACAACCATAAGCATACAATATTTAGCGTATAAGAATATAACAATATACGAAGCCACTGCAGTAAAACTGTGATACCAAAGTGTATCACCTAGGAGCACAAAAAAAAAAAAAGTAGGAAAAAATCATAACCATAAAATGACAGTATAGAAAAGTGCAAACATTACATTAGTAACACTTTTACTATTTTGTGGTAGTCACAGTTTATGGCTAAAACAAATATAAATAAATAAAATGCTAACCACGGTTAATGGAGGCAAACCAGCAAACACCACGCGCTTCTGAAATCAGATCCTTTAGCTCTGGCTTTCTTTGATTGGCCATGACAAGAAGTGTGAAAAGCCGGAGTGACTCATCTCTGATTGGTTAAGTAGAAAAAAAAAATCAGTGTAATTCTGATTGCGGGGAAAAAAGGAAACGGCATGAATTTAATATCTGGTCATAACACAAAAACGTTGAAAACTACGTACATGTAGTTAAAAAGCTGTGAAATATAACGAGCAGTTTAACAAAAATGAAGAGTTAATTAGGAATGACAGCTAATTAATATTCTTGAACAAGAAATAATAAACATTAAATACGACACGGCTACATCTTTTTCCAATTAAAGGGGGGAGGGGGGGGGAAGTCTTAAATTTAAATGAATTTTAAAAAAAACACGGTGAAGGAAAACAGATGTTATATTTGAACGTAACCAAAGATATGAGAATCAGGCAGGGCTCAACGACTGACAAAAAAAAAAAAAAAGCTTTATTATTTGTTCTTTCTTCGTTTCTTTTTCTCCTTTTCGTTAGAGTTTCTTGTGGGAAGAGAGAGAGAGAGAGAGAGAGAGAGAGAGAGACAGAAAAGAAGCAGACAGAGAGAGAGAGAGAGAGAGAGAGTTTGGACAGTAAAATTATATTAATGTTTGTACATCACGGAAAGCCCAGGAGTAGATTCTCAAAATGCGAACACTGACAGTTTTTTTTTTTCTTATTTCGACACAAAGTAGTAAGAGAATGAAAGATGATGAGTGGTGGGGGTTGGGGCGTATGTGGCGAGAGCCAATTATATATATATATATTTTTTTCCCAGAGTCCGTTACCTAAAAAACAGTTTGAGAACCTCTGGTTGTAAGAGGGGGCAGCAAAAGGGAGATAAATGAACTTTTTCTGCTAAACTGGAAAAATGTTGGGGCATCTTGGCAAAGTGGATTGTGTGTGGGTTGTTTTGGTGGTGAGGGGAGACAGAGAGAGAGAGAGAGAGAGAGAGAGAGAGAGAGAGAGGGAGAGAGAGAGAGAGAGAGAGAAAACAGTAACGGAATTATCAAGATCAACGAAATCGCCAGATGGTGTAACAGCAAAAATGGGGGTAACTCACTAACTCCATCTGCAAACCGTAAAGACCCCAAAAGCTTTAATGACATTCATATTTGCTTAACCAGGGGGAGGACAACTCGCCTCATGATGCAGCAGAAGCGGATGTTGGAAGAAGGAAGACCCACGCCTGCTGCTCCTCAATGGCCATTGTTGTTCAGACATAATAATTCTCTCCCCTCCTTTTTTTTTGTTTTTGTTTTGGCCCGCCTTATAACCCGCTTCATCAAAGACACAAAAGCCAGCGTTTGTCTGCTCTGCCAAGCAAACCCGCGATTGTAATTTGTTCTCAGTGGGAAGTCCTCAAAGCTCTGAAGCAAAAGAGAAGTGTCTCCGCAGATATGAGATTTATGACCTCTTTGTGCGTGCGCGCGCGCGTGGTGTGTGTGTGTATGTGTGTGTGTGACCAGAAACCGGTGCTGATGGCGGGACACCAAGACGGGGAATCTCATATTCATTGTATTCAATGTTTGTGAGATGGAATTGAAGTGTAATTTCAACCCCCCCTGCCCCCTACCCCCGGCTTTCAGCGACCCCGGCCCGCCCCCCCCCCCGCACCCCTCCCTCGATTTCAGAAACAGGAAGTCTTGTCAGCTTCCGTGGATCATTCCATGACCAGTCTCTGGGTCTTTTGAAGTCAGCTGGTGCTAATTACACGGGTGTGATAATGGACACTTGCCAGGTAACATAGCTCACCCTTGGGTACATCCCGCTCTCAGGTAATTCAAGGACAGTGTCAGAAAAAGAAACACAGAGGTCAGTATCTCAGGTAAAACATATTGAATACGCTGGGAATGGACTGGGGAGGAATAGACTGGACAGTTGCTAGAAGGACGGCGAAGAAGCCAGGTTGAAGGAGGGTTGCTTGGAAGATGTTCATTGGAAAGAGTTACCTTTACCCTTTTTTTTTTTTGCCCTGCACAAACACGAACGCACAGACTGATACACATTTAGATTTCACAAAAATGCCATCTATTTGCGAACAACAATCTCTTTTGAAAAAGGTTTAACTTGTTTAATTTCAAAGAAAAGTACTCGATTCTTTTTCCACGAAAGATTTTGAACTCCCCTGCTACACAACTTACCGAAGACTCAAACCTCGTGTGACAGGTGAGGTATGAAAGAAATGAACGGATCTGCGCCGGAGCTGGCTGGATAATTACTTTCTTCCACCTTATCTTTTTGTCTCCGTAACATTCCTTTCTTGCTCAGCCACGAGCCCCCGTGACTTCCAAAGAGAGATGCACCAATTTGGGTTTTGTATCTGGGCTTAACTCGACAAAGCTCAAGAATAGGTAGTCCAGACTTTGTAAAAAGCGCATATAAGAATAACAAGTATGTTTTTGAAGCTTGGTACCTGGGGGTTGGGGGGGGGGGCTGTGAAAACTCTGTCCGATTAGTTAATCAGCGATTCATAGCTGACATGCTAGCATCAGGGTTAGCGAACCATAGCTGGTCAAGACCCTGTCCCACCTCTCCGTTGGTACCCCTAGTAACAGGCCTAGCCTGGCTAACGTGGCAGGGATCGCCATAGTCCCCATGGTGGTGGAGTCTGTTAAAGAAGCGTTGCACACCCCTTGCTTTTTTTAGCTGTACTCCGGGACTGAAAAAAAAGCAGCTGCCATAACCCGTTCCCATGCCGATACGATGCTGTAGCCCAACACCTACACAGCATCGGCTGCAAAGAACACCAGATCGTAATTACAAGAAGATAGCACAAGATAAGACAAGACAAGCTTGAATGCGGGGGTGCTAGTTGGCTAAGTCTATAGTACGCTGTTCTCTCGTGGCTAGACGGCTGCTGGTCCTACCGGAGTCCGTATATGCAGGAAACTCTACTGTAGAGAGCGGAACATCAACACAACTCCTTCAGATCATCAGAGAAAGTACCTCCCCCCACCCCTCAGACAAGTGTTTTGGCCTTATTAAAATCCCGACACTCTAAGGGGGGTGACCCCCTCTCGGTCATGACTCCCAGAGGTCTTGTGAGTTGTTGCTTTTTTCATCCCGGGATTGAATTGGCACTGCACTTTGAAGTGCATCTTTAGCGATTTAGCTAAGGAGGTAGCTAAGACTAATGGTTGTGGCAAACGACATTTATGTTCTCAACGCTTGTTTCGCATACTACACAGTCAGCATGAAGCCTTTTCTGCTGTTTCTGAAAAGCTTTTCAATGCCCTTGCTCTTGCTTGTCCCTTTATGCCCAGTTGCTTACATAGGTCATGTGCTGATGTTGCTACAAATCCTCTCGCTCCCACTTCTACAGCTATAACTATTGCCCTGACTCCTGCCTCCTGCCTCTGTTGCTTGACCAGGTCATTGTACTTCTCACATTTAAATAGATGTTGCTCCTCTCTTCTTGTTTCGTACGGAACCGTAAGCTCGATCATTATTAATTCCTGTTTTTTTCTATGGAGTACACTACACTATCCGGTCGCATTCCTGTGTTCTTGATGGCAGTCGGGTATTCTCTTCTTCCTGGTAGGTCCGCTATCACATACCAGTCATTTCCACTGTCTAGCAGTGATGGTAAGGGATTGTACCTGATTTCAATATTCGATGTCGTACCAGCGCCTATGAAGTAGTCCGTGTTCGAATCCCAGGTAATTCTCTTGTGGTTTTTCTTTCTCTTACGTCTCACTGAAGTGATTTGTCTACGATTTTTTGGAAGTCTAATCCTACAAAACTGCGTTCTCTTACTTTACTGCGTCCATATATGACTCTTTGTGAAAGTGCTCTAGAATCATGACGAAACAGAGCTAACCAAGATTTTAATCCCACCTCTTCTATGGTGCTCGCAGTAACAGGTTAAGCACAGCTAACATGGCCAGATCTCGACGTGGCTCCGTCATGATAGTGGAGTCTGCTGAGAAACTTGCATATTTGGGTCGTCCATTCTGGGTCTTCTTAGTAACCCATCACAATCCACGGCAAGTCGGGTGCAACGCGCTCTTTTCCAAGATCTTAACGGCGTCGTTTGTCTGGGGGCATGCGGGTGTGCATGGAAATGAGTTGGCTGATAAACTGGCTGGACATGTTGAAATACAAGTCAGGCTGAGAGTAGATAAGGAAGACCGTATTAGACGGACTGCAGGAGGATGAGGAGAGGGAGTGGGTTGACAATGTTCGTATACAGACCCTGAAGACACTGGGACAGAGCAAGGTTACTGGAAGAAAATCTGAACTAAGTGGGAGAAAACTTTTAATAAACGAGGAAAATCTGAATTAAGTGAGAGAAAACTTATAATAAATGAGGAAAATCTGAATTAAGTGAAAGAAAACTTATATTAAATGAGGAAAATCTGAACTAAATGGGAAAAAACGTATAATAAACGAGGAAAATCTGAATTACATGAGAGAAAACTTATAATAAATGAGGAAAATCTGAACTAAATGGGGGAAAAAACGTATAATAAACGATGAAAATCTTAATTAAGTGGGAGAAAACGTATAATAAACGAGGAAAATCTGAACTAAGTGGGAGAAAATTCATAATAAACGAGGAAAATCTGAACTAAGTGGGAGAAAACTGATAATAAATGAGGAAAATCTGAACTAAGTGGGAGAAACCTAATAATAAACGAGGAAAATCTGAACCAAATGGGAGAAAACATATAATAAATGAGGAAAATCTGAACTAAGTGGGAGAAAACTTATAATAAATGAGGAAAATCTGAACTACGTGAGACAAAACTTATAATAAACGAAGAAAATCTGAACCAAGTGAGAGAATGAGTATATAGGAAGAAAATATCTGAAGTAAGTGGAAGAACGAGTATAATAAACGAAGAAAATTTTTGAAATAAGCAGGAGAAAACTTGTAATAAACGAAGAAAATCTTAACTAAGTTTTAGAAAAAGTATAATAAACGAAGAAGTTCTGAAATAAACGACAGAAAACGTATATTAACGAAGAAAATCTGAATTAAGTGGGAGAAAAAGTATAATAAAGGAAGAAAATTTGAACTAGGTGGGAGAAAACTGATAATAAATGGGGAAAATATAAACTAAGTGGGAGAAAACTGATAATAAATGAGGAAGAATCTGAATTAAGTGGGAGAAAACGTACAGTAAACGAAGACAATCTGAACGAAGTTGCATAAAACGTATAATAAACTAAGAAAACCAGAACTAAGTGGGAGAAAACCTATAATAAAGAAGAAAATCTGAAGTGGGAGAAAACCTATAATAAAGAAGAAAATCTGAACTAAGTGGGAGAAAACCTATAATAAACGAAGAAAATCTGAATTAAGTGGGAGAAAACCTATAATAAACGAAGAAAATCTGAACTGGGAGAAAAGGTATAATAAACAACCAACATTTGACCGGAACCAGTACTAGACAGACTCTTCGATGGATGTTGGAGTGTCTTGAGTGCGATGATGCTGAATTCTGAATTCCCGAAACCTGAAAATCTCAAACGGCGTCGTGTAACAGAATATCTGCTGGGCAGGCTGTACAAGCCTCCACACGTTAACTCCCCTGAGCTGCTGTAATACTAAGTCAGTCAGTGTTTCCCAAAATGGGCAATAACACCCCCTTTTTTTTCCTTACCCCCCCCCCCCCCCCGGCGCCCCCCCCCCCCCATAAGAGTTGCAAAGGATGAGGGAGCGGTGAAAGAAAATTGGTCAGCGGGACTGTTCCCTCTAAGCAGCGCGGCTGCGTGCAGAAAAATATCATGCGCGCACAAACTTTTTGGAGCTGCGCGCAAAAAGAAAAACAAACAAACAAACTGAAACTGCTTGTTTTATTTTCCAGTTTCCAGATGTTACTCCGTGCTACAATTGCGATCAAGAAAACTACAATGATGGTACATGTCTTTCCTTTTACTGTTTCTTTCTTGTTGAGATATGACTTTCGGATCGGGTGTTTCAACTGATCTTTTATCGCGTAGGTTTGGTAGTACTGTAGCAGAATCGTGACGAGGCAAGTGGGCGCACAAACGGGTAATTAAAATAAACGGGCAGATGAATTCCCACTGCGTTGTGGCAAAGGAGAATGTCCACTGAGCTGCTCGGGTATGCAAATAGATCTTGGTAACTAACACCAGACGTCGTGATTCGTGACCACCAACATTAGAGCCGTCCGTTTTGTTTTGTTTTTTAAATACCAGTAACTGAAAAGTACATCAGTTTTATCCTGTTATTAAATGCACAAGGCTTTACAGCTAAATTACTGTTATATATATATATATATATATATATATATATATATATATATATAAGAATTAGAAAAATATTTTGGCCAAACACCATAAGAAATAACATCTTATTAGCAGAAATGCAGATGAAACCACTGACAACAATTATTGAGGAAAGACGATGGCGATGGTTGGGACATGTGCTCCGAATGACTGACAACTCACTACCAAAAATAGTACTAAGATGGACACCACAGGGGAACAGAAGTAAGGGTAGACCAAAAGAGACATGGAGAAAAGCAACTGAGAGGATGTTGAGCAATAGAGGGCTCACCTGGGCAAGAGCAGAAAAAAAGGCGAAGGACAGGCATTTGTGGAAAACCCTTGCGGAAGCCCCATGTGCCCTGGGCACTTAAGGTTCAGATATATATATATATATATATATATATATATATATGTGTGTGTGTGTGTGTGCGTTCGTGTGTGTGTGCGTTCGTGTGTGTGTGTGTGCGTGTGTGTGTGTTACTACTCACATTTGCACAATATTTTTTTGCACATGAGCTGAACATTTTGGACACAGACCGCGAACCCTTAGAGGGATTGATTGATTGATTGATCTTTATTTCAAAAAAGGGTTAAGAATTGGGCACGCGGGCCCGTCTGACATTCTGCCCGTTATACATTGGGAACATTGGTCAGCGGGAGGAGGGGGAGGGCAGTGGAATAAAAGGGGGCAACGGGGGAGGGTTGAGGAGAAAACGAAGCAGCCGACCGGGGGGGGGGGGAAGGGCAGTTAGTACCTTCCTTCGACAGTCCAAAAGATTTGAAGGCCGCAGGCACTTCAGTGGTTTCAAACGGATCCTTTTATTAAGTGCCGCCAGGGAATGCGCAGAGCGGTCATGAAGTATCTATCACTATCGTAACAGCGTTTCTAAGAGTCCAGAAGAATGTCTGCAGCTCTAGAAGCAGAAAAGAAATGCAGACAACATAATGTGGAATATCTGAAATATGGATTTCACCAAACAATCAGCAGCAATCATTCTGTCTACTAAAAAAAAGTCTTTTCAAACGAAGTAGAGTAGTATATAAAGGGGGTGGGGGTGTTGAGGATGTGGCCTGGGAGAAAAAGGAGGCGGCAGCAGGAAATAAACATGGGAAACACTGTACTAAGTGATGGCACTTGAGCTAATATCCTCAGATTTTTCGTGCAGGAATGTCTTCATACGAGAAAACTGGGAATGTCTAAGTGGGTGTTTCGGCACGCGAGACTGGACTGTGCTGTTGTGTTGGTACTGAGAGTATTTCGTACTGTGTAGTCCTGTACTGTAAATTATACCTGTAGTCGGGATGAAAGATCATGGACTTGCTATCAGTCAGTCAGTCAGTCAGTCATCTGCATGTTCCTTGCTGAACTTTGCCTCCCTAATAGCTCTCCTGTAGGCCTATCGATTGTAAGCAAGATGCCCTGCTGCTGATGCATCCATTTGCAGATCATCAACGATGTCTTGCAGCCATCTTCGCCTTGGTCTTCCTCTCTTTCTTTTTCCCATTAAGTACCCTTCCAATACGGTCTTCTCTAAATTCTCCGGATGTTTAAAATATCCAAAATATTTAAGTTTTCTCTCTTTACTTTCTTTACTAGCTAACCTTCTTCAGTATTAAGTTCTTGTAGTATGGACATATTTGTTCTTTTTTTGTGTGTCCATGATATTTGAATGACTTTTCTATAGCATTTACATTCAAATGTATTTATGTGTTTCTCATAACTTGTGACCTGTTATCGTTCAGCTTATATTATATATTATATTATATATTATATATTTTGATTTATTTGATGGCTCCACATGTTGCTGTTGAATTGAGCCATACGGACATGTTATCTCCTTATTGTCCTGAACAGTTTAACATATGCCTCGATGACCTTCGCCGCTACTGTTTCATCATCATCATCATCATCATCATCATCATCATCATCATCATCATGAGCTATTCAGTAAATATATTAATGCTGTTCGACTACCGATCTTGCTGTATCACTCTATGTTCCGATTGTGTACAACGTACCGCTTGACAAGAGACTGTCTTTCAGGATTTGTTGTTGTTGTTGTTGTGTTATGTTGGAAATCATCTCATCAAATGTCATTTCCTAATTAGAGATGAGAAACGCCTTGGTCGAGGCCATGATACTGCCTCCGATGACGTCATTGTTATTGTTACAGTGTGTCATCCGCGACAAGTTACAAGAAAAACTGTCATTGTCTGTAGCTGTCGGTTGCTAAGCATCCTGTCACTCACTGTCGGTTGCCAAGACCATTCTGATCTCAGCTCCGGGGAGATGAAACAACTATAAATTTGGACCTTTCCTATCCTCGAGTTTTCACTTTGCCCCTTGTACCAGGTAAAACAGGAAAGCGTGGCGCACTACCAATGCGAGCCCTGTGTGACGTTTAACGGCATGGGAAGGATGTAAGATGTAAGAAGGTAGTGGAATGTAGTCTTTTCAGTAATTCTATATTTCCATACAGTACGCCTGTGATAGGATAGGTTGTTGGTAGGAAGCAAAGAACGTTTTGCACTTGTAGTAGACCCAGTTGAGAAGTTTTTTATAGGACTCACGCCAGGAATTCATTGCAACCCGCTTTCTATTCTTCTCAGTTCTTCTTTTTTCAAGACCTCAAATGAAATCGACTGCAAAGACGGAGTTGTGTAGTAAGCTGGATATTCTTAAAGTGTTGAAAAATGGAAGCGAAATTCATAGTTAACTGGGTATGATTATGTTTTCAAACATTAGATCTGGGTATAATTAAAGATATTAAACTTAATTAAAGTTAATAAAACAACTGGATATTTGTAAATTATTGAATCACTTAGAACTGGAGTCTGTAGTTAACTGGATATTCCTAAAGTGTTAAATCATTTATAACTGAAATTTGTAGTTAGCTGATTGTTCTTTAAGTGTTAAATCATTTAGAAGCCTAGTCTGTAGTTAGCTGGATATCCTGTAAAGTGCAGAAACAATTTAGAATCGGCGTTTGTAGTTAGCTGGATAATCTTAAGGTGCAGAAACACTTAGAACCGAAGTTTTTAGTTAGCTGGATATCTTTCAAGTGTAGAAAGATTTAGAACCGAAGTTTCCAGTCAACTGGATATCTTTCAAGTGTAGAAAGATTTAGAACCGAAGTTTTACAGTCAACTGGATATCTTTCAAGTGTAGAAAGATTTAGAACCGAAGTTTCCAGTCAACTGGATATCTTTCAAGTGTAGAAAGATTTAGAACCGAAGTTTCCAGTCAACTGGATATCTTTCAAGCGTAGAAACATTTCTCTCACACACGGGGTCACACACACCTGGGCTGATAAAACAAAGACAAGGGCTTTTTTTTCCCCTCTCCCCTAATAAACTTCTTCATCTTCTTCATAGAAACTGAAGAAGATGTCTCAATGTGCTCTACTGCTCCTTTTCACTGAGTCATCAAGTTGTGTTAGAGTCTATTAGACTCATTCTTTGTATTTCCCTCGAAACTGCTCCCATGAGACAGCTGGAAGAGGGGAAAAAAAAAGGATTCAAGATTGTCTAGAAGCGGCCGTAATAAGTGTAGTGGCACTCAAGCCTTGAGTGAGATGAGAACTTCTTGACGTGCAAGATGTCTAAGCTGTTGGGTGTGGTTTTGTCAGGGATTTTCAAACTTTTGTGTGTGTGTTTAATGCAGGTACCTTCTTCTGCTTCCTTTTAGGCATTTTCTGCCTATGTCAGCGTTTCCGTCTCTTGGACAAGGGAACGAAGGCTCTGTTCATTTTGGTAATTAGCTATCGGTAGTTGACTTGCTAGCGTCATGGGTTGGCGAACCGTAGCTGACCAAGACCGTGTGCCACATCTACGTTGGTGCCCTTAGTAACAGACCTAGTCTGGCTAACGGGGCAGGGATTACCATAGTCTCCATGATTATGGGAGTCTGATAATATAAATATTGGACATCCCCTATTTTTTGGCTACAGTCAAAGATTGAAAAAAAAAATAGCCCCACCCAAGCCGACAGGATGCTGTGCCTCAACATCTTCATAGCATCGGCTGCAAAGAACATTAGCTAGCAGTTCCAAGGAGGTTGAAGAAGAAATCACTTGGATAAACTGCAGCTTTTTTTAAAAAGTTCATGCATAGAACCGGCAGAGCTCGGTTTCTGGACGTGTTTCATTGAGGAATTAGCTACAGACAACTGTGGTAAAACTGGTTCTACTCGTAGTAACGAAAATAAATGGGCGTATGGTACAATATTTTGGACACATTCAACGTCATGATAATCTAGAAAAGACCCGTCTTGGAAGGTTACATAATGGGAAAAAGAAAGAGAGGAAGACCAAGGTGAAGATGGCTGCAAGACATCGTTGATGATCTGCGAATGGATGCATCAGCAGCAGGCCATCTTGGTCACAACCAAGAAGCCCACGGGAGAACTGTTAAGGAGGCAAAGTTCCGCAAGGGACATGCAAATGAATGAATGAATGAATGGTTCAGTTTTACAAAAAAGATAGAAAGAATGAGGAAAGTGGGCAGAAACAAGAATGGCAGAAAGCAAGATGAGTACATATAAATAAGAGAAGTTCGCACTTAAATTCTCTGAGAATATAAGAAAAGTCCGCACTTAAATTCTCTGAGAATATAAGAGAAGTCTGCACTTAAATTCTCTGAGAACACCACCGTGTTCTGGGAACGTCTTTTGAAATCACAAATTTTGTACAGGGTATCTGTAACGTTTCATACACACATCTGGAATCTTTGCATACTTCAATAAAAACTGTTATCTGTATATTTTACTCAGTTTTCAATATGAAATGGTAGGCCCTTTTAAAGTATCACCATTCAGAAACAACAGAACAAATAAAAAAGCATGAAAAATACGAAAAATTTATGGAAAATGTACAGACTTCACCTTCTGGTCTCCCCATTATAAGAAAGTCCGAGATGAAATGCGTTTCCCCCCTCCTGTATGTCTTATACCTTCAACTGTACCATACCTTCAGCTGTAGCATACCTTCAGCTGTACCATACCTTCAGCTGTAGCATACCTTCAGCTGTAATATACCTTCAACTGTACTATACCTTCAGCTGTACCATACCTTCAACTGTACCATACCTTCAGCTGTAGCATACCTTCAGCTGTACCATACCTTCAGCTGTAGCATACCTTCAGCTGTACTATACCTTCAACTGTACTATACCTTCAGCTGTACCATACCTTCAGCTGTACCATACCTTCAGCTGTACCATACCTTCAGCTGTACCATACCTTCAGCTGTACCATTATGAGCACGTAAGAACGTTTCATTTACAGCTTCACAACACAGTAGTTTAGAAGAGGGTCCGTGTTCTTATCAATTTTAACACGGATATTTTCTGTGCTCTTTGATCTAGGTGCTTTACGTCCTACTGGCTGTTTATGTAATACTGGATGCTTGTGTAGAACTAAATATTTATGCAATGCCGGATGATTATGTAATATTGTACAGTAGGCATGTTAGGTAAGTCCAGCCGCAGCATTTGTGATTTTCCTGTAAATCAGACACAGGTATGAAATTAAAAAAATCTTTCCTTGTTTGTATCATGATGCACTACAACATGCGCAGATACCTTACATTATACATTAACATATATCCAGGGATATTAATTAAAATATATGTTATATATTATATATTAACATATATCCAGGGATTATATATATATATATATATATATATATATATATGAATATATATGTTAGACTGACGGAAATGCTCGTTCCACTTCATATTGAAAACTGAGTAAGATATACAGATAACAGTTTTTATTGAAGTATGCAAAGACTCCAGATCTGTGTATGAAATGTTACAGACAGCCTGTACAAAATTTGTGATTTCAAATGACGTTCCCGGAACAAGTTTGTGTACTCAGAGAATTTAAGTGCGGACTTCTCTTATATTCTCAGAGAATTTAAGTGCAAACTTCTCTTATGTTCTCAGAGAATTTAAGCGAGAACTTCTGCTATATTCTCAGAAAGTTTAAGCGAGGACTTCTCTTATGTTCTCAGAGAGTTTCAATGAGAACTCTTCACAAGTAACAGACGAGGCATATTTTGAAAACCAGTGCGTTAAGGTGCTCTCATTTAGAACCAGCATGCATTTCTTTTTTCCACTTCTCTGAAGAAATCAACAGGAAGCAGCTCTTTGGGTCAATAGGACACGTAAGCAATTTAGTTGAAATAACGTACACAAGATCTCTATGATTCACCCACAGCTGTCTTTTAAATGTCCTGCAGGTCAAACTTTTCTTTCGTATCCGCAACGCCATATTGCCCCTGTGCTTCGATCAGAGTCTGACTACTTTAGAAAGTGTTTATAACTTCCCCACTTCTTATTTACATTTTATAGAAGGCCGGACGGTGATTGTTCCAACTTTCATAATTATAGTTTATAAAGCTCTAAAGTAAACGATAGCACCACGAATAAAAATGCCAGTGGAACAAACGTACCTGTGGTTGTTGAAACTCAAGCTCACACGGCTCCTAAAACAGGGATAGGGTTCTGGATATAACTGTTTGGAAAGACACAACATTGAAGGAATTTCATGTGTTGTGTTTGTTGTTCTTTTTTGGTGTTGTTTCCCCTTTCTTTGTTTTGCTTTGAAGTGTTGATTTTGCATGTGCGACCGGGATCTATCTATCTATCTATCTATCTATCTATCTATCTATCTATCTATCTATCTATCTATCTATCTATCTATCTATCTATCTGTCTGTCTGTCTGTCTATCTATCTATCTATCTATCCGTCAGTCTGTCTGTCTGACTATCTATCTATTTATCTGCCTGCCTGTCCGTGTATATCTGTCTGTGTGTGTATCTATCTATACATCTATACATATATTCTTGCTGTAATCTGTCATACCATGCAGGCATGGACTTCAGACAACAACTTTGGTGTTATCCCCCGTGAGTTACCTTGGGACCTACTCCTCACTGCGCATTTCATATATTCTGTATCAAGTCCTGTCGCCTTTTCATGTCCCTTACTTCATATACACTCAAAACATCAATTCCTTTCTCAACTCTCTACGAGCTCTTACCCTAGAAGATTAAATTTGTGTAAAATCTCAAGTGTTTTCTGGCCTGGACGTCAATCATGCTCTGATGATGACCCACTGAATAAGCTGTCTGCATTAACGTCTTGTGGAGTTCACAATTTCTGTTTTTGTTGTTTGGCGCGCGGAGGGGTCCGGCGGGGGGGGGGGGGGGGGCCGCTATGTTTAGTAATTAAACAAATAAAGCAAGATTTTGACTTGTGTCTTCATCGGACTAAAACCAACACTGGCTAAATATTAAGTTAAATGACCAATTTTTAAAAAAATCCGTAAGTCGTTTTTTAACATTTCTTTCCATATACTGGTTCAGCTTTCAACATTTCAAGGAGGTAATGCTTTATACGTTTATACGTTTCTTTATATTTTTATAGGTTTCTTTATGTCTTTATATGTTTCTTTATATCTTTATATGTGTCTTTATATCTTTATGTGCTTCTGGGTATTTAACAAAACAGCTGAGAAACACATAAACGCCTTTGAATGTGAATGCTATAGAAGAGTCCTTCAAATATCACGGGCACAAGAAAAAGGAACAAATATATCCATACTGCAAGAACTTAATACTGAAGAAGGCTGGCTAATAGAGAGGATTAATTAGAGAAAACGGAAATATTTCGGACACATTAAACGTCATGAAAGTTTAGAGAAGACTGTCTTGTAAGGGTACATAATGGGAAAAAGAAAGAGAGGAAGACTAAGGCGAAAATGGCTGCAAGACATCGTTGACGATATACGAATGGATGCATCGGCAGCAGGGCATCTTGCTTACAACCGAGAGGGCCTACAGGAGAGCTGTTAGGGAAGCGAAGTTCCGCTAGGGACATGCAAATAACTGAACTAAATGAACTGAACACTTTTTAGCCGGATTTGTCGTTTTTTTTTTTTTTGGTGTTTAGTTTCTTTGTGTGAGTGTGTGTGTTAAGAGAAACGTGGAAAGTATTAAAGAAATATAGTGCACTGAAGTGCAAATAATAGCTTGCTAAGATGGGGAAAAGAAAACAGGGCGGGGAGTGGAGTACCTTTCCTCATGGGATTAATCCATTTACATTTGAACGCGCCCGAAGTCTTTACTTCCGGAGCTCTGTATGTAATGAAAACAGTTTATGTGGCATTTCATGGATTCCGGCCTGCCTTCGTTCCACACAAACTTGATGGTCACGTTCAACCAGTGGAATTGTCTTATCTCATTTGAGGGTGCAGTCTCTGTCTTTATACGTCTATAAATATTTTTTTTTCCCCGCGTTTCGACGTGGGCTTTGATAAATTTGTGTCAGAAAGTTTACTCTAAAGGTCAGGTTTGACTGATGGAGGAATTGCATTCAGTCGGGATGCTGCAGGAGACGTGAGCACCTGCAACCTTTTCTTGTTTTCTGTTTCGGCCCCACGCGTAAGGTTCAGTAAAGGACCTTTTCTTCCGAAAGTTTAATAATGTTTCTTCATAAATATGGTTTATTTTTATTTGTAATCAAAGACGTGTGATTATTATGTCCTTTTCGGGAAGTTAGAATAATCAGTAAAGTTCACTTTACATCAAGTTTCATGTATTCTTTTTTTTAAATTTAGGATATTCACTAGCATCATAACATCATAACATCGTAACACCATAACATCATAACATCTTGTATAGAGAACTCAAAAGGGGAAGGGTGTGAAGACGCAGTCCGATTCGGCAATCCATAGCTGATATGCTAGCGTCAGGTTTAGTGAACCATAGCTGATCAAGACCCTGTCCCACATCTCCGTGGTACTCCCCCCACACCCCCTCCCCCGTAATAGGCATAGCCTGACTAACGGCCCAGTGATCGCCATAGTCCCCATGGTGGTGGAGTCTGCTAAAGAACCATTGCGCACCCCCTGCTTTTTAGCTGTACTCCGGGGTTGAAAAAGTAGCCGCCATAATCCGCTTCCACGCCGATCTGATGATGTACCTCAACATCTCTACAGCATCGGCTGCAAATAACAGCAGCTCGCAGTTACAGAGAGATAGCACAAGACAAGACAAGACAAGACAAAACAAAATCTTTTTTTTTTTTTACTAGAAAACTTTAGCTGATAAACTCATCTCATTGCATGTTACTAATGGTATGGACTGTTGTTATTTACTATGTTTTGACTTTGACTTTTCCGATTCTCGGGTTTACCAGTGTTCACTCTTTCTCCCTTGTGCCAGATAATGAAACGTACAAGTCCTCTTCAGCTGTTCTACATCTCCATACAGAATGTCGGTGACTGAGGAGTTTGGTAGTATCAGGTTCTTCCGAAGATCCTTCAATGGCACTGCAGTCCAGCAGATGGTGCTTAACAGTTTATTCTTCTAGTCCGTTGCAGTGCATGGAGTATGGTGTGTGGTCAGCGGTCTCTCTGTGTAAGTGCTTATTGAGGGTGGCGTGTCCTGAAGATTGTGCATTGGTCTCTACAACATAAGCTGTTGATATGGTCTGGTCTCCAGGGTTAGGCTATGGCAAGTGTGTTATAAGGGCTATTTACCATGTATGATTTTCACGAGGTAAGAACTCACTTAATCGCATGTTTACCAACGGTAACCATGGGTTACCGGTTTACTGACTGGGCTCGCGAGGACGCACTACTGAAGCTGAATGAGATACTCATCACCGACCAGTAGCTGACTGCTTGCAACAGGGATCCTGAACCATAGACGGGCCAAGACCCTATTCTACATCCCAATGATGTCCCTGGTAAGAGGCAGTAGCCTGGCCAAGTGAATAAGGATGGCAGTGAGAAGACGAGCACGGTCCTTAAAATAAATATATCTAGTGGAAGTCAGATGTATTGGGCCGAAAGGCGCCTAACTGCGACACAAGGGAAATAACGCTCGTTTGAGGGACGAAC
>CM019702.1:11227102-11344602 GCA_009760885.1 Achatina immaculata
TGTATGCTATAAAATGCCTTTTCAAAATTTATAAAGTTCAGGATTAATGATTTCTGCTTTTCAATATGTTCTTCAAGTATTATTCTCAGAGTAAAGATCTGGTCGAGACAGCTTCTCTCTTTTCGAAATCTTGCCTGGCCTTCTCTCATTGCAGCATCCACTACATCATTAATTCTATTCAGAATCACTTTACAAAACACCTTTGACACTTTGACACAATTGATAGTAAGGTTATTGCAGTCACTGAGGTTGCCTTATTTGGGTATTTTAACAATGATTTAGAATTCCATTTAGGAGGGACCTTTTCTTCTTTCCAAATTTTATTAAACATTCTCTGTAGTTGGTTCATGTTGTCATTGTTAATAGCTTTTAACATTTCGACTGTTATTTCATCTTCACCTGCAGCTTTGTTGTTAGCTATTATATATATATATATATATATATATATATATATATACATACACACCAGCTGAGTACCCGACGTTGTCCGGGTATTTATTTATCCAAATCACGAAAGTTCTATTCCTTTCCACAACCTTCCAGACGGTTCTACAACGTTCTATTCCTTTCCACAGCCTTCTAGAAGGTTCTATAGAGGTCTATTCAGTTATACGATCTTACAGAAGGTTCTACAATGTTCTGTTCATTTCCACAACCTTCTAGATGATTATACAGAGTCTAGACGGTTTGATTATAAACAACACTGTTAGTTTCACCTCCAGAAGCACGAATAAATAAATTCTTGGGTGAACCCACCTTTGAGCAAGCAACAAAAAGTTGTCCGTGGGAAAAACATGGCGATCTGAAATCTCTCTCTCTCCCTCTCTGTCTCTCTCACCTTCTCTCGCTCTCTTCTCCCTCTTTCTCTCTCTCTCTCTCCCTTTAGCAAGCAGTATAAATTTATCCGTGGGAGAAACATGGCGATCTCAAATCTACCTCTCACCCTCTCGGTCCCTATCTCTATCCTTCCCTCTCTATCTCTCTCCTCCCTCTCTGCCTCACTCTCTCCCTCTCTTCCTCCCTCTCTCTCCCTCCTCCTCACTCCCCGTCTCTATCTCTCTCCTACATCTCTCTCCCTCTCTCTCTCTCTCTCTCTCTCTCTCTCCTTAATTTGAAAAGCGAATTTGAAAAAAAATAAGAAAACGGCACTCTCACAGAGCAATGCAATCTACTACAGAATACAATAAAACCCTGATCTAAACATAAGAAGAAAACAGAGTTAAAATTTATTTTTACAAATATAATTAACACAAAAAGAGACCATCAGCTACAAGAGCGACTTGACACTGTCACATTCCCTGACAGATGATAAATTGCCGAATTAGCTTACCTTATATACAACAATCTAAGATCGGGTAGGTGCTGGAAGTTTCTCGAACATCATGAGTCCAAGACCACAGTCATATCCACAACCGTTTGGAAGATCCCACCCCCACCCTAGCCCCCACCCCCATGTGATTGGTAGTTGATCACCACGGATGGGCGCTCTCCGTTATGAAATAAACGCTTTGACCATTTTCTAAATGGACGCTGAGGTGAACAACAGTAGGGTGTCTTTCGCAAATCAGAAATCTGCTCCGTGTGTCATGTTTCTCGTTATCAATGTCAACGGTTCGGCATCTCAGCAGATATAACGTCATCGATTTGTGTGCGCTGTCCTTTGTCCGTCACGGCCGACAATCCACAGCAAGCATAAATATCACGGGAGTTACTTACCGTCGTTCAGTGAGGGTATTGTTTGGATTGTTCTGTTTCGATCCCACCCCAACCACCCAGGCCCCATTAGGGGTCAAATGGATGATTTAATGCACACAGTGCAGTTTCCAGACTGTAAGTCATATGTGTGCCAAGTTTGATTGAAATTCCTCCAGGCTTTCCAGCATCACACACACACACACGTTCATATATATATATATACATATATACATTCGTGTGTGTGTGTGTCTTGTTTGTCTTCTTCTTCACATACCTTTCGGCGTTGAGGGGACAAATAAACGTCTTTATAGGGCTCGACGATTTGCTTCATATAATGGTATATTTACTGCTGCTTAATTTCCTCTCTTTCCATCTCCTGCGTGGGTGACCTCTTCCTTCCTTACCTACAAATGTTGTATGTGATGTACTGTCTGGCGGTAACCGTGTAGCATGGCCAAACTATTTGACTAGCTGCTTCTGGATATAATGTAATACTGGTGTTACTCCAACCTTTGCCCTTATATATACAATGTCCGACAATTACATAATGAGGCTGATTTTATTATGGCTAAGACAAAAATGCCATCTATAAAAGAAAGCATGGAATCCAAAGAGGCAACCTTTATTTATAATCTGGCAACTTTTCATCGCCGCCCGATAAGCAGACAACCGCCATTTTGTTGACCTAGCCAGAGGTGCATTGTTACGTAATCGGCATAGAGCAAAAAGCTAACATTAAATTCTGTTTAAAACTTGGAAAAAATGCCATTGAGACAGTTGAATTTATTCAGGTTATATTCACGATTCAAAAGTGATGTGGAAACGATTACAAATGCAACTAGACATGAACGCCCAATTTCTGTTCATAATGAGGAACTCATTGCAAAAGTCAGAGAACAGATACAAGAAGATCGTTATTTGACTGTGAGGATGATAGCTGATGAATTTGGTGTTAAATTTTAGTGGAAGATTTGAGCAAGAAAAAAGTTGCTTCCTGTTTTGTATCACATTCGTTTTCTGATGACCAAAAACATCTGCGTGTTGAGTACGCAAAAGGCATCATCAAAACGTGTCGCAGAAATAAACATTTCTTAAATTTGATTGTTGCAGAGGATGAAACATGGATTTTTTGCTATGATCCCACTAAACGCCAAATGCTCAGTGGAATTCATCATCATCACCAAAAGGAACAAAAATTTCGTCTTCAAAAGTCGAAAGTGAAGTTGGTGTGCTTCTACGACATAAAAGGAGTTATTTACAAAGAATTTATTCCAGAGGAATAAAGATTGTCACGGCCAAAGTTTATTTAAATACAGTATTTTGAAACGCCTATTGAAAAGGATTCTCCGAGTCCGACCCGAGTATTCAACACCTGGCAGTTTTTTTCCTTCTTCATGATAATGCACAGGCTCATATGAATTTTTGGCCCAAAAACAAGTGTGTGTAATCGATCATTCACCCTGTTCCCCAGATTTGTCTCCCTGCGATCATTTTCTATTCTCAAAATTAAAGTTACCATTCAAAGGACGCTTCTTTGACGATACTGATGACATCCATAGGACCATAACATCGAGTTTAATGGTCATACCAACAGAAGAACTGCAGAAGTCGTTCCAATGTTTATTTGATCGTGCCACTTGCTGTATCAATGCACAAGTGGCTTACTTTGAATAAAATACAGGTTACATCTTCAATGTTGTTTATTTGATTTTTTATGTAATTAGTCTCATTACTTAATTGTCGAACCATGTATATGCATGGATCGTTCCAAAAGTAAATATACAAGGGTTATAAAACATTGTACACTTTTTTCCGTGATGGACATCTTATTTTCCCACGTAGTTGCCATTACGATTGAGCAATTTGTCTAAGCACAGAGCACGTTTTTCGATGTCCATCTTATAAAAAGTGATATCCTGGAAGTAAGAGCCACGGTGTCGCCGCTGTTTCGACATCCTCATCGCTCTGAAATCTGTGGATAAAACGATGTTCCTTGAGAGCTGGGAGGATGTTTCTTGAGAGCTGGGAGGATGTTCCTTGAGAGCTGGGAGGATGTTCCTTGAGAGCTGAGAGGATGTTCCTTGAGAGCTGGGAGGATGTTTCTTGAGAGCTGGGAGGATGTTCCTTGAGAGCTGGGAGGATGTTCCTTGAGAGCTGGGAGGATGTTCCTTGAGAACTGGGAGGATGTTCCTTGAGAGCTGGGAGGATGTTCCTTGAGAGCTGAGAGGATGTTCCTTGAGAGCTGGGAGGATGTTCCTTGAGAACTGGGAGGATGTTCCTTGAGAGCTGGGAGGATGTTCCTTGACAGCTGGGAGGAAATAGCTATTGAAAATCACTTGGCGCCAGATTGGGACTATACGCTGGACAGTCCAAGTTCTCCAACCGAAAATATTGCAATAGTTTCTGGATCGCAGCGGCCACATGCAGGGTGACGTTATTATGAAGGAGCAACACACCTTTAGTTAGGAGCCCAGGACGATTGTGTCTAAAGGCAACACGTAAAATTTTCATTGTTGAACAGTTACACAGCTGCATCAACATTTCCCTTTTCCAAGAAATCCACCAACAACATACCTTAAACCCACATGGTAGCCATCACCTATGGAGGCCACACCCTTTGGATTTTTTGGCTCGTGAGGAGCTCGGCTATTTCAGGTCCTCGCTTAACACGTTTCGATTCTGGTGTGTTATGGTGTCTTGTCGCTGTCGGTGGCATTGCCTTCCAGAAAGTCTTGGAACACGAGTATTGTAGCAGGAATTGCAGGATATATGTAATTCTCTTTTGCTTTGTGGGTCCCCGGAAAAGGCTCGCCGGGGCTTTATGGTGCACACACGTTATGAAATCCCAATATCCACAATCATTCTGGACACTTCATTATCCATCATCGTTAGAATATGGGGGGGGGGGGAGGTGTGCAGGGAATAGATTGCAATACCATAGAGTATAGATATAATGGTCAGAGACAGGTTAGTACCGGAAGTGCGCAATTCTGGGAGGCTGTTTCTGGCCAGGTATATAAAGAAGATATGACAGAATTATAATCAGTCGGTATTTTGTAAGCTGAGCACGTACGAGGTCAGCGATCGGGGAGCCATGTTATTGTTCAAGCGCGAATGAGAAATTTTATTCGTCGGATGAGAACCAATATGTGTTAGGTTAGTATGGGTTTTTATTATGTGATATGGATGAATGCAAGCTGTGCTGTGGACTCCCTTGATCAATCCCGATCCACTTAGGTAAATATTTTGTTAGTGATTATGCTATAAAAGGTTATGAATAATTATAATATAACTCAGTGAAGGTGTAATAGTTCTATGTAAGATTTTGGTATTCTTTTGTGTAATACGGAAATGTGTTTTTATGTGCACTTAATTTTATATTACTGATTTCATGCATATGCATTTGAATATATTCTTGCCAATTAGTTACCTGGTTGCAATCTGAATCGAACCTAAAAATTTAGGGAAATTGTTCAGTGATTATGTTGACAGCAACAGAAGATGATGACTAACATAGAAAGCGATGATTCATTTGTTGATTTTGCTAACTGTGTGAACTTATAATTAATAACAATATAAGTTCCATGATCATTTTGAAGACGTGTTGTTTTATTGTGTTTCTTTTCATTTGTGTATTATATCAATGTGTAGTGTATAATCACCCCTTCCAACCATACCATAACAGTCAGAAAAATATAAGCAACATTACTGGGTGGGTGGGTGGTAGACTGCAACTCTAGTCTAGCATTTCGGACTTCAGAATACATTATACAGGGCCGCTTCACCGTAACTTCACAATGAACGTTTCTTTGGAATACTGGCCTTGACAAGTTTGTGGATCCTGCACCCGTTATATGGAGAGGAAACGTTTTTTTTTCATTGAGCGAAGGAAAGTGGGAGATAGGGAAATACCACTCCTCTCTCTCTCTATATTTTTTTAAGAATAAGTTTTAAAAAACTATAAAAGGGATTTTTTCTGCTTTCATTTACTTTCTATAGCACGGTATTAGTAGGACAATGCATGCTTCAACGGCGCCATTGCCCTGCGTGCAGTCGGACAATATCTAATTTAATCTACGGTCTGTTAAGTTTTTCCACATCTATGTCTGGTTAATCTGTTTATTGTAGACAGCGTAATGACAATAACGGTGAACGCAGCGCTTAAAGCTATTGCAAAGACGCCAGCAGAATGAAGTACACGTCAATACCACGCCCCTGTTATCAGACACGTCTCCAAAGGACAGAAATATAGTCTGAGGATCAGAGCGATAATTCAGTTCCCGGATCTATCAAAACACTTTCAAAGTATAGCCAGGGTTGTCCACCATACACAATTTGTATTTGTAATTGTATTCGGTCATCAGAAAATTCGAATAAGTGTATTCGGATGAATATAAAAATTTTATATTCGGTACAGTCATATAAACGAGATTACCTTTCAGTGAAGGAGAGTCAGCGTGGAGAGGAACAGACAGAACTATAAAAATAAGATTTTAAAGGGCATACATCTTTCCCATCGCAACATATGCCTGTGAGACCATCTTAACAAAACAGCTAAGAAGCACATTTGAATGTAAATGCTACAGAAAAGTTATTCAAATGTCATGGACACACAAAAAAAACAAACAAATATATCCATACTACAAGAACCTGATATTGAAGAATGTAGGCTAGAAAAGAGAATTAAACAGAGAAAACTTACATAATTTGGACACGTTAAACGTCATGATAATTTAGAGAAGATCGTCTTAGAAGGGTACTTAATGGGAAAAAGGAAGAGAGGACGACCAAGCGAAGATGGTTGCAAGACATCGTTGACAATCTGCTAATGGATGCATCAGCAGCAGGCCATCGTGTTTACAACGGAGAGGCTTACAGGAGTGCTGTTAGGGAGGCAAAGTTCCGCAAGGGACATGCAAATGACTGAGCTGATCAACGATGTCTTGAAATTATTCTTCAAATATGTCTTCATAAAATATATTTTATATATATTTTATAAATGTTGTATAAAATATACAGATTAATATTATGTTACTTGGTCATATACATAGCTGATTGGCATGAGAGGGTTAACGTTTTCTGCCAATTCCAGTTGGTATCGTTATAGGTATGTATTCAATAATATATTGGTTTTTTTTAGCTTAATTACAGTGAAAGGGATATACTTCGAATTTATAATATTGTTGTCAGAGTTACGTCTTTGTTTAATTGCTACCTGCACACGTAATTTTCTAAAACAATAAAATGCTCATGAAAAGATTTTGGTTAACAAACACGTGAAATATTCAGGTAGTCAATCTCAGAAGGAACTCCGCCCTCACAGTGAAGATTGTTTTCCTGACGAGACTTCAAATAGTGCCGATTGCTATTCAGAGACGGATCTCTTGTACGTCTCGGATCGTAAACTAGTCGTGGCATTAGGGCATATACTCGAGGGTGTGGACCTTGACCACTTTAATATGAAATGGTCCACAGGGCGCTTTTGCAGAAGTTCCCTCCCTTCGAGTTGGATGAGAGGAAACAGTATATTAAACACGTGGTGATCAATATCCTAGATCCCATTGCTCCTCCTTCTGTATAGTTGGAAATGATTCAGTACATTTCCATAAGCAAAGTCGACATTAGATAGAAAGTGTTCTTTGAGTAAGGAGTACATCCTTGACTCCTGTCCTGTTTCAATCTCAGTAAGTTTATACATAGTGTAAAGAATAGAGCTCAATATTTAAAAAATGCTTGTAAATATGTGTATATTGATTTTTGGAATCAGAGCTGCTGTTTGTACTAAATTGTACTTACTGTGTATGCACGTATCCTCTTTATGGATAAATTGATTTCATTCTGTGTGTGGGATATCTCACAATATAGTGAGATGAAATATATATGTATGTATGTATGTATGTATATATATATATATATATATATATATATATATATATATATATATATATATATATATAATATCTGTTTTGTTGGTCAGAGATTTGACTGGCAAATCTCATACCAGAGAGAGGGGAAGTATGTAAGAGTATATTGTTTTTTAGGTAGCTTAATTACAGTCGAAGGGATGTAAGTCGAATTTATCGTAGGTTTGTCAGAGTTCTTATCTTATATCTTATATCCTTCCCGTGCCGTTAAACGTCACATAGGGCTCGCAAAGTAGTTCACCAATTTTTTTCCTGTCTTTGGCGAATCTTTCAACCGCATCAAGGGATTTTATGCCTGTTAATTTGGCCTCTCTTAACATAATTTGGCCTCTCTTAACAATGTCCTCTTCAGAGTTTCACGCGGTCTGCCTCTTTTTCTTTGGCCTGTTGTGTTCCACTTGATAGCTTGTTTTAGGATTCTCTGATCATTTCTTCTCATCAAGTGACCAACATATGTCCATCTCCTTTTCCTGATCACCCATGAGACTGGTTGTTGTTCAGTCATCTGTTTTATGTATGCACTATTCTCGAATTCGTTCCAATTGATGCCAAGTATTTTCCTTAGGCATTTGTTTTCAAAAGAGTCTAATTTCTTATCTATTTCTTTAGTTGTTTTCCAGCTTTCGCATGCATAAATGATGGTGGATATTACATTTTAATTGAATAGTCCTAACTTGGATTTTGTGTTTATAACTTTTGAATTCCATATGTTCTCAAGATTCTTCAAGATCGATGCTGCTTTTGCATATTTTTATATTGTCAGGGTTACGTCGTTGTTTAGTTGCTACGTGTTCACGTAATTTCTTAAAAATAAAATGCTCATGAAAAGATTTTGGTTAAGAAACATGGCGAAATATTCTGGTAATCAGTCTCTGTTGACACAAAAAATGTGATTAAAGTCAGTCTAGGGGAAATTTTGGGTGACTTGTTTTCTAAGAGAAGAAAAAGTTGTAAAACATATAATTGCACGAGAATTGGGTGTCTCGTGGGCAGAAGTTTTTGGGAAGTGAGAAATGTTTGATAGAAAGTCAGTGTAGAGTTAGCCTTCGAGTGGGAAAGTAGCAGCAGCAGCAGTTTTTGCCTTGGCTACATGGGCAGTAGCAATGTCAGCAAGTTTGTATGATGGGCTAGATATATTTGTAACATGCTGTCTCCTGGGACAAAGTTTTGCGTAGTTGATGTGTAGCAGAGCCATAAGTTTTGTATTGGTGTATTATGATTCTGTGCAATGCCCTTCCAATGGAATTCTGTAAATTGTGAGTATGGACATTATTATATATTATCTTTGTAAGTTTTCTTCCAACGGCAAACCAGTTCTTGCCGGAAGTCTTTTTTATGTTATCTTCTCGACTGCCGTGTGGCAGCAGTCTTGCCGTGTGGCAGCAGTTTTGCCATGTGGCAGCAGTCTTGCCATGTGGCAGCAATCTTGCCGTGTGGCAGCAGTCTTGCCGTGTGGCAGCAGTCAGTCTTGCCGTGTGGCAGCAGTCTTGCCGTGTGGCAGTAGTCTTGCCATGTGGCAGCAGTCTTACCATGTGGCAGTAGTCTTGCCATGTGGCAGCAGTCTTGCCATGTGGCAGCAGTTTTGGCATGTGGCAGTAGTCTTGCCGTGTGGCAGCAGTTTTGCCATGTGGCAGTAGTCTTGCCGTGTGGCAGCAGTTTTGCCATGTGGCTGTAGTCTTGCCGTGTGGCAGCAGTTTTGCCATGTGGCAGTAGTCTTGCCGTGTAGCAGCAGTCTTGCCGTGTAGCAGCAGTCTTGCCGTGTAGCAGTAGTCTTGCCGTGTAGCAGCAGTCTTGCCGTGTAGCAGTAGTCTTGCCGTGTAGCAGCAGTCTTGCCGTGTAGCAGCAGTCTTGCCGTGTAGCAGTAGTCTTGCCGTGTAGCAGTAGTCTTGCCGTGTAGCAGTAGTCTTGCCGTGTAGCAGCAGTCTTGCCGTGTAGCAGCAGTCTTGCCGTGTAGCAGCAGTCTTGCCGTGTAGCAGCAGTCTTGCCGTGTAGCAGTAGTCTTGCCGTGTAGCAGTAGTCTTGCCGTGTAGCAGTAGTCTTGCCGTGTAGCAGCAGTCTTGCTCATCACCATCTACTCATCCGCATCTTCTCACAGATAAAGTTTACGTGAATTTGTCAATCGCCAGTTGTCTGTTGACCAATGTAATCGCCAGTTGTCTGTTGACTACTATAATCAACAGTTGTCTGTTGACCACTATAATCGCCAGTTGTCTGTTGACAACTATAATCGCCAGTTGTCTGCTGACCACTATAATCGCCAGTTGTCCGTTGACATTATAATCGTCAGTTGTCTGTTGACATTATAATCGCCAGTTGTCTGTTGACATTATAATCGCCAGTTGTCTGTTGACATTATAATCGCCAGTTGTCTGTTGACATTATAATCGCCAGTTGTCTGTTGACATTATAATCGCCAGTTGTCCGTTGACATTATAATCGCCAGTTGTCCGTTGACATTATAATCGCCAGTTGTCTGTTGACATTATAATCGCCAGTGTCTGTTGACATTATAATCGCCAGTGTCTGTTGACATTATAATCGCCAGTTGTCTGTTGACATTATAATCGCCAGTTGTCTGTTGACATTATAATCGCCAGTTGTCCGTTGACATTATAATCGCCAGTTGTCCGTTGACATTATAATCGCCAGTTGTCTGTTGACATTATAATCGCCAGTTGTCTGTTGACATTATAATCGCCAGTTGTCTGTTGACATTATAATCGCCAGTTGTCCGTTGACATTATAATCGCCAGTTGTCTGTTGACATTATAATCGCCAGTTGTCCGTTGACATTATAATCGCCAGTTGTCCGTTGACATTATAATCGCCAGTTGTCTGTTGACATTATAATCGCCAGTTGTCTGTTGACATTATAATCGCCAGTTGTCTGTTGACATTATAATCGCCAGTTGTCTGTTGACATTATAATCGCCAGTTGTCCGTTGACATTATAATCGCCAGTTGTCTGTTGACATTATAATCGCCAGTTGTCCGTTGACATTATAATCGCCAGTTGTCTGTTGACCACTATAATCGCCAATTGTCCGTTGACACTATAATCGCCAGTTGTCTGTTGACATTATAATCGCCAGTTGTCCGTTGACACTATAATCGCCAGTTGTCTGTTGACACTATAATCGCCAGTTGTCTGTTGACCACTATAATCGCCAGTTGTCTGTTGACACTATAATCGCCAGTTGTCTGTTGACACTATAATCGCCAGTTGTCTGTTGACATTATAATCGCCAGTTGTCTGCTGACCACTATAATCGCCAGTTGTCTGCTGACCACTATAAACGTCAACAGTTTTGTCTGAGAGAATCTGCTGTGACGTTCCAACTGTTGATATTGTTTGGTGTCGGAATGCCTTGGTTGTGCGTTTATTCAGCGTATAACTACAACTCAAAGTAAAGTTCCAAAGAAATATGTACTCTAACTGACACTAAATAAAATTTTAAAATTCTTCAGTGGTTTTCAAACACAGTTTGTTAAGGGAGCCACTCTCTCTTATTCTAGAAGATGTTCAGATATAGAGATATACGTCTTCATGTATCGTTATAGATATAAATCGTTATACGTATATATTGTTATATGTGACTGTATATACTTTTATAGACAATGAGTGGTGTAGTGGCTGTACAATAGGGGGTGGTGGCGGCGGAAGGGGTAATCCTGTCAAGCCTTAAAGGCACATAGAGGATATGGTGTTAGTGCTCATATTTTCCTTGACCTGTTAGCTCGCTAGAGGCTGATGTGGTCAGCATCAATCCAGGCTGCCTTCCCTTCGCCAACTCCAGAGTTAAGTTGGATACCCATAATAACGATACATACCTATACTGTTTTTAAAAAAAAACGATTTTGCGATTTAAACTGAAGTTTGCTGATTAGACAAGGGCAAATTGCCTAAAGCGTTCACTTGGTGGAGTTTGCTAAAGAAGCATTGCACACCCCCTGCTTTTTTAGCTGTACTCCGAGACTGAAAAAGTAGCCGCCATAATCCACTCCCACGCCGATACGATGCTGTGCCTCAACATCTCCACAGCATCTACTGCAAAGAACAACAGCTCGCAGATACAGGGAGTTCGTACAAGTACAAAGATATCAACTTCACGTGCTGACCTGAATTGTACTCAACAGATGATTCTTGTCCATAGAAAAGCTACACTAGTCAAAACAGATTTTTTTTACAATAACTCATGACAGGTTCACGAAAATCCCGTGAAACTTACTGAACACAAAACTTAATCACGTTATTGAATGTCTATAAAAGATTGACGCTCCTCGAATCAGTTCATTTGAAAATTCAATGCACAAGTATGGCTCATCTCACTACAGAACAACGATTCATTATCATTGGACGTTCACAAACTGGACAGTCACAAAGTGTAGTGGCCAGACAATTTAATGTGGTTAAAAGCACCATTAATATCATTTGGAGGCAATTTCAAGAAACTGGGTCAGTTGCAGACCGGCCGCGCAGTGGTAGACCCATAGTCACAACTCCTGCCGAAGACCGCTTCATATGGCTGCGTCACCTCAGGAATTGATTTGCATCTGCGTCCTCAATAGTCCAGTCAATGACAGCAGCTTGTCAAATTTCAGATAGAAAGGTCAGGAACCGGGTACACGACACTGGTCTTTAGGCTAGAAGACCCTACAAAAGTCCTGTTCTTACAGACCGGCATCGCCGGAACCGACTGCAGCGGGCGAACCAGCATCGTCAATGGACCGTTGCGAATGATTGGAGAAGGGTTTGGTTTAATGATGAATCATTCTTTCTGCTCCAGCGACACGATAGACGGAGAAGAATTTACCGCAGAATCCATGAGGCCAGAACTGCGTGGATGAGGCTCCTCCACATGGTGGTGGAAGTGTAATGTGTGGGGGCACGATCAACTTCATGGGAAGAAGTGACCTGGTGCAAACTGAAGGACGCCTAAATGCCCAAACGATATGCAGCTGAAAGTATTCGTCCTCACGTCCTTCCACCTCTGGCTGCACCAGGGTCAATTTTTCAGCAGGATAACGCTCGGCCTCATGTGGCACAACTCGCCACCCAGTTCCTCGCTGACAACAATGTCTAGACTCCATTCCGTGGCCATCCATGCCATCAGACATGAACCCAACAGAACACTTATGGGATGAACTCAACAGACAAATCCGCCAGCGAGACGTGGCACCAACCAATCTCCGACAGTTGTCTCTTGCACTGCGGGAAGAGTGGGCAGCCATCCAACAACAACAGATCCAACGGCTAATCGGATCCATGTCAAGGAGATGTCGTTTTCTGATACAGGCCAGAGGAGGCCACACATCTTACTAAAACGGAGCCTCAGTCGCAAAGAATAAAAGTCCAAACTAAATTTAATGAACATCATTTCATAGTTAAAGTCTTAAAGTTTCTTCATGCCAAGATTGAAACATTAATTCCGTAAAATAAAATTTTTTATACAAGTTTGAAATATGGTGTTCATTACGACTACATGAGTGTTGCGTTTCTTGTTCTGAATAGTATATAACGATACCAACAGCAAGCGCCGGTAAACGTTAACCCTCTCATGCCAATGAGCTATTTGTATATGACCAATTAACAAAATAGTAATAGGTATGTTAGGTTTTCTTATATATATATATATATTCACTGAGTTGATGGAAAAGCACTGAATATGGAGATCAGTCGAGAAGTATAAATCTACTGGCAACGTGAAGTGGTGTTTTAAACTGTTCATGGATCATTTATGTGGAAAAGTTAAATATATAAATAAGTAAACAGATTCAAATTCTGTGGAAATGTAACGTATGTAGACCGGTACAAACTGAAAAGTCTGCAGAAGCCATTTCATGCCACCATTGAGACAGAGATATACCCGTATTCCCTTGATTAAATGCCGGGTTTGAAATAGTCACCTGCGTCAGTTAAATGCCGGGTTTTTTTTTTTTAAACAGAGGCATGTTTCGAACAAACGAATGCTTCAAATAAACGCCGGGTCTGAAATAAACGCCGGATCAGTACATTGTCTCTCTCTTTCTAAGCAAAGACTACAGTATGGGGTAAAACCGATGCTGTAGAACCGTAACTGCCATTTTGCGAATGAACGTCCGCCTTGATTAAACGCTGGCCTGTAATAAACGCCGAATGACGGCGACAATTTTTTTGTGAGTAAAGAAAGCATGCCACAAACCTCTACGCCACCACTCAATGTCTGTTTCATTCTTGTACCTTTGTCTACACTGTGCCCTGCACCATTACTTGAGCTTCGTCGAGTTGTAGTCTGTAAGTGAATCCAGACTGGTGCACCTCTCTTTGGAAGCCACAGCGCTGGTGCTTGGGCAAGAAAGGAATGTTAAACAGACAAAAAGATACGGTAGAAGAAAGTAATTATCCAGCCATTTCTACTGTCCCACGCCTTTCACAAGAGGTTTGAGTCTTCGGTAAGTTGTGTAGCAGGGAAGATCAAAATCTTTCGCGGAGAAAGGTCCAATCTTTTCCTTTGAAAAGAAAAGAAAATTTTTTAATTTAAATTTTTCAAAAGAGATTTGTTTTTTCAAACGTGGGTGATATTTCTATGAAAGTCAGGTACGTATGCGTATGTGTGTATGTGTCTGTACGCGTGTGTTTGTGTGTGTGTGCGCCTGTGCGAGTATGCGTATGTGTGCACCTGTTTGTGGCTGTGCGCGCGAATGCGTAAGTGTTATGTGTGTGTGTGTGTGTGTGTGCGCGCGCGTGTGTGTAAAAGTCTGTGTGCGTATATGTCTATGTTTGTGCGCGTGTTTGTATATGTCTGTGCGCGTGTGTAGGTGTTCGTGGCCGTGCATGCGTGTATGCGTAAACCTCAGATAAGAAGAAAAACGTTGACAAACACAGATTAGGCTGAAGTTATCCCTGGTTTAAAGTACCTTATTACATGAGACCAGCTATACAGGAAAGACTGTAGCAACACTTCCTGAGAATATGTACCATATTTTTGTACATACACGTACATGTACCTACATTTTATGTAGAAAAAGGTAAATTAAGAAACAGGGCATGGTATCTGCAAACTTAATTTCTTCCATGAAGGAACCAGCGAATATCAGTTTAACAGGGTGCAGAAACTGGACATGAAGGTCAGTCTGACATTCTGCTCTTTTCATCCACATTTTCCAGGCATGGAAGAAGGCAAAGAATGAAGAAATAAACGTTGACTCTGTTCAGTGTTTCTCTAAAATAAACGTCTAAATTATAGAATGAACTTGTTATGTCTAGTTCTAAAGGAGAGATGGAGTAGTTACTACGGCATCAGATAAGCGTATTCCTAGGTTGCATTATAACAGAAATACACTCTTCTTCTTCTTCTTCTTCTCAGAGACTGAAAAAATAGCTGCAGTAACCCGCTCCCACGCTGTTATACCTCAAAATCTTCACTGCACTGGGTGCAAAAAAACACTATCAAACAGTTCCAGAGAAGAAGAAGAAGGAGAAGAAGAAAAAGAAGAAGAAAAAGAAGAAGAAAAAGAAGAAGAAGAAGACTAAAACTCATTGCTTCTCGGCGAACAATTGTAAATTTAATAAAAATAAAATATATTTTCATAATATCAAATAACCTTAAGGGCCGCAAAGCAAGAACTCCCGAGGGTAACCTTAAGGGCCGCAAAGCAAGAACTCCCAAGAGCCGCATACCACCCTCGGGCCACCAGTTGGACAGCCCTGGTACAGAATAAGAATAAGGCGGCTAACTTAGCTAATCCTTCAAGCATAGCTACAGCACAGGTACCTTTCCAAGTTGCGGTAATACGGCGTGTTAAGTAATAACTTCAAGGTTCTGAAAACAGATAAACAAAACAAAAGCTACTTCCTGTAGTTAACCCCACCGTTTCTTTTACTAAATATGTTGGTTTAGAGCTCATAACGGGGGTGGAAAGGGGGGGGGGGGGGGTCTATTCCCATCAGGAAAACTGCGTATAGATGTAATGTTTACGCGCTGCGTATAGATGTAATGTTTACGCGTTGTCGCATTCGTCTTGTTAATTAGACTGATCTACTTCGCTCTCGCAGGCGTCAATTTGTCAGAATAAAAGCGCGGACCCAGGAGCAGGCGGGAAACAAAATACCGTGGGGGCTGGAAGTGATTTTAATAAAACCTCGAGCTCGGCGCGTTAATGAAAGGCATGTGCGTTCTTTTAGACATGTGAGATGGCTCGGGGGGGGGGGGGGGGGGGGGGGAGACAGCTCTAAAGGTACACAGAGCGGAAATGACATGGATGCAAGATCTACAAAAAGATAACAGGGGGTGGAGGTGTCTGTATTTACTGTTAATAATTCATTATCTAAAATGGAATATGCGTTCACAGAATATATACAGGAATGAGTCTCCTCCTCTTATTTCTTCTTCTTCTTCTTCACCTCCTCCTCCTCCTCCTTCTTCTTCTTCTTCACTTCCTCCTCCTCCTTCTTCTTCACCTCCTCCTCCTTCACCTCCTCCTCCTTCTTCTTCTTCACTTCCTTCTCCTCTTCCTTCTTCTTCACTTCCTCCTCCTCCTTCTTCACCTCCTCCTCCTGCTCCTTCTTCTTCTTCTTCTTCACTTCCTCCTCCTCCTTCTTCTTCACCTCCTCCTCCTTCTTCTTCTTCACTTCCTTCTCCTCCTCCTTCTTCTTCACTTCCTCCTCTTCCTTCTTCACCTCCTCCTCCTGCTCCTTCTTCTTCTTCTTCACTTCCTCCTCCTCCTTCTTCTTCACCTCCTCCTCCTTCTTCTTCTTCACTTCCTCCTCCTCCTTTATCTTCTTCTTTACCTCATCCTCCTTTTTTTCCTCCTCCTCCTCCTTCTTCTTCTTCACCTCCTCCTCCTTCTTCTTCACTTCCTCCTCCTCCTCCTCCTCCTCCTCCTTCTTCTTCTTTACTTCCTCCTCCTTTTTTTCCTCCTCCTTCTTCTTCTTCACCTCCTCCTCCTTCTTCTTCTTCACTTCCTCCTCCTCCTTCTTCTTCTTTACCTCCCCCTCCTTTTTTTCCTCCTCCTCTTCCTCCTCCTTCTTCTTCTTCCTCCTTTTTTTAAAAACATCTTCAGAAGTCTAATGAGCGTATGCTCAATGAACCCAGGAATAATCTCTGCTCACCCTGATGCTGCTATTTCAAACAGATCTTTTGGTTCCTTCCTGTGTACTCCAGTATCATCATCAGCTCTCTGTAGAGCATAAGGCATCATACAAAGGTTCTCTCAGCCAGTCCTGTCTTAAACAAGTCGGGATACCTCAAACCATGTCTTTCTCTCTTCCTTTAATTCTTCCTGTATTGTGTATCTTGAGCTGCTCAAGTCAAAGGATGCAATATTCTAGGATACTTTCCGAGAAAACAGTTAGTGAAAATAATGCAAGCGCATATATTTATATACTTGTGAATACTAAAATATAATAGAATACATAAAAGTTCTTGCAAATACATAGTGGTAAAGTGTTATATTTGAAATTTCTGTTTCTTTGTAATTTCGTTTGCTTGAAACAGGCTTACTGGACACTTCGTTTAAAAAATTTTTTTTAAATGACACTGCACTAAATAAAGATTCCTTGTACCCTTTTATAACTAAGCCACCGTTTTAGGGGAAGATTTCTATTGCTCTTCTTACATCCTACATCATTCCCGTGCCGTTAAAAGTCACATATAGCTCGCATGGTAGTTTGCCAAGTTTTCCTGTTTTCGGTGAGTTTTTCAACATCATCAAGGGATTTTATGCTTACTAATTTGGCCTCTCAGGGACTTAAAAAAAAATAGCCGCCAGGACTCGCTTTGTGCAATGTCCTCTTTAGAGTTCTACGTAGTCGATTTCTTTTTCTTCGGCCTGTTGTGCTCCACTTGATAGCTTGTTTTGGGATTCTCTGACTGTTTCTTCTCATGTCGTTACCGATATATGTCCATCTCCTTTTTTCTGATCACCCATGAGACTGGTTGTTGTTTGCTCATCTATCTTATCTCTGCGTTGTTCTAGAATTCGTTCCACTTTATGCCGAGTGTTTTCCTTAGGCAATTGTTTTCAAAAGAGTCTAATATGTTGTCTACACAATAAATAGTGTATAAGTATACAACAATACACGAAGCACTGCAGTAAAGCTGTGATACCAGAATGTATAAAATAGGAAAAAAGTAGGAGCAGCTTTATTACTTAACGATTACAAAGTTGTGACGTTTCGGCGTGAGCCTTAATCATACAAAAACATACAGGGCCGAAACGTCACAACTTTGTAATCGTTAAGTAATAAAGCTGCTCCTACTTTTTTCCTATTTTATACATTCTAATATGTTGTCTAGTTCTTTAGCTGTTTTTTTATATCACTCTAATAAATCCTGATTTACTGGATTTTTTTCTCCCAATATGAAAGCATTCCATGTATTCTCTTATTCTTAGGACTACGTTGTCGTTTGTTAAATGATTTCGCTGCATATTTTGTTTCTCTTCCTTTTTTTCTTTCAAAGCTAAAATCCCACTGCATTCACTGACTGCGCGTGAGACAGTTTTAAAGCCACATGGCCCAATGGCTCCGACCATCAATGTGTTTGTTATTCATAGCTCATGGTCACTTGGGACCTCTGCAATACAACAGGGCCTGTATTTGCCCACGGCTGTTAATTGGGTATTCTAAGTTAATCTTTATATTAGGTCTTCCACAATTCGCCAGTTGGTGGACGTGGCTGGGGAGGAGACAGTTCGCCTTTAACAGATGGTTTGGTTTATTTTAGCAGCCATGTCCAGTGAATCATACACACTTTACCAACAAATATGCTTATACTATTTTTACAGCCTTATTTCAAGCATCATCGGCCATTTATAGGGAGACATAACTCGGTAAATACACAACACACTAAGTAATATAAGCAGCATAATGGTCTTCAGCGGGCGCTGGGGTAGCGTGGTGGTTAGCGCGCTGTTCTGTCATTTGCAACCCGGTGGTTTAAGTCTGACCTCAGACACTTGATTCACACACCTGCTAAAATGGGCAACTGGTTTCCTCTGGAGCCAGGGAAGGAAAGGCGCCTAGGCAGTAGTTCTGACATTCTTCTTCTTCTGCAATCTCCCCGGAACTGTGAGCTGGTATTCTTTGCAGCCGATGCAATGAAAATGTTGAGGCACAGCATCGTGTCGGATTGTGAGCGGGTCCTGGTGGCTATATTTTTGTTCAGTCCCTGAGCAGGAGCTAAACAGCAGGGAGTATGCAATGCTTCTTTAGTAGACTCCACCACCATCAGGACTAAGGGGGATCCCTGCCCCGTTCGCCAGACTCGGCCTCCTACTGAGGGTACCAACGGAGATAGGGTCTTGGTCAGTACTTACAAATAAATAGCTTCACGTAAATAGAGTGTAAGCGTCAAAGTTCACGCATGAAAAGTAGTCGGCGCGGAAGAACATTAAAAAAAGAAAGCTTGAAATAATAAAACGTTTTAAACAAAATGAGAGGACACGTGATACTGTGAGAGCTAAAGGCTTTAATGAAACAACTTTATGTGCCATGAGAAGCAACACCGAGGAAAAAAAAAGAGAAACAAACAGCTATTACTGAAGCAACTTCTAGTATCGCGATATTAATAAAGAGACCCAAAATAAATCTAAGGAATATAATAATTGCTCAGCGTGTGAACTGAAGACCAAACAAATATAAAATAAGCAACATCTCTTCAAGTAAAATGCACCTGTTATATACGATAACCTGCTGTATATGATAACCTTAAAAAAAGAAAAAACAAATCTCCATTTCTTGCAGAAGTTATTCCTTTCACTGCCACCAGTGGCTGGTCTAGAGGTTTTAAAAATCGCTGCAGTGTCCTAACATTCATCCTCCCGGAGAAGCAGAGCGTGCAGATGAGCAAGCTTCAGAGAATATCCTCCAGTGATAAAGAAAATAACACAAGAAGGAGGCCATACTTTGGCTCAAATTTTAAAAATAAATTTATGAAACAGAGCTGTATATTAACTTCAATCTTCAAAAGTCTACATTTCAAAGGCTGGAAAAAACATGCTCCAGGATTTAAAGCTGCGAAAAGGTGCAATATCAGCGATGCCTAGCCGCCATCGTCAGCGGAGACTTTAAGCTTAAGCCTGTGGTGATCTATCACTCTGCTACTTAGTGGGGTTTCAGGGCAATTGTAAAATCTAGCCTTGGTGTTTAACTACAAACAGGTAAGGACAGCTCCGGTTTGCCATGAAATATTTGTCGAATCTTATTTTTGGTGAAAGAGAAAAGTATTACAGAAAGACGAACTATTTTTTTTTCTGTGGCAGAAAGCGCATCGTAAACAACCAACATTTGACAGGAACTATCAGCAAACATACTCTTGGATGCATGCTGCGGCACGCGGCGGAGCATATATGAGGTTGTTCCAATGCAGTGAAGCCGGAGTCTGAATTTTGAACTTCGAACTTTTTTTTTTTTTTAAAGCTTAAACTATTATGGATACTACACTAAACCATCCATTTGTGATAGTTGAGCTCAATCCAAATGTGAAGTTAAATCTTTTCACCATCACAAATCTGAGTCTGTAGATCAGGGTGTTATTGCAACAAGTGAAGATTATTCCTTCACCCGAACTTTTCAGATGCTAATCAGAACTTCTGAAGGGGAAAAATGCTGAAACTGATAGAACTGTAGAAGAAATATGATATAAAAAATGGCATCGATAACCTTAGGGATGCTTGGAAGGATGTATCCAGACAACACTGACGTCGTGTTTGACAGAAACGTACATCTGATTTAAGCTTGTGAAGGTATCGAACTCTTAAGGCAAATAACAGAAATCACTACCCAGCTGTGTTCAGCTAGCAAAGCAGGTGAGATCTGATGAGTTTGAATATGAAGATGTTAAAGAGCTACCAACTGCTCAGCCTGATGACCTGACTACTGAAAAGTTACAACGGCTCATTTTTGCAGTGTCGAGGACGCAGGCGAAAACGACGACGAAAACGAACAGATGAAAACTATCCCACGACAATAAAACACACCACAGATATAAGCTATCAGATGTTTGTAGCTATAATGGGAAAAAATATTATATTGCCTTGAAGATAATTATTATAATACCGAATGAAGCAAAGTGGTCACTTACGGTTTTAGGGCAAATTTAGAACTGTACAAACAGCAGCAGCAGTAGTGTCTGTTTGATACGAGAGCACTCACAGAGCAACAGAAACTCCACATATTTATTTAACCACTAGAAAAAAGCACCTAAAGAGGATAACGAAACAGAACTATTCACATCTGATATTGTTATCTTATTATATTTTATTATATTCACATCCGATATTATTATCTTATTATATTTTATTATATTCACGTCTGATATTGTTATCTTATTATCTTATTTTATTATATTCGCATTTGATATCATTATCTTATTTTATTATATTCACATCTGATATTATTATCTTATTATATTTTATTATATTCACATCTTATATTCAAATCTTATTATCTTATTTTATTATATTCACATAGGATACTGTTATATTATTATCTTATTATAATTTATTGTATTCACATCTAATATTATTATTTTATTATGTTATTATATTTTATTATATTCTTATCTGATATTATTATTTTATTATCTTATTTTATTATATTCACATCTGATATTCATTCAGAGGCAAGAGCCAGAAGATAAACAACCCTGCTTGCCGCACTTCACAGCAGTTCACCATCAACAACCATCCAACACGCCATTTTACAAGCAAACTTCAATCTTTCCTTTAAGATAAGGCGATATATTTATTTCAGGATTAATCTATTTATTAGATATCTTCTACTTCAAATACTGTGGTAGCGTTTTCTTTTTCCATATTTTTTTTCCACTTACGAACTATGTGTGTTTTTCTGTTAACCCCATTTTTCTCATAAGGCCTATTTTTAAAAGCACAAATTTGCATAAATTACGTTTTTTTTCCGGAAATGCAACTATCGAACTATGGCAGAACAGACTGCACACAGTTTTGTTTTCTATGGTTTTTCTGTTGCATTTATATGCGAAATATATTGCCCTTATTTTATGCTGCATGCACTACATCATTAAAAAAAAATAACATATCAGATTTCACCTTCTGCAGTAAGCGCATAACAACATTTATATAAATATTGTAGTAAATCTACAAAGAGGGACCCCGTCCCCTAATCTTACACACACATAAAACTCTCAAATGGTCCTCATGCTATCCAGTCACACTACTGCAGTATTCCAAGTAAACTTCAACCAATATTTGGCCATTTGGAAATAAAAGTTCGCCCGTCCATTCGTTCGTTTTTATATCACTTTAAAAAAAAAGTTGTGTTCAGAAGCATCTCTCGCGTGGGCACCTGAGTAGCGAAGCAGTTAGTGCACTTGTCTGTCGTGGCTAAAGTCAGTGGTTCAAATCCCTCCGGCGGCGGTCCCAGCCAGCAAACTGTAGAAACGGGTGTACCTGGCTCCCTCTGGTGCTGGATAAATAAAGGCAGCCAATTCACTACCAAAAATAGCACTACGATGGACACCACAGGGGAACAGAAGTAAGGGTAGACCAAAAGAGATGTTGAGCAATAGAGGGCTCACCTGGGCAAGAGCAGAAAAAAAGGCAAAGGACAGGCATTTGTGGAGAACCCTTGCGGAAGCCCCATGTGCCCTGGGCACTTAAGGTTCAGAGAGAGAGAGAAAGAGAGAGAGAGAGAGAGACGTGGATCATCCTCTAGTGCTCTGACAGATTCAGGGAAATATGGGCAATAATATTATCTCATCTAGATGCCCGTGTGGCCTGATAGAGTTACTTTTACTTTACAACCTCGGGCAAATAAAACAGATTTCGTATTTGTATTCTTATATCTTATATCCTTCCCGTGCCGTTAGACGTCACATAGGGCTCGCAAAGTAGTTCGCCAATTTTTCCTGTCTTCGGCGAGTCTTTCAACCTCATCAAAGGATTTTATGCCTGTTAACTTGGCCTCTCTTAATAATGTTCTCTTCAGAGTTTCACGCGGTCTGCCCCTTTTTCTTCGGCCTGTTGTGTTCCACTTGATAGCTTATTTTGGGATTCTCTGCTCATTTCTTCTCATCAAGTGGCCAACATATGTCCATCTCCTTTTCCTGATCACCCGTGAGACTGGTTGTTGTTCAGTCATCTGTCTTATCTCTGCATTGTTCTTGAATTCATTCCACTTGATGCCGAGTATTTTCCTTAGGCATTTGTTTTCAAAAGAGTCTAATTTCTTTTCTATTTCTTTAGTTGTTTTCCAGCTTTCGCATGCATAAATGAGGGTGGATATTACATTTGAATTGAATAGTCTTAACTTGGTTTTTGTGCTTATAACTTTTGAATTCCATATGTTCTCAAGATTCTTGAAGATTGATGCTGCTTTTGCAATTCTGATCCTAACTTCCTTTCTAGTGTCACCATCCTGGTCTATGTAGCTGCCAAGGTATGCAAATTGATTGACTTCTTCAATATCTGTCCCTTCTATGTGTATTTTTACATTTTGATTGATGGGAATTTTCATTATTTTTGTTTTGTCCTTGTTAATTTCAAGTCCTATTTTGCTAGCCAGTGAAGATAGGCTATCTGTTTTTTCTTGCATGGAATTCACATTATTACTGATAAGAGTTATGTCATCAGCAAAATCAAGATCTTCTAGTTGGGTCCCATGTACCCAGTCAATACCTGTGTTACCTGTGCAGCATTTTTTCATTATGAAGTCTATTGTAATCCCAAAAAGTAAAGGAGACAGTATACATCCTTGTTTCACGCCTGTTTCAATCTGGAACCATTCACTCATCCCTTCTTCTGTCTTGACTGCACAACCATATCCATTGTATAAGTCCTTAATGATGTTGACAATTTTAGATGGTATTCCATATAGACATAAAATTCTCCATAATGAATCTCTGTGTATGCTATCAAATGCCTTCTTAAAATCTATGAAATTCAGTATTAATGGTTTCTGCTTTTCAATATGTTCTTCAAGTATTATTCTGAGAGTAAAGATCTGGTCGAGACAGCTTCTCCCTTTTCGAAATCCTGCTTGTTCTTCTCTCATTGCAGTATCCACTATATCTTTGAGTCTATTCAAAATGACCTTGCAAAATACTTTTGACACAACTGATATTAAGGTTACTCCTCTCCAGTTGTTACAGTCACTAAGGTTGCCCTTTTTTGGTATTTTCACAATGATTCCCTTCTTCCAATTAGAAGGGACCTTTTCTTCTTTCCAAATCTTGTTAAACATTCTCTGTAGTTGTCTCATGTTGTCACTATTGATAGCTTTTAGCATCTCGGCTGTTATTTCATCCTCACCTGCAGCTTTGTTGTTAGCCATTAAATTCACTGCTGTTTCATTTTTGTATTAGAAAGCAATACAGAACATCTCTCATGGATGTAAGGGCTTATAGGGGTGCAGATGTCAACAGTGATCACAACCTGTGCATAGGGAAAATAAAACTAAAATTGAAAAGTCAACACAAGAAATCAGTACACAGAAAATTTGTATTACTGAACACTTAAACACATGCTTTGCTCGCACACTGTTCTGTACTGTGTCTATTACGTGTTAATATGAGCATTGGGCCCAGAGACGCAACAGACGTTACACTGGTATACGCCGTGTAACAAGACAACCCAGATAACAATAACATACAACTGCACATCAATACACGACATGACCGGTTACATGTAATCGACTAACTGAGCATCAGAGTTGACACTTAAGAAGAATCCAATAATCACAGGATTCAGCAGTCACCAAACAATCAGCAAATGTTTAATGATGAATTCCATTTGTTCGATGTGTGTTGCATAGATGTGGAGTGTAAACTGATGAGAACAATTACAATGATCATTTTAAAAAAATGTCCAGGCGACTAACATCGCCGTGGGACTATCAGACATATGACACTGACAAAACATGCTAACTTCAAAACTACAACATACCTTTCAACTTGAAATTACAACCTTGTCCAAAAAGGAGACAAATCAAACACACACTCTATGTGACAACTAAAACATCTGCCCTAAAAAAGGACAATCCATCTAACTACATCATTTGTCCTGAAAAGGACAATCCATCTAACTGCAACATTGTCCTAAAAAGGACAATCCATCTAACACAACTACGACAACTGTTGCCCTATAAATGACAAATAAACACAAGTACTACATACTAGAACAACACTTCTGTCCTAAAAAAGGACAATCCATCTAACGACAACTGTTGCCCTATAAATGACAAATAAACACAAGTACTACATACTAGAACAACACTTCTGTCCCAAAAAAGGACAATCACACCAAACTTACATAACGAACCAGAGAATCATCCCTAACATCCCTTTCTAGAAAAAAAACAACAACTCAACACACGACCTGTCTCTACAACATTCAGACCAAAAACTAACCTCATTCATACATCCCACACATCAGATCCACGTGACTCAGTTCTCCCTCGGAACACGGAGACACTTTCTCCGTGCTAGCATAAGCAGGTGAATTGTGGTCTACTACTGATTGACCACAACAAAGGGTTTCTCACAAAAAATCTGTAACAGAATAACATTCCCACTGTTACGTTCTGTTACACAAATCAGAATCAGATTTTGGTAATCGTTGGTCTCTAACTCATGAAGTACTTAGTGCTGTGGAACATCTTTTCGGGATTGCCATTTTGGAAAGTCCACAGCAGATAGATATGCAGGAAAGAGTTACTGATCACTTCTGATACACTGACAACTTCTTCTTCTTCTTCTTCTTCTTATTCTTCTTATTCTTCTTCTTCTTCTTCTTCTTCTTCTGATTCTTCTTCTTCTTCTTCTTCTTCTTCGAACTGCAAGCTGGTGCTTCTTGCAGCCGATGCGGTGAGGACGCTGGCACACATCATCATGTCGGCTTGGGAGCTGGTTATAGATGCTACTAAGTCTCTAAGTGCAGATAAAAAATTGAAGTCTTCTTTACTAAAGCGATCTCTGTCCCCTTAACCAGGCTAGGACTGTTACTGGGGGTACAACCGGAGATGTGGGACAGGGTCTTGGTCACCTGTGGTTTCGCCAACCTTGACTCTAGTGTGTCAGCTACGTGCCACTGACTGTCAAATCGGACATCATTTTCGCTTCTGAAAGGATATAATGGTGATTCAATCAATCAATCAATCAAGTGCCGTGCGTGTGGCGTAGGCGATCATTCCTCTTCACAATTCCCTGTCTGTATACTTGATTATGAGATCCGCCGGTGACTTTCTTCCTAGCCACACTGACAGCCCATCCAGTAACTTTTCTCTCTGTCTTCATCTGTCTCTTCTTCCTTCACTTTTTCCAGTTGCTACAATGTGTTCCAATTTTCCTCTTCTCAAAAAATATCCTACAAATCTCTCTTGTCTGCCTCTGATCTTTGGTGTAATTTGCCTTTTAACTCCAGCCTCTCTTAATACTTCTTCGTTGGTTTTCTTAGCTGTCCATAATATCTTCAACATCCTTCTTATGAACCACATTTCCATGGCCTTCATTTCTCACTGTACTCTCTTATTCATGGACCATGGTTCACATCCATACTACTAAATAATGGTGATTACATTGCAACTTATTCTTACATCTTACATCCTTCCCGTGCCGTTAAACGTCACATAGGGCTCGCATGGTTGTTCGCCAAGCTTTCCTGTTTTCGGCAAGCTTTTCAACCTCATCAACAGATGTTATGCCCCCTGAACTGGCCTCTTTTAACAATGTCCTTTTTAGAGTTTCACCTGGCCGACCTCTTTGCAACTTATTATTGCATGTTATTTCGCACACATTTTTCTATACTGTTTTTATTTTCAAAGATGCTAATTATTTGGACATATTAAACGTCATGAGAATTTGGAGAAAACAACCTTGGAAGGGCACATAATGAGAAAAAGAATATGAGGAAGACCAGGGCAAGGATGGTTGCAAGACATCGTTGACACTCTGCGAATGGATGCATCAGCAGCAGGACATCTTGCTTACAACCGAGAGGCCTACAGCAGAGCTGTTAGGGAGGCAAAGTTCCGCAAGGGATATGCAAATGACTAACTTCTAATTAAACGATCACTGCATCCACAGAAAGACCGTACTAATCCCAGGGGTCTAAGACCGCGGTGTATACACTGTAAGTCAGAGATAGAGTGCAAACTATTTATGAGATGGTATTTGTTTTTCTGCAGCTTGCAATAAACAGTAGTTGATGTGAGCGATTGACAAGTGCTAAAATGCCTTCACCAGGATTAATTATATCACACAGCTAGAGTCCATTGCTCGTACATCCCTCGAGGACCAGACAGCGATGACTGATAAATTTCATTATTTATACATAGTGATCTGTAATAGATTGTAAATATTTTGTTTTCGTCGTTTCCCCCCACCCCCTCCCCAAAATTGGTGCTTTTGTATCTTTTACCCATAAATGGTTTTTATGTGCTGCGACGCCCTTCCGCTGTCAGTCAGTAAGTCATTTCCGCTGTCATGGTTTCATAAATTAATGATCGCACACGTGGTAGCAGACGAGTTATAGAAATACCGCCACTGGATTAATGTTGACAATAGATGTGTAGATAACACGCCACATGAGAGTGGTGATTGACAGATGTACTAATGTTGACAATAGATGTGTAGATAACACGTCACATGAGAGTGGTGATTGACGGATGTACTAATGTTGACAATAGATGTGTAGATAACACGCCACATGAGAGTGATTGATGGATGTACTAATGAAGCAAATTCTATGTCAGTGGGCGAGAAAAATAAATTTTAGCTCACAGTTATCACACACACACACACACACACATACACACACGTCAGAAGTAGAAGCTGAGTAGGATTTTTAAAAAATCTTATTAGAAGCTGAGTGGGATTTTTAAAAATCTTATTAGAAGTTGAATGGGATTTTTAAAAAATCTTATTAGAAGTTGAGTTTGATTTTAAAAAAATCTTATTAGAAGTTGAGTGAGATTTTTAAAAATCTTATTAGAAAATGAGTTGAATTTAAGAAAATTGTTAAAAGTTCAGTGGGATTTAAAAAAATATTTGTTAGAAGTTGAGTGGGATTTTTAAAAAAAATCTTATTAGAAGATGAGTTGAATTTAAGAAATAGAAAAAAAAGGACAAAAAGAATGCTGGTTTAAAAACAGTTATTCTAGATATTTTGACTCCAGATGAAATCACTTCTTATCTGTGAAAGATTTAATTTGTTTAAGGAAATATAATATTTTGTTATTTTTTTCCCTTTTCTTTAAAACAGAATTAGAAGAAGTAGAAGAAGAGGAAAAAGAAGAAGGATAAAGGAAGGAAGAAGGAAAAACAACCAGATCTTGCCTTCTACGTTTTTTTTTTTTTTTTGATGCGGTAAAACTGCCAAGTTGTGTTAACTCTAGCCAAGTCTTTTTACGCCTCATGGACCTGTAGATTTTGCTTGGACAGTTTTTTTTTTCAAGAATATGAAAACAAACAAAAGAAGCCAAAAATATCAACGAAGAAATCATCAGCAAGACAGAAAACAGCCAAACCTCAGAACTGAGGAACGGGAATCAACAACACTACCTCTCCTAATACAGCTTTCTATAGAACTACCCCTTCCTAATACAGCTTTCTATAGCATTACCCCTTCCTAATACAGCTTTCTATAGCACTACCCCTCCTAATACAGCTTACAGCATTCTATAGCACTATCCCTCCTAATACAGCTTTCTATAGCATTACCCCTTCCTAATACAGCTTTCTATAGCACTACCCCTCCTAATACAGCTTTCTATAACACTACCCCTTCCTAATACAGCTTTCTATAGCATTACCCCTTCCTAATACAGCTTTCTATAGCACTACCCCTCCTAATACAGCTTACAGCTTTCTATAGCACTATCCCTCCTAATACAGCTTTCTATAGCACTACCCCTCCTAATACAGCTTTCTATAGCACTATCCCTCCTAATACAGCTTTCTATAACACTACCCCTTCCTAATACAGCTTTCTATAGCAATACCCCTCCTAATACAGCTTTCTATAGCACTACCCCTCCTAATACAGCTTTCTGTATCACCACCCCTTCCTAATACAGCTTTCTGTATCACTACCCCTTCCTAATACAGCTTTCTATAGCACTACCCCTTCCTAATACAGCTTTCTGTATCACTACCCCTTCCTAATACAGCTTTCTATAGCACTACCCCTTCCTAATACAGCTTTCTATATCACTACCCCTTCCTAATACAGCTTTCTATAGCACTACCCCTTCCTAATACAGCTTTCTATAACACTACCCCTTCCTAATACAGCTTTCTATAGCACTACCCCTTCCTAATACAGCTTTCTATATCACTACCCCTTCCTAATACAGCTTTCTATAGCACTACCCCTTCCTAATACAGCTTTCTGTATCACTACCCCTTCCTAATACAGCTTTCTATAGCACTACCCCTTCCTAATACAGCTTTCTATAGCGTGATGACAAAACGGAATACGCGTTCCAGATATACAGTTTTCTGTCCCTGTAAGCGTTCAAGGTCCTTGTCAATGAGCCGGTGATAATTCTTGGGAATTTTAACATTTATGTTGGAAGTGATAAGTTAAAGGCAGAAGATAAAAAAAAAGAAAATTCTGCGATTGAGCAGTGATTCTCAAGCGTTCTCGTCCTTCCTAGCCCCCCACCCCCCCTTGCCTTCCACGTCACATTCTTAGTTCCTTCCCCCTTCACACATACAAACACATACACACACATACCACCACCACAACAACAACAACAACAACAAAGGATAAAATCCCCCGTATCCACACTATTAAGGCATACTAGGGATACGGTGTTAGGCCCGTTTTTTTTCCCAAGAGCTTCGGCCCATGAAAGTGTGATGTGGTCAGTATCACGCCTTGGCTGCATTTATCCTAGATTTCTCTGGCATCCACTTTTAAAGGCGGGATGGGCTTAGGGGCCCTTTTTTGATGTAGTGGTATCTGAAAAGAAAAAAAAGAAAAAAAGCCACTGCTGAGAGTTAAACCCGCTACCACCGGATTAGTAGAACGATCGTCTAACCACTCAGCCAACCAGGCCATACCCAGAGACAGTTTTTTCCCCTTAGTTGGTTCTGATGTTCCTCCCCCCACCCCCTCCGAGGCTCCCGGCCTCTCACGTTTCCTTCACTGTCCCCTCCCCTTCTTTGGTGGATATTCGTAACTCCCCTTCCCCTCTCACCTCGAGCGAAGGGGGGGGGGGGGGGTTTATGGATCTTAATCACCGCCATAGAGATATAATGCGGAATATGATGTTAGCACCCACATATTCCTTGATCAGTCAGAACATTACAGTATAACAGCGAACGAAGAAGAAGATTATAACAGCGAACGAAGAAGAAGATTACAGTATAACAGCGAACGAAGAAGAAGATTACAGTATAACAGCGAACAAAGAAGATTACAGCATAACAGCTAACGAAGAAGAAGATTACAGTATAACAGCGAATGAAGAAGAAGATTACAGTATAACAGTGAATGAAGAAGAACATTACAGTATAACAGCGAACGAAGAAGAAGATTATAGTATAACAGCGAACGAAGAAGAAGATTACAGTATAACAGCGAATGAAGAAGAATATTACAGTATAACAGCGAAGGAAGAAGAAGATTACAGTATAACAGTGAAGGAAGAAGAAGATTACAGTATAACGTTATAGACATTACAGGCCAGCTTTCCCTTATCAGCTCCAAAAATAGTGAGGTACCCATTTCTACCGCTGGGTGACTTAGCCCGATGCTTGTACTTGTACGAACTCCCTGTAACTACGAGCTGGTGTTCTTTGCAGCCGATGCTGTAGGGGTGTTGAAGAACAGCATCGTATCCGTGTGGGAGTGGGTTATGGTAGTTACTTTTTGTCAGTCCCGGAGTACAGGTAAAAAGCAAGGGGGTGTGTAATGTTTCTTTACCAGATACCACCACCATTAGCCAGGCTAGGCCTGTTACTGGGGCAACACGAAGAGGTGGGACAGGGTTCTTGGCCAGCTGTGGTCCGCTAACCCTGACGCTAGCATACCAGCTGTGGTTCTCTAACCCTGACGCTAGCATACCAGCTGTGGTTCTCTAACTCTGACGCTAGCATACCAGCTGTGGTTCGCTAACCCTGACGCTAGCATACCAGCTGTGGTTCTCTAACCCTGACGCTAGCATACCAGCTGTGGTTCTCTAACCCTGACGCTAGCATACCAGCTATGGGTCGCTAACCCTAACGCTAGCATACCAGCTATGGGTCGCTAACCCTGACGCTAGCATGCCAGCTATAGGTCGCTAACCCTGACGCTAGCATGCCAGCTATGGGTCGCTAACCCTGATGCTAGCATGCCAGCTATGGGTCGCTAACCCTGACGCTATCATACTAGCTATGGGTCGCTGATTGGCTCATCGGACAAGCGTCTTCACCCCCCCCCCCCCACTTAGCCCTATATCCAGCGTTAAATGTGTTTCAAAATTTAGCGTTAAAGTTTCAACAGTTTGAAGATGAATAGTTAATTGATGTAGATATCATTCTTCACACTAATCTTCTTCTTCCTCAGCCTTCCGAGCTAGTAAGGTTCACTGCTGCAGATAAAGTTCACCTCCATTCTCCCTGTTCCTAATCTTCTCTCTCTAGCTGGTGACGACTCTTCGTGCGATACTTTAAAGTAAATAAATAAATAAATGAACGTGAATATATTATTGATTTGTACTGTTTATTGTAAAAAAAAAAATAAAGGAGTAGAGATAGGAGTTTCTTGAGTTCCATAGAACTGTCTGGGGAGACAGAGCTGAATATTTATCATTTCGACCAGTAATTCAAACAATTTCTAATCAGTAATTCAAACAAAAGGCTGAAGACTTCCGTACCTGGCAAGCGTGCTTTCACGACATCTGTATGCGGACTGGAAGAAAAAACAAAACAAGAAGGAACGCTGACTACAAGGTTTGTTTATAAGCTTGACTGGTTGAAAACTACATTTCTTATATACCTTCCAGCATTGCCAGAGGACTTGTCGCGTGCCAGCAGAGGTGCCTTCATCTTTCTCACAACGGTGCCCATGTAACGGTCTGTGTATATATAAAAAGGATGCCTTTAACACAGACTGAGAAACACTGTTGCTACTGGTGGATGGAGAAGGGTTTGAACAAAGGAGAGAGGGGGGGGGGGGAAGAGAAACTGGAATATGGGTTAACTATCTGTCTCCCTGAACACAATATGGGTCTGTGAATAGCCTGGGTGCGTGCCAAAGATTGCCTTCATAGAAGGCCACATTAGCTAGCCTTTTCGTTTTGGTAGCATAGTTTCACCCCATTACCATTGCTACTATCACTACTACACTGCTGTTGCTATTACTACTACTACTATAATTATTATTGTTGCACGACTCCTGATATATGATATAGCGTTGGCAGGAGTAGAACCAAAGGCCTTCAGTGCTATCGATACCTCCGCTGCACTAGGGGAAAGTAGATGTAGATTAACATAGATGATGTTTTGTAGGTGAGATAAGTTGCCTTCTGAGCTGGACCTTATTCCTCATCAGGCCATCTCTCGGTCATTTCAAAATCGGTTTTGAAGCAGTTTCGCCTTTCTTCGCCGCGTTCATGAAAGCTTGAGAAAAATAAATAAATAAATCAATAAATCAACAAATAAACTAGGACTCCAGGCTGACTTTGCAATACAAAGATCTCCGTTCATATCTCTTTTATTTGAGCTAGTAAATCACATTTATATCCTATATCGCTTTCTGCTCTTCCGCGCGTCAGGAATATTTGCTTCATACAAGAATCTATGTAAATACTTCATATCTTACATCATCATCATCATCATCATGTGCCGTGCCGACTGGCGTTGGCTATTATGCTTCTCCAGAGTACGCGATCCTTCATGCAGGCCATCAGTTCAGTTGGTGATCTCCTCTCACACCATCCTGTCAGACTGTCCAGTATCATTTCTCTTGGTCTTCCTCTTGATCTTCTTCATTCTATTTTTCCTGTTGTTATAATATTTTCAATGCCCCCTCTTCTCATTGCATGTCCTATGAAAGTACATTGTCTCTCTCTTATCTTTTTGACAAGGTTTTTTGTCTCTCCAGCTCTTCTCATACATTCTTCATTAGTTATTTTTGCTGTCCAGGGGATTCGCAACATTCTTCTAATAAACCACATTTCTGCTGCTTCCAATGATTTTTGTGCAGACTTGCCTATTGTCCATGATTCACTTCCATATAACAAGATAGGTTCAATATAGCATTTTAGGACTCGTTTTCTAACATTCATTGATAAGGATGTGTTGGTCAATATGTTTCTCATTCTCTGAAATGCAGTCTTTGCTTGGCCTATTCTGTTCCTAATTTCTGTTCTGCATTTCCCATCTGAAGTTATTACTGCTCCAAGGTATTTGAATTTCTGCACCTGCTTTAGAACAGTTCCGTTTAATTTAATACTGCATGCTGGTGGATTCTGTTTCTTTCATATCTTACCCAGCCCCTAAATACGTTAAGTAACCCGGGGTTTCTTGTTGCTTTTAAACATTTTTCTCGGGGGTTTTTTTTCCGGTTTAATCGGTAAAAACACTTGTGTCCGAAATAAGCAGCTCTTGTGAAAGACTAATGTTTATGTTGCATTTGGTTCGTAACATTTCTTGGTTTTCTATTTTCGATCTCAGCAGGAGCTGGGAAGACCAGGTGTTTCATGGAAATAATCTGCCGACCGTGAAAGACGTTGCCCATACTGGTGTTTTCGGTATAGTGTGCCTTTACAAGAATAATCAACACATAGCTTCATGCGGTTGGCGTAACTGGACACAAGTTTCCGGTACAAAGGTTTTATTGTGGTAATGAGATCATTGACACTGTTTCTAATGTCTCTCAACGCGGGTGTCGTCGTGATTTGGATTCTAGGGGGGTTCTCTCTGGTTCTTCTATCTGGCCTTCAGTTCTTGCCCAGAGTAACCCAGTCAACTCAGCTGTGAAAGACTGGATATCCGATTCTTCTTTGTAGTTAGGAAAGAAAGCATTGTATCAGTGTATCTAGAATGTGGTGACCAGTCTCGTGTATATGTTGGATTAACGTCCCTGATTGACTGCTCATCGCGAGAGTGTTATTAAATTGTGTGCCTTTTTAGCTAGGATTTCAGGTAGTCCATGTTTCTCTCTAGCACGGGATTTTCGGAAGACGTAGAGCCAGACTGCTGGTTGCTGTGATGTGGGTATATTTGTATCTTGAGCTGTGCAGACTTGAAGTTTTTTTGTATTGTCTAGGAATATGGAACTGTAATAGTGGAGTACAAAGATTCACCAGAATATGTCCTCGTCAAGTGAGGTTATGCTTGTTTGAAGTGACTGTTGGTCAATGGTACATTCATCATCTATCCTTCTGTACTAATGAAGTTGGCCCAACCAAGATTTGTTGTTTCTTTCTCATCCCGACTATTCGTACTCATCGCTGCCATCGTTATCACCAGATTCTGTCAAACCTCATGTATGTATCGCCAACAATGGGTCTGGATTATTGATTTTTGCAGTTTGTATAGTCTTGGTAAAGTATGAAAAAAAAATCCCAGGTTTCTTCTGAAAGGAGATTATCAATTCAGAGTCAAACATTAATACTCAGAAGGGTTGTCAACACTGCTCCTACAGTATATGGCTATATGGTTACAGCGTAGCACGGCCTCATACTGACCACATCACTCTTTATTACTTTTGATGCCAAGGAAAATAAACACATGTAATTCTATATCCTCTGTATGCCTCAGTCTGGAAATCTTGAACCTGCTTTTAGACTAAGCTTGTTAGGTCATTTTAGCCCTTGTTCTTCGTAAAGCAGCAACCATCTCTTCTAAGAGAGTTTAAAGATGAGTACTCAGCTCGTTGGTGCCACTGCCGAAAGACTATGTAAAGATGGGATTCCAGATGTGGTAGTCGGTGAGTACTTGAGAACGGTGATTTTTGTGTTAGATGTGGGTGATATATGGCGCTGGGGTGGTGGGTCCTCTCGTGGAGAGCTGGAGAATTCTTCTGGGGATGATGACGGCTGACCTAATTTCGGTTTCGAAGTTCGTCTTTCTGTTTTATGATTGCCTGTCAGGATACTCAGGTGTGAAGGAGTAGGTAGAGAACTGGAAATATGTTCGAAGGAGCGGAAAAGAAATGGAGAAAAGGAAGAAAAGAAGAGAGAGAGAGAGGAGAGAGAGAAGAGAGATAAAGAAAAGAGAGAAAGAGAGGAGAGAGAACGAGAGATAAAGAGAAGAGAGAGTCGAGAGAGAGGAGAGAGAACGAGAGATATAGGGAAGAGAGAGAATCGAGAGAGAGAAAGAGAAGATAGAGAGAAAGAAAGAGAAGAGAAAAAGTCGAGAGAGAGAGGAGAGAGAGGACGAGAGATAAAGAGAAGAGAAAGAGAGAATCGAGAGAGAGAGGAGAGGGAAAGAAGGAGAGTCAGGAGAGATGGGAGAGAGATAAAGAGAAGAGTGAGAGGAGAGAGATAAAGAGAAGAGAGAGAGAGGAGATTGAGAACGAGAGATAAAAATAAATAGTCAAGAAAGAGAGAGAAAGGATGAGAAGAGAAAGTCGAGAGAGAACGAAAGATAAAGAGAAGAGAGAATTAGAGAGAGAAATTAGAGAGAAAGAACGAGAAATAAAGGGAAGAGAAATCGAGAGAGAGGAGAGAAAGAACGAGAGATAATGAGAAGAAAGAGAGAGAGAGTTGAGTGAGAGATAACGAAAGAGAAAGACGGGATAGGGATGAAGAAAGAGAGGGAGGAGAGATGTGAGATAGAGAAAACGAGAGATGAAAAAAAAAGGCCCAGCTACTGCTGTTATATTTTCTTATAACTGTCGTTTATTGAATGAGGAAAGATTTATACACATAAAGAAGAGAGAGAAAATAAGAGATAAAGACGAGATAAAGAGAAAGAAAGATTGAGAAAGGAGATGTCAGAGAGAGAAAACAGATAAGAAACAGAGAGAAAATGAGAGGTAAAGAGAGAAAACGAGAGAAAACGAGGGCTAAAAAAAGGAAAAGGAGAGACAGAAAAAAGACAGAACGAGAGATAAAGAGACGAAAGACAGGATAAAAGTGTATGTGTGATAGAGAAAAGCACGAAAGGTTCTAAGTGACCTGTAAGTGAAGCAGATAACTACATCAAGGAAAATACAAGCACTTCTACAGATATAAACGTTGTGACCTCCCTTTCTGATCTTCTTCTGCCTAGCTTCATCACGCCAATATCCATATCTGCTTCGTTATTTTCATTTTGCAGCAGTATCAATATAATTATTATTTTTTTTATATTAAAAAAGAGCCAAGTGTGTTTTATTGATGTTCCAAATTGCAGACTGTTTCTTCTCCGTTCTGACACAACTAAGTTCCGCTCTCGATCGCTTTCAAAGCTCTCTCGGTGTAAGCCAAGATAACTGTGCACGTTTACCAGAAACGGCGAATCTTAGCTGGCAAAAGCACTGCGCCAGCTCTCCGTTTGTGTTCCTAGCAGCGGGCTAGGTCCGAGTAGCAGAGCAGAGATTACATGCCCATATAAGATGCTATACCAAAATAATAATGGCCGTCTCGTATTGTGGCATCAAGATACCGTAATAATGTTACAGATTTTACATGCTTTTTTATTTTTTTATTTTAATAATCATCATGTGGACGAGGCACGCTTAGATCGAAGGGTGTACGACCGAAGCGTCATCGTCCACGTGACTGGTATTTGGTTTCGGAAAAGATATATATATATAGATACTGCAACATTGGCTTGGCATTTAGTGTACACAGAGACAAAGGCCGGGCGATGTTTTGTGTAGTTGTGCATATGGATGTGCTGTAAATTCCTGTGTATTATGGTGATCGTTGGCTATATTCTGCCGTTGCATGTGGTATAGATTATGTAGTTGTACACTAAGCTGTGATGTAAGTTACTGTATTTAGGTACTGATTTGAAAATTCTGTGTATGATTTCAGTGTGATTTATCATTATATTGGATGGGCAGCATGTTTGATTAGTTATTATGCCTTCATGTGGATTGATCTTGTGTTGCGGCAACGCGGTTATATAGAGGTGTGTCATGGCAGCGGTAGCTGCGTGGACTAAGTGCCATTGCACATTCGATTTGTAATGTAGGCTACATGGAGGGCCAAGAGCCCGGGACCCCAAATCCATCAGCTTTTCAGTAATGCAACATGAGAAGTCATTATCATAAGATACCATGCTTAATTACCATTATAATGACAACTGTCTTGATGTCATGTTGATGTTTCTTCTTTTTCTTCTTCATCGTTCGCTTCTACCACCAAGATCGCCCCATGATCCTATTGAATTTACTCCTGTGGATCTCGTGATAGTCTCATTTACGATGGAGGCTCAGAGCATCGTGGAGCACGGGCTTATATTCTCGGTGGGTCACAGAAGCGCCATTGCGCGACACTGTGGTTTTCGTTGCACCAGTTTAGTCCTGAGTTGGACTTTCTCACCGGAAAACCTCGACGTGTTTTGGATATCAGTATATCCCCGCCAGGTGAGAGGTGGTTGCCCATCCAGTCCAGATTTGGACATTCTCACCGGAAAACCTCAACGTGATTTGGATATAATATATCCCCGTCGGGTGAGAGGTGGTTGCCTATCTAGACTGCATTGGTCCAGTGTCTCCGACTTCAGCATTTTGTGGTCGTGGCCGCTACCCTTCCTGATGGTGACCAGGACGGAGCATTTGTGGAGGAGTACGAATCCTCGCCACTAGTGAGTTTCACCGCTATGTTAAGCCGGTTTAGGCGTATTATGCAAGTATGGGTGTATATAGGACGTGACCGGCCTCTAGAGTGGAGGTACCGTGATATGTGTAGCCATCTAGTTTCACCCCTGGGTTAAGCCAGTTTAGGTATATCGGACGTGGCCGGTCTCTAGAGAAGAGGCACCGTGGTATTAGTAGCCCTCATCGCGAGTCTACTGGCCATACCGATTAAACTTCACTTAATCCTTTCCATCACCTCTTCCACAGCTGCGCCACGCGGCAACCCTAATCGCATTTTCTTCATTGGCCGGGAGAAATTCCACCCACGCACGGCAGCAGAAGAATCTCGCCACCAGAGTCTTAGTTTAACCATTGGGTTAAGCCGATCTAGGCATATGAGCCAGTATGGGTGTATATAGGTCTTGGCCGGCCTCTAGAGCGGAGGTGCAGTGATATGAGTAGCCCTGACCGCGAGACTACTGGCTACTTCACTTAATCCTTTCGTCATCTTTTCCACGACGGCGCCGCGCGGCAACCCTAATCGAATTTTCCTTAATTGTCTGGGAGAAGTTTCACACTTCGCACGGCTGCTGAAGAAACTTGCCAGCAGCGAACAGGAGCTTTCCTTCTCCTAGATGAGCTACCAACCAAGACCAACGAGTCTCATCTACCCGAAAGCGTATGGTTTTCAGGCGCCAGATATTCGCCTTTCGCCCCTTCTCCTGTCAATTTAAACAGTTCAGCCACGAGGCCAGAACCTGGATTGAACTGTCAGATTGATTGATTGATTGATCAGGCCCGTCTGACATTCTGCCCTTTATCATACAACTTTCACTCTGTTCCAAACATTCTACAAATATGCTGCTTACATACCAAACAGAATTAACAATAAAGTAACTACATACACATAAAAATTACTAACTACGTACACATATAACTGACTAACTACAGTCTCATATAAATGACTAACTACATACACATATAAATCAGAGGCTATTTGAGACGCACGCTATGGAGACATTTAATTGGAGTGGAGAGCGTATCCCTCACCCCACCTCCGGCTATTACAGTCCTTAGAACCAGGTTGATGTTAATGTCAGCTGTATGTGTTGTTGTAGCGTATAATGAGATTAAAATGCTGTGTCCTTAATTTCTGACTTTGTGATTTGTACTGCATGTCAATGTATTGTGTATTGATTAAATGCTCAGGATTTATGCATAATTAGCATACAATATAGCAAGGAGGGGAGAACCTGGGTTGGCGGTCATGATGGGGGGGAGCTAGACTGGCCTCGAGTACGGTAGTACATTGCCAAAGATTGTTGGTCTGTAACCAACCTGAGAAAATATATTCCTCCCATTAATTATAAATGTAAACTTGCACCAACAAGTTTTACAATCACCTGCTGATGATTCAACCGTGCTCGAAAGTAAAGAACACAATTTTACAGTAGATAAATACGAAACGCCTGTAAGTGTCTGGAAAGAAATAAAGTAGGGCTATCTAACTATGCTCCAGCATAGAAAGAAACAGTCTACGACAGAAGTACGACGTTTAGTTTAATGTCTCTCACGGCGAAGGTCGGGGGTTCGAATCCGGCCGGAGGCACCCCAGTCACCCAGCTGTAGAAATGGGTACCCGACTTCTTCTGGAGTTGGGGAAGGAAAGGCGGCCAGGCGTGATACTGACCATATCACCCTCTAGTGTGCTGACAGGTCAAGGAAAATATGGGCACTAACACCATATCCCTATGTGCCTCTAAGGCACGACAGGATTACCTTTACCTTTTTTTACCTTTTATCTAACTTTGTGCTGCCCGCTGTCCGTTTAAAATTTTAATATTTTTTTTGGTATTTGTAGTCAAAATTTCCTGATTTACAATCATATATATATATATATATATATATATATATATATATATATATATATACGGGTGTAAAGTTAAAAGGTAAATTCCTGCTTCCATGCCATTAAGGCCTATTGGAGATAACGATGTTTGGCTGTATTTTGACGTCTTCCCCGCGTGACCGTATGATGTAGTCAGTGAGACTTTTTTTTCCCAGCTAAAAGGCCCCGGTATCGACACGACCTCTAAAAAATTGGTAGCAGAGAAATCTGGGAAGATAAAATCCGGCCAGGCGTGATACTGACCACATCAGACTTTTATGTGCCGAAGGTCAAGGAAAATGCGGGCCTAACACCGTATCTCGAATACGCCTTAAAATGGCATGGAAGCAGGGAATTTACCTTTTTTACCTTTACAGTCAAAGAGTTTGCTACAAACTGAACTAACAGTTGGAAACACGGAGAGGCCGACCATGGATGGATGGATGGATGGATGGATGGATGGATGGATGGATTATCATAAATCTTGGTTGAAGGGCATCACTAAGTCCAGTCAAAAAGTCTCTCCTCTTTCACTCTCTTTCTTTTTCTCTCTCTCTCTCTCTCTCTCCCCCCCCCCCCCCCCCCACAGGAAAAAATCGCAAGCTAACTGAAAGAGGAGAGGAGGAATATTATCTTCATATTCTTTATTTTCTTGCTCCTTCTTTATCTTCTTTGTAATTCGATTTTATCAGAAGAAGACCTAGGATAAGAAAAGTTATTTTGAGAGTTTGTTTACTTAATTGATGCTGCGCCCATCTTCTTTTGCCTGCCCAGTAAATTCATTATCGCGGCTATGCCGTCGTGACATGGTTTTTTGCCGAAAATGTAGTGCAGAAAATGCCGGTAGCGAAGTTGTTTCGAGCGCCATGTTTTTCGTATACTGAAGCTGTTGAAGCGTCGTGTTAATAGATGCTGAAGCTGTTTTAGTGTCGTGTTAATAGACGCTGAAGATGTTTTAAGTGTAACATTCGAGCTAAAGCTTCTAAAGTAACCCCAAAAAATGGGTTTCAAATATTCTGTTTTAACAATATCTTCTTCTTCTTGTTCTTCTTCTTGTTCTTCTTCTTGTTCTTCTTGTTCTTGTTCTTCTTCTTCTTCAAGATGTATGATAAAGGGCAGAATGTCAGACGGGCCTGTGTGCCCAATTCTTAACCCTTTTGAAATAAAGATCAATCAATCAATCAATCTTCTTCTTCTTCTTCTTCATCTTTTGTTTCCAGTTTGGCATGCTTAGCTTTCTAAACAAGGAGTCAGGTTGCCTCCATGAATCCTACTGTCAGCAGGAGATCTTCGCAGGAACCCCAGAACTTCTCCTCGGTACTTCTCTCTCGCGGGGGCCACACCAGGGCTCTGAGGTCTTCGTATATGTTGCAGATCTGTAGCACGTGCTCAGGGGTCAGCATCTAGAGCGCTTTTATTCTTATAAACGCGTTGATGAGTGCGTGCTGACCGCACTGTATCATCTGCGTGTATAATCAAAATCCTCAACGAAGGAGAACATAGTCTATCTAATACCCCTTTGGGACACTTCTGGTTATTAATATTGTTACTGCTATTGCAGAATTATGATATATACTCTCAGATATCCATATTTCATTGCAGTTTCATGGACTGATGTTAACAAATATCATATATGCGATGAATTAATTCACTGTAGTCGTTATTAATATGCCAAATCTTAGGGAGATAAAACTTTGGTCTATCAATACTGTAAATGCATTTGCGCCTCTAGCACTCTGTCTTCACTCGACAGCAAAACCTCTAGGAAGCATTGAAATCTCCGCTTCTACATAAACGCCTTGCTCCCTTCAAACATTGTAGCCGTTCCCAAGCAACCGCCCAGTGTATTTCTGATAACGTGACCTCGAGTTAAGTTTTTATTTACATCGCTGGATGTTGCAGGAGCCGGTGCGTGCCTGAGTTAAATAAACTTCTCCCTGGAAGCGATGTATTAAAAGTTTAACCATAACAAGGAGCTCAGAAAAACGCTAAAGAAGGAAAAAAAAAAGGAATTCTCTAGACCAAAACAATAATATTACAGGGCCCCAAAAGTGTTATGATTCTGTTTTCTCTTTTCAGCGGGCTACTTACTGACCCGTGTTGCTGCGTGCTTTTGGCACATATGTGTGTGTGTGTGTGTGTGTATGTGTGCGCGCGCGCACTTGCGGCTGTTTGTCATTTGGTAAATTTCTTGAATCCTGCAAAAGCGAAGTTGCCTTTGGTTGTTGTCAGCATAAGGTGATATAGTCCTTTAAACAAACAAACAAACAAATAAAAATTCTTCTTTGCCTTTTGTCGCTTAACGAATGTCTTAATGTCAGTGAACTGCATCTAGCACACGAAGCCGTTAGTACGTGATTAATGCCATGATTTCTGTGTTTGTGCTTTATTAAATTGGTCATTATTTGAGAATCTTCTTCTTCTTCGCTCTCAAAAGGGCTGTTATGTACCTATTACCCCAACACATCCGACTTCGGCTCGACAAAGTTGTAGAACCGGGTTCGTCTTCCCACTGCGATCCAAATACGCTTGGCCAGATTCTTTCCAGGGGCACCACTGGGATATACATTAGGGTCTTGGTCGGCTATGGTTCTCCAACCATGACGCTACCAGTCAGCAATGGGTCGCTGGCCTCTATCTCATTCAGCTTAAGTAGTGCGTCTTCGCCAACCGCTATCTGAGGATGTCTGAGTGGCGAAGAAGACACCAGTCTCTCATAGCGAAGGTCGGGGGTTCGAATCCGGCCAGTGGCGCTCCAGTCACCCAGCTGTAGAAATGGGTACTCGATTTTTTCTGGAGTTAAAGAAAGAAAGGCGGGCCAGGCGTGATGAGGACCACATCACCCTCTGGTGTGCTGACAGGTCAAGGAAAATATGGGCACTAACACCATGTTCCTTATGTGCCTCTAAGGCATGACAGTGTTACCTTTACTTTGCTGTGCTAGTTTATGTAGAAGTCCGTCAGTTAAAGCTATATTGTTAAAAAAAAGAAGAAGAAATGCAACAAATACGATGTTGTGATTTAAACTGAACTTTGCTGATCAGACAAGGGCAAATTGCCTGGAACATTCACTTTGACATCAACTTCATGTGCTGACCTAAATTGTACTCTGCAGATGATTCATGAGCACAGAAAAGCGACACTAGTCAAAACAGAATTTTTGACAATGACTCATGACAGGTTCACAAGAATCCCGTGAAACTTACCGAACACAAAACTCACTGACTATGTTATTGAATGCCTATAAAAGAGTGACGTTCCTCGGATCAGTTCATTTGAAAATTCAATGGGCAAGTATGGCTCATCTCACTACAGAACAGCGACTCATCATCATTGGACGTTTACAGACTGTACAGTCAGAAAGTGTAGTGGCCAGACAATTTAATGTAGTTAGAAGCACCATTAGTCGCCTTTGGAGAAATATCAAGACGCTGGTTCAGTTGCAGACCGACTGCGGAGTGGAAAACCCATAGTCAGAACTCCTGCTGAAGACTGCTTCATACGGCTGCGTTACCTCAGCAATCGATTTGCACCTGCGTCCTCAACAGTCCAGTCAATAGCAGCAGCTCGTCGAATTTCAGATAGAACGGCTAGGAACCGGCTGCACGACGCTGGTCTTTGGGCTAGAAGACCCTACAAAAGTCCTGTTCCTACGGACCGGCATCGCCAGAACCAACTGCAGTAGGCGAACCAGCATCGTCAATGGACCGTTGCGAATGATTGTAGAAGGGTTTGGTTTAATGATGAATCATTCTTTCTGCTACAGCGATACGATAGGCGGAGAGAGTTTTCCGCAGACTCCACGAGCCCAGAACTGCGTGGATAAGGCTCCTCCACCTGGTAGTGGAGGTGTACTGGCGTGGGAGGACGATCAACTTCATGGGAAGATGTAAGAAGGTGTGGGATGCATGGACCGTCTTCCTGGAACGGCTAGCCAGTGAGCGGGTTCCAACGCATCGCAAATAGAGAGAGAGAGAGAGAGAGAGAGAGAGAGAGAGAGGCAAGCGTGGAAGAAAAAGGGAGTGAACGATTTCACTTTAGCTTTGTCACTTGGTTTCGTGAGGTAAGGCGAGAAATTAAAATGTGTGCCGTTCTTAGTATATATTATGTATAAGTGCCTAATCGGGATAGAGTTGTAGTTTTGTGTTATAAATCAAAGTATCGCGCCTCCTCTGTAATGTTGTTTTCGTAAGGTTTCTGTGTTTAGATGAAGGGTATTATAATTATGCACATGAGTAATAAGAAATGGATAGCGATTGTTGGTTAGAATTGTATTCCATCATTAGAGGTATCGAGTGCACTTAGAGGGGCACTGCATATGTTCATTGATTATGTGAGTATCATTTTTGATTGTATTGATTATATGATGATTACACTGATGATTACATGCATGTATAGTGAGGTTCAGCGTGACAAGGAGCTATGGAAGAATAGAGGAAGGAATTAGGGAAGAAAGGAGACGGTTGCGCAGGCAACAGAATAGTATTGAATTAAGATAGGAGGCTACCAGATGCAGAACGCACCGATGACCAAAGTCGTATGGTAGAGAGTGCGGAGGAAAGTAGAGAAAAGGGAGAGATATAATGAGCTACCAGGTGCACGGGCACAGATGACCAAAATGATAAGGTAGAGGATAGATAGAGAAGAGGTGGGACTAGAAGAAAGGTAGGAACCCAAGAAACAGCTGATGTATATAAGGAATTAGTTGAAATGGAATTCATGATTGAGACAATCAGACAATTGATATTAATGAACCATGCTATTATTAGTATTGATCATTGGCAGTTATGTTGTGTCATGAACTCTGTGTGGTGGTCCTGTTCCGTCATTCTCGTTTATTAAACAGCGTGAGCTTGGAATTGTTTTGAAACTTTTAGTTCTGAGTTTTGATTTGATATATAACTGGCTGTGTTTCTATGTGTGATATACATGGATAATTAACATCTTAAATAATGATTGCCGTCCCAATATGGCAAGTCTGACAGAGGTAGAGAGAGGACCTACACAATATGCGAGGTACCTATTTCATCATAAGAACCAAAAGAGAATCAGTAAAAAATATAATCTAACGTAATACCATATATGAAAAGATTACATTTATGTAATCCACGAATTATCTATAAGTTTACAAAGAAGTGACCTGGTACAAACTGAAGGACACCTGAATGCCCAACGATACGTCTCTGAAATTCTTCGTCCTCACGGCCTTCCACTTCTGGCTGCACCATGGTCGATTTTTCAGCAGGATAACGGTCGACCTCATGTGGCACAACTCACCACCCAGTTCCTCGCTGACAACAACGTCCAGACCATTCCGTGGCCATCCATGTCATCAGACATGAACCCAGTAGAACACTTATGGGATGAACTCAACAGACGTGGCGCCAACCAATCTCCGATAGTTGTCTCTTGCACTGCGAGAAGAGTGATCAGCCATCCAGCAACAACAGATCCAACGGCTAATCGGATCCATGTCAAGGAGATGTGGTTCTCTGATACAGGCCAGAGGAGGCCTTACACCTTACTGAAACGGAGGCCTCAGTCGCAGAGAATAAAAGTCCAAACCAAATTTAATGAACATTATTTCATTGTTAAAGTCATAAAGTTTCTTCATGCCAAGATTGAAACATTAATTCCGTAAAATAAAATTTTGATACAGGTTTGACATTTGGTGCCCGTTACAACTACAGTAGTGTTGCGTTTCTTTTTATGAACAGTATATTTCCTTAAAAAAAAATTCGTAAAACATGGAACATTAATTTTCTTTGCCGGTTTCATCATCATCATCATCATCATCATCATCATCATCATCATGTCCTGTCTCCCTTTGGAAAGTTGGTGGCAATGACTGTTGAGGAAGTTCATGCTTGGCAGAAACTCACAGGAGCTTGCCATGTCCCTTGATTTTTATCCGTTGTACTCAGTCTATGTCTTTATGTTGTCTACAAATCAGTATCGCTGTTGTGGACTTGCTCTTTCTATCCTTCAGCTTTTCCCCTCGAGTATCATTTTCATGGCAGTACTGCGCCTCACGACTGCCTGCTTTATAGCGTTTCTTATTTTCATCAATATTAAAACGTCAAAGTGATGTTTATTATCACGGAAATATTGCACCAGACTAATATAAGAAACAAGAGGTTATAGTTACCTCCCCCCCCCCACCCTACTTATTATTCTAGGTCAGTCGATGGTCATTTTGATAAGAGTCTTTTTGTTGTAATCTTGCCTGAGTAATCCCTTCAGTTACTCTAGCTATGGTAGAATAATCCCTTCATTTCTTTATCTGTGGTTGAATAATCTGTTCAGTTTCTCTCTTATCTTATATCCTTCCCGTGCCGTTAAACGTCACATAGGGCTCGTAAGCTAGTTTGCCAGTTTATCCTGTTTTAGGTGAACTTTTCAACATCATCGCGGGATTTTATGCCTATTAATTTGGCCTCTCTTAACAATATCCTCTTTAGAGTTTCCCGTGGTCGGCCTCTTTTTCTTTGGCCTGTTGTGTTCCACTTGATAGCTTGTTTTGGGATTCTCTGATCGTTTCTTCTCATCACGTGACCAACATATGTCCATCTCCTTTTCCTGAACACCCATGAGACTGGTTGTTGTTCAGTCATCTGTCTTATCTCTGCATTATTCTTGAATTCGTTCCACTTTATACCGAGTATTTTCCTTAGGCATTTGTTTTCAAAAGAGTGTAATTTATTGTCTATTTCTTTAGTTGTTTTCCAGCTTTCGCATGCATAAATGAGGGTGGATATTACATTTGAATTGAATAGTCTTAACTTGGTTTTTGTGCTTATAACTTTTGAATGCCGTATGTTCTCAAGATTCTTGAAGATCGATGCTGCTTTTGCAATTCTAACTTCATTTCTGGTGTCACTATCCTGGTTTATGTAGCTGTTAAAGCATACAAATTGATTGACTTCTTCAACATCTATCCATTCTACGTGTATTTTTCCATTCTGATTAATGGAAAGTTTCATTATTTTTGTTTTGTCCTTGTTAATTTCAAGTCCTATTTTGCTAGCCAGTGACGACGGGATATTTGTTTTTTTCTTGCATAGAATTCACATTGTTACTGATAAGAGTTATGTCATCAGCAAAATCAAGAACTTCTAGTTGGGTCCCTTGTACCCAGTCAGTTTCTCTAGTTACGGTTAAACGATCTGTTCATTTCTTTGTCTGTGGTTGAATAAAATCATTTCAGTTTCTTTATCCATGCTTAAATAATCCATTCATTTTCTCTAACTATGATTAAATAATCTCTTCAATTTCTCTAGGTGTGGTTAAATACTCCCTTCAGTTTCTCTAACAGTAGTTAAATAATCCCCTCTGTTTCTCTGACAACCTAAATACATCAACATCGTAAAAGCCTTTTACTGGAATTCACGCTGCTGTGTACAAATTCCAGTTGGTTTCCAGTTGCGACAGGTGTGAGACAAGGGTGTGAGACAGGGGCGTGTCCTCTCACCAATGTTATTCGGTGTCGCGATCGACTGGGTCATGCGAAATAGTTTAAAGAATAGCCATCTGGGTATCGCATGGACTGAGGGCAAAACCCTCGAAGACCTAGACTTTGCGGACGACATAGCGCTACTGAGCGCGTCGCATGCAGACGCCCAAGAGAAAACGGGTCGACTTCCCTCCTACTCAAAACAAATTAATAAGGAAAAAAACAAAAGTTATTGATCTCACACATAGACCTGACGAGATCTTGTTAAACGGTTTTTCTTTTGAAAAAGTCCACAGTTTCAACTATTTGGGAAGCAAAATGTCAACCTAGGGTGATACAACACCAGAAATCAAGTCCTGCATTGCAATGGCTTCCAATACTTTCAATAAACTGTCTACTATCTGGATGTCAAATACGCTCAGTAAAACCACGACACTTAAAATTTTCAACTCCTGTGTGATGCCAGTGTTAACACAGGGTTGTGAGAGTTGGAAATCAACCAGTCTGCTCAATCAAAGACTTGATGCATTTGAGAACAAATGTCTCCGTAGACTATTGAACATTAGATGGTCCGATCTTAAATCGAACGAGTCAATAAGACAGGGATCGAACCAATGGGCCTATCTCGGCCACGTTCTCAGAATGGACGAAACCAGACTCCCTCGCCAAGCCCTCATATGATCAGCGAAGGGCAAAAGAAAGCAAGGCAGGCCAAGGGAGACTCTACGTGGAACCATCACTAGAGAGAGTATAACTTTGGGATTCAAGTCCGTCCAAGACCTGCAGCGGGCGGCGGCGAGTCGTCAGACATGGAAAGATATGATTTCTGCCCTATGAGTCAATGTTGGCCCTAAAGGAATGTCAATCAATCTGTTTCTCTAGCTACGGTTAAATAATTCCTTCAGCTTCTTTAGCAATGGTTAAATAATCCCTTCTGTTTCTCTAGCTGTGGTTAAATAATCCCTTCTGTTTCTCTAACTATCTCATATGTTAAAATGAGTTTGAGGGAAAGGAAAGAAAAAAACAAAAACTTTTTCTTTAAACTTTCTCTCTTAACATGTGATAAAAATTACGAAGGTAATCCCTCACAAGAGGTAGATAAAACCATAAAAATTACTTAACTGAGTTAATATTTTATATTTTTTTTATTCCCATCTCGCATGATTTAATACAGCCTTTCTGTGCTACAATCTTGGCAGGATGAGAAAAATAACAACTCGCATTACTGAGAAGCAGAAATGATTAGACGGCTCTTTTCAAAGATTTGAGATCTAGGCGGAGAGCGGCATATTTATGAGTATCATATGAACCACTACTTTTTTTTTGCACACGTTTCCCCAAATTGTCATCAAAAACTAAAAACAAAAAATAAAAGAGAGAGAAAGATTCAGATGTTGAACAGTCGAGCGAAGACTAGGAATTTCTGCATAAGCCGAGAACGCGTGAGGAGAAGAGTATCTTATTGGTAGGGGGAGAGAACCATCGGTCTAAGAAGGAAAAAAAAAGATACACTTTGGATGTTTGCTGTGAAAATCCACCCCTTTCCCTTTTGCCTTGTGGCGGTGAGGGAATTAATGGACTCCACTTGACTGCCGGGAGGTTGCTCAAACAATCGTAACGGGAAGCTTCGATAACTGTAGCTGGTAAGCTAATGAATAACAGCCAGGAGACACACACAACCCACATGGGTAGAATAAGCAATGAGAGGGGGGAGTTCAATCCGGATCAAAACACAAAGAAGGTTGTAGAACTTGATTGGGCATATTGTACGTTTCAGTTCTCAATACAAACACGAGCCGGGCTGGATGTTTTCTCAACTGTAGATGCTGTAAAAGCTATGTTTGAGCATAAGAATCGGTACTTCCAGCCCCAGCGTGTCAGAACGCCAACCTCGTACTTTCTGTGGATGAATAAATCGACGCTTTATTAAGTGAAGGGGAGACTACTTCGTTACTATACGTGGTACAAGGTCTTTGTAGCTTTTGATCAAGTTATACCCATGCCTTCTTCTTCTTCTTCTTCTTCTAAACCTACTCTTTGCTTAAATCCATGGGGGTGAAGACGCTTGTCCGATGAGGCAATAAGAGACCCATAGCTGATATGCTAGTTTCAGGGTTAGCGAACCATAGCTGACCAAGACCCTGTCCCACCTCTTTGTGGTACCCCCCGTAACAGGTTTAGCCTTGCTAACGGGGTAAGGATCGCCATAGTCCCTATGGTGGTGCAGTCTGCTAAAGAAGCATTGCACACCCCCCTGCTTTTTAGCCGTACTCCAGGACTGGAAGAGTAGCTACTATTACCCGCTCCCAAGCTGATACGATGCTGTGTCTCAGCATCTCCACAGCATCGGCTGCAAAGAACAACAGCTCACAGATACAGGGAATTCGTACAAGTAGAAGCAAGTGCTTAAATCCGTTTTCTTTTTCACTTGTTTTTATAACAGGTTTGGATACCCTTTGGATGTCTGTCATCATTAAGATTAATGTACAACAAAGATAATAGAAAGATTGTGATGGTATTTCGACTTTGAATGTCTATAATGAGAGAAAGAGACATGTTCAGAGGCGCATTCATGACGGAAAGGTGCATATTTTGAACGAAAGTGAATGGAGATAAAATTAATTATTAAGAAATGAGAACGCTTATCTATTTTTATCATGCATGAGATAGTAAATGAAACGTGTAGATTTTTTTAGTATGTAAGAAGAGTTAATGACAAGAAAGAGAAGGGAAAGGAGATGAAAGAGAAGAAAAAAAGAGAAGAATGAGAGACAAATAAGAGAGAGACACAGAGAGGCAGAGGGAAAGAGACACAGAGGTAGAGAAAGGTGGAGAGAGAGAGAGAGAGAAGAGAGAGAGGCAGATAGAGAAACAGACAGAAATAGAGAGAAACAGACAGACAGAGAGACAGAGACAGATAGAAAGGAGAGAAAGAGAGAGACAGAAGAAGACAGGGAGAGAAACATCGAACAAAGTGGTCTTGATATTAAACCTCCATTTTAAACTCTCAAGAAATGACCAAGTGATAATCTTCCGACTCAGAACAGGACATTACAGGCTGAGACATCATCTATCCCAGAAGCTGAAAATTGGCCCACCCAACAGATCTATGCGCCTGCAGCAAAGAACAGCAGACAGCACTTCACTTCCTCCAGAACTACCAGCTACACAACCCACCTCTGGCAAAGGACCTGGCCAGACCCCAGCCTCTTACAAGAGAAGCTCTACATTGACGCTGAGAGCCTGAGACGAGCTGCCGTATCTGTGGGAGAGATAGGCATCGATATCTGAGCGAACGACGAAGACAAAGAAGAAACATCTATTCTCAGCCTTTTAGAAATCAGGCCACTTAGTGCATACACGATTTACCTTTTGAGTACCCCTTTTTGTGTTTGTATGTTTTTTTCATTCTTTTTTCTTCTCTTTCATTTCTGATCTTTCTAACTCCCCCCCCCCTTTTTTTTTCAAACATTGCAGAACATTTACAATCAATTTCCTTCATGGTAATAAACAACGCGAAATCTGATGGATTTAATTTCAATGATTAAATAAAGAGGTCAGTCTGTTCACGAGACCCGAGATGTGGCTGCTTGCTTCTAAATGATAACTCAGTGCAAAGATCTTGCCTATCACTTAATACTGCAGCAACAAAAGTGCAATAGTTCAGGCTGAGTTATCATGAATAATGTTTGCTTTGAAAGTATCTTGTTATGTCCGCTTTTTTTTTTATTTTTAACTCTAGCGGTGGCCTTGCTTACCTCATTATTTTGGTTTTTTTCCTATCCCCATCACAGCCATGTTCAAACTCCTGCAGTGAACAGCTGTCTTCAGAACAGAATCTGTTTTCGCAATCTTCATCACGTCCTAAATGTCTAGATTGACGGGGCCGTGAATAAAAAATAAAAATTAAAAAAATAAACCACCTTCAAGTATAGACAATGTCGTGTCATTTATTTTGGACACACACAAAATATCGATTGAAAACAAACAAAAATATTGTGAAGCGTTTTAGCCCTGTGAATACCCTCGAAGTTCGTTTGTATGAAGAGTTAGAGAGAGAGAGAGAGAGAGAGAGAGAGAGAGAGAGAGAGAGGGAGAGACAGCAGCTGAATACACGAGTTGGGGCATGGAAAGCAACGGCTCTGACACGCGATTTAGATCTCGTCTAGATGTCTGTGGAAGCTCCTAGATGGTCGGTATCCCCCCGGGGAGATCTGGGATGCAGTCAGGTGAGTGCGGGGGCTGCCTGGAGATTTTTTTTTCTACATCTCTCTCTCTCTCTCGCTCGCTTGCTCTCTCTCTCTATCTCACCTGGCTGGAAAGTGAAGCCGTTCGATGGATCTATTTTTGTTCTATTTTCTTTTTGTAACTCCTTTTTTTTTCTTATTTAGCTCTCGTTTACTTTACCCTTCCTTCCTTCCTTTCTTTCTTTCTTTCTTTCTTTTCTTTCTTTTTTCTTTCTTTCTTTCTTTCTTTTTCCTTTTCTTTCTTTTTTATTTCTTCCTTTGTTTCTTTTCTTTCTTTTCTTCCTTTCTTTCTTTTCTTTCTTTCTTTTTTCTTTCTTCCTTTCTTTCTTTTCTTTCTTTTTTCTGTCTTCCTTCCTTCCTTCCTTTCTTTTTTCTTTCTTCCTTTCTTTCTTTTCTTTTTTTCTGTCTTCCTTCCTTTTTTCTTTCTTTCTTTCTTCTTTTCTTTCTTTCTTTTTTTAAGAACCTTCAACACTTTTCCGTTTCGTAATCATCAATACGCGGTTATTTTTTCAGCACATTTGACTAATCACGTTTCTGAATGAACTTGATCTTTGATAAATCTGCAATGATCTTTTTGATACCCCACTCCAACATGGCTGGGCTTCGTTTAGAAGAAAAGTAAGCTAAATCCATTCGCCCTTGACTCCTTTTTGTAGTGCCTAAATCAGATCTGGGGCTCCTGACTGGTGAAACTGTTAGTGCATTAGTCTCCCGTGGCAAAGACAGGTGATTCGAATCCGACTAGACACGCCCCCCCCCCCCAGTCACCCGGCTGTCGAAATGGGTATTTGGGTTCTTTTGGAGCTGGGGATGCAAGTCGACCAGGCATGATGCTGACCATACCACCGTCTAGTAGACCCACCGGTTAAGGAAAGTGCTAACACCGGCATTGAAGATGCACTGCTCAATTTGAATGAATGAGAAAGCGGTCAGCGACCAATGGCTGACAGCCTGCATTTCAGTGACCAATGGCTGACTGCCTGCTTTTTAGTGACCAATGGCTGACTGCCTGCTTTTTAGTGACCAATGGCTGACTGCCTGCTTTTCAGCGACCAATGGCTGACTGCCTGCTTTCATTTTTTGGCGAACCATAACCAGCCAAGACCCTATTGTATCTCCTTCTCATAGGAGTCCCTGGAAACAGTCTGACCAAGTGAAGCAGGGATCGCAGTGAGAGAGTTAATCAGGTCCTAAAAATGTGTCGAGCCGAAGTCCGATACGATGGGATCAAAAGGAGCACAACTACGACACAGTTTCAGGGCGAATAACGGTAAAGAGGAAGGTGGGTACTAACTCCTTAATTCCTTCATGACATAATAAGACTACCCTTATGGTTCAGTGAAGACATGGCATCAACTGCAGAAACACCCCCCCCCCCCAAACCACATGTAGCTAACCCATACAAGAACGGAAATGCTACTTAATATTGATTTGTTCGTATTCCTGAAGTTGTTCGAATAGCAGAATATGTTTCAGTACGGGCAATAGTTTTGATTTTACAAGAAGAAACAAAACATTCCTAAATTATATCCTGCCCATAGAAGTGCACGCAGAATATTTCTCGGAAAGAGTGTGAATAAATTCTGGCAATAAAAATGAAGGACACCAGAAGTGAACGGCAGATAGAATGCGCATGAAAAATTTATCATATTTCGAGAGTGCATCATTATTTTTGTTTTGTTTTGTTTTGTTGTGCAAGATCTCTCCGCCTGTTAAAAATATGTTGGAGACCTTGGAATATATGTCAAATAATAAAAGCGTGTGTATTAGAGCGTTTGTATTGGTTTCTCGGTGATCCCTGGAAGATATTTATGGTAAAAGGACCTAGAACACTTATAAAGAGCAGTTGGGGGTTGGGAGTGTTTGGGGGGGGGGGGGGGAAGAGAGTGGGATGAATACGCTGTCAGATTTGGCAATCAGGGAGCCATAGCTGATATGCTAGTATCAAGGTTAGCGAGCCAAAACTGACCAAGACCCTGTCCCACCTCTACGTTGGTACCCGCGGTAACAGTCTGTCTTAGTTAACGTAACAAGGGGTCGCCATAGTTTCTATGGGGGTGGAATCTGCTAAAGAAGTATTCTAGCTGCACTCAGGGACTTTCAGAAATAGCCCCCATAACCCGCTTCCAGTCCGACACGATGGTGTGCCTCAACACTTTCCATAGCATCGACTGAAAAAAAAAAAAACACCAACTCGTAGTTCTAGAAGAAGAAGAAGAGCAGTCGCCATAGCATGTGCAGGTTTTTTAAAAAATGCACACTCACGCATCCCTAAAACCCCAGTTACCGTGGTTCGAACTCAGCCGCTCCGTGTGAGAAACTGGTGTTCAAAGCCCGCGGCCACGACGCGTTTTGAAATACAAGTGTTAGATGAAATAGGAGTGTAACATTTTTTTCGTTCTTGGAGTAGTAGACCCGTCAGCAGGCTCCTCTGCTATACTCCCTTTGGCAAGACAGCAGTTGGCAAGACAGCAGCAACATGACATTCTGAAACATTGTGGCCTTTAGAAAGTGTTTTCAGTAGCATACACAAGATCTTCCAGCGCTGATCCTGGAATATCCTCAGTAGCATACACAAGATCTTCCAGCGCTGATCCTGGAATATCCTCAGTAGCATACGCAAAATCTTCCAGCGCTGATCCTGGAACATGCTCAGTAGCATACACAAGATCTTCCAGCACTGATCCTGGAACATGCTCAGTAGCATACACAAGATCTTCCAGCGCTGATCCTGGAATATTCTCAGTAGCCTACACAAGATCTTCCAGCGCTGATCCTGGAATATGCTACTGAATAACTTCAGACCTGAACAACATTGCAGGGAGACAATCGTGGTGCAGCTTGTGTTGTTGGGTTTCTTCATAGGTTGGTCTGGAATGTAAACATCGACGTGGTCTATTCTTGATCCAATTTGATTATTATTTTCAACATATTCACAACGACCTTCTCCTTATTCTTCTTCTGCAAACTCCCTCGAACCGCGAGGCGGGTTTCTTTGCAAACCGATGCTGTGAAGATGTTGAGGCGCAGAACTGTGTAGCTGTGGGAGCGGGTTATGGCAGATATTTTTTCTCCGTCTATGAGTGTAACTAAAAAGCAGGGTGGGATGGGGGAAGATTGTGCAGTACCTCTTTAGCAGACTCCACCACAGTGGGGATTATGGCGATCCCTGCCTCCTTTATCCAGGCTATGACTGTCACTAGGGTACCAACGGAGGACAGGGTCTTGGTCAGCTATGGTTCACCAACCCTGACGCCAGTACGTCAGCTGTGGGTCTCTGATTGCCAAAAGGGATAGCGTCTTCTCAAATAACTACAGCTTACGGGTGAAGGAAGATTCTACTACAGCTGTCTGTCATTACAACTTCAGTGTGCTCAACGGAATGAATTCAAATAATGGACATTTACACGCAGTATTACTCTTAAGCCTTGACTTACAAGACAGGTACAGTATTTCACCATCCCCCAGTTTTCGGCGTGCTTTTCAACCTCACCAAGGGATGCTATGCCCACTAAACTAGCCTCTCTTATCTATGTCCTCTAGAGTTTCACGTAGTCGGCCTCTTTTTCTGATACCACACACACAAACACACACACACAAACACACACACGCACACACACGCACACGCACGCACACACACAAAGGCATTGGGGTCCATCCATAATATAGAAATAGGTACAAGAGAAGTCTGGGAAGGTAAATGCAGCTAAGAGTGACACTGACCACATCAGACTTTCATGTGCCGAAGGTCTTGGAAATACGGGTCTAACGCGGTATCCCCGTTCATTCATTTGCATGTCCCTTGCGGAACATTGCCTCCCAAACAGCACTCCTGTAGGCCTCTCGGTTGTGAGCAAGATGGCCTGCTGCTGCTGCGTCCATTTGCAGATCGTCAACGATTTCTTGCAGCCATCTTCGTTTTGGTCTTCCTCTTTTTCTTTTTACCATTATGTATCCTTCCAATACGGTCTTCTCTAAATTATCATGACGTTTAATGTATTCAAAATATGTAAGTTCTCTCTTTAATCCTCTTTACTAGCCAGCCTTCTTCAATATTAAGCTCTTGTAGTATGGATATATTTGTTCTTTTTTTGTGTCCACGATATTTGGAGCTCTTCTGTAGCATTTACATTCAAAGGCATTTATGTGTTTCTTAGCTGTTTTGTTAAGTGTCCAGGACTCACAGGCATATTTTGCGATGGGAAAGATGCATATCCTTAAAAATCCTGATTTTTGTAGTTCTGTATCCCCAATATGCCTTAATGGCATGGAAATTGGGATTTTAGCCCTTTAAAAAGAAAAAAAAATTAACTTCTAAAAGTTCTTTTTAAATGTAGAATATAAAGACTATGTGTATTAAATTTGCTGAGAAACTCACATTTTAAGAGTGCCTTACAAAGACAAGGCTTTGCAGCGTCTCATGTTTTGACCGTGCTGGGTTCTACCTTGTCACGTGATAAATACCTGTCTATCACAGAGCTGTGGGGCGCCTACTAACAGCAGCCTCACAGATTGGCGTTCTCAAGTTACTGATTTTTGGACCCTTTTTTTTTTTCCAGGATCTGAAACCTGAGATTTCTGAGTCCACATCTCTTTACTTGTATTTTAGTCGCACACACACGCACACACAAAGAAAATGGCAGTCAAGATGGCGAACTTTTGTCATATTTTTAATCATGAGCTCAGTCACATTAGGCGCCAAAACAAACTTTGCATTTAGAGTTCTCTCTCTCTCTTTCTTCCTCTCCCTTTATTTCTTTTCTCCTCCCCTCTTTCTCTCTCCCTCTCTTCCCCTCTCTCAATCTCTCTCCTTCTCTTCCTCTCCCCCCTCACGCTCTTTCTCCCCCTCCCTCTTTTTCTCTCTCTCCCTGTCTCTCTCTCTCTCTATTTTTCTCCCCCATCTCCTTCTTTCTCTCCTACACTCTTTCTCCCTCTCCTTCTTTCTTTCTCTCCCTCTCTCTCTCTCCCTAAGACTATGTCTCTTTATTACTCTCTCGATAATCGTCGTTTAATGGACTGTTCGCACCTGCTCAAGACAGGCGCGTTTACGGGTGAGTGCTGGCGTGAATAACTGGGAAATAAATAGGTTAAAAACTGAGACTGAGTGCGCGTACGTTAAAAAAAAAAAGAGTTAAAAACAGATGTTCAATAGGGTTTGACTATATACATAAAAAACAAGCTAACAGACAACTAGTCAAAAGACAAGGACGTGCGAGCAAAGACTGTGGTAAAGCACAACGTTTTTTTAAACAGCGCAAGAGAAACGTTTGTGAAGTTTCTCGTCTAACTCACCTGTAATTAGCTCCCCATATATTACCTGGCAAATATGAGGTGTTGTAAACTTACCTGGGTTTAGCAGATCTGCTTACACAAAGGCTAGACTGTTTATCCCTTTTGGCAAAGACAGATGAACTGAAATCTTTTGTTTATGTTGTATGTTCACTTTTAATTTTCTTAACAAATATTATACTCGTATGCGGAGACAACGAAGATCTCTTTTTAATCTTTTGTTTGAGATTTTACCTTTTTTCATCATCATCGTCGTCATCATCATCATCATCATCATCATCATCATCACTATCATCATGATGCCATTGACGGAACTGCAAAAAAAACCTTTTAATTTAGTTTGTTATTTTATTGTCAGTGATACACATTATATCACAAACATAGGGCGTGACGAAGCTGTTCGATTAGGCAATCAGCGATCCATAGCTGACAAGCTAGAGTCAGAGTTAGCGAACTATAGCTGACCAAGACCCTGTCCAACCTATCCATTGGTACCGCCCAGTAACAGCAGTCTGCTAAAAGAACATTCCTCCCTTCCATGCCGTTTTAGCTCCACGCAGGGTCTGGAAAAACAGCCACCTTAATCTACTTCCTACTTCACATCGGCTGCAAAGAACGTCCTATGGGTCTGTTGAAAGGAGACAGGACAACAACAGCGCTACAGGACAACAGTAAACATCAAGGTATATTACATTTTAACTATGGTTTCCATTGCAGAGATCCCTAAATAGGTCTTTGCGGTATGTGCTCTCCCGCCCACAGTGCCCTATAGGTCTTCGGACTTTCCTTCGTTGAAAACACAGTGAAACTTTTCATTTAACCAGTCAGAACTCTTCTGAATCCAAAGTTAAACTAGTGTTTTAAGCATGGGGGATAAAGAAGCCGTATTGGATATAAAGATAGGGGGGTAAAATTCAAGTTTCTTTCGAGATCGAGTGGTAGAATGGTCACATCGACCGACAAGACCTATCTTACTATATGTGTTTCTCGTAGCTGTAGACTTGTTAGATTTATTGGGTGTCACAAACATCCATAAATATTGATTTTTCTGTGTTGAAATTTGAATGACTAAGTATTCTATATTGGATTATGACACAGTTAAGGTAAGTATAAAGTTGATTTTATTGCTCAGCTCTAACATTTTTTTAGCGCCAAAGAATCGTTCCATCGTTTCACACCAGTTGTGTTCTTTTTTTCTTTCCTTTGTTTTTTTTAATGACAAATAACTTCATTTATGGAATCTTCACTCATTTCCACTTATTTTAATGTATGATACACAGGCGGAGATCATGGAATTAAGTCGGTACAATAACTTTTACACAGGGACCCCCTTCTCCTCCAAAATGTCCGCGTCGTCAGAAACTAAGGAACGGTTTGGAAGTAAGCGGATTGTGAAAGATGTCACATCTCACCCCGCAACGCGTTTACGCTGAAAGCGACGTAGACCATCACCGAGTCAGAATCAGTGTGTGAGAAATATAACGTATGGGTGATGCGCCCCTGAATCGTATTAAAACACTACAATTATCCCCCCTCCCCCTTTTTTTAATCACATTTAAAAAACGCAACATTAATCTCCCTTGGATGCTGAATAAGTATTAAAGCTAACACAAACGTACCTCTTTTAGTCGACTGCTTCCATTGTGACTCATCATAACTTACTTTCTATGATCTCCTCCTCCCCTCCCCCCCCCCCCCCCCCATTTTCCCAAACCCTTGTCCCCGTTTTCCAAATTTTACCATTCCCTGGACGCTGCTTGTAATAGTTGCCCTTAAGCACGTCATGAGCTATAGCTATCTCGTTTCCCTAGCGACAAATGCTGAAGACTTACGACTCCCCAGTGGATCCAAACTGCTTCGTATGTAACATTGTTAAAAGCAATAACATTCTCCACCCTTTGGCCGGACAAACAATATGCTGTCTCCGCCCATGACGGGATTCTCCTTTGTGTATCTCCTTTCTGTTCACAAAGCGAGATCATCGGGGACCCTGAAATCCACTGTGGCGTATATACTGTATTGTTAAACTGGAATTCTTTCACACTTTATGTTTCTGCTTTCATTTTGAACCTTAAATATGAAAAAAAAAGACTCCCCCCCCCTCCCAAAAAAAAACAACCACAAAAAAAACAAAACCCCCAAAAACTCAAACAAGAAAAAAAAAAAAACTAGAAACTGTTAACAAAGAGACTGACAAGAGAATGAGTCAGCTACCGGTGTTTGTGATTAGTTAAATGGGACATATGGTGCCAAAAGAGGACAGGAAATATCAAAATGATGTATGGGACACTTGTTCTTTTTTTTTTGCCCGATCTTCCTTGAACTGGGGAAATATTCTTTGCAGGCAAGGGCGCAGTGATGCTGCTGCATCGTGTCAGATATGGGAGTGGATTACCATGGCTCTCATGAAGACTCCAACCGAACCCACAAAAAAAAGCGAGCTTCTCGAAAGGGGTTCACCACCGTGAGGACCTGGACACGCTCTAGATATTTAGGCTGAATCTTCCACGTTAAACTTGCTGTCGTCTTTGACAAGGACGTTTTGCCGAAATATTGGATTCTTACTGCTTGTGTGTTGAGAGCCCAACTTTTGTTTACTAACCTCGATAACGTTACAGAAATTCTAGAATAGGTTTCTTTTTCCCTAGTACATTACTAGATGACTACATAATACATTACGATATGCCAAGATTTTATGACTTCTGCCTTTTTGCATATGACCTCGAACATCGTTGGTTTGTTTTTAAAATATTGACAATCGCTGCCAGGTGTCAGTTTGATGAGTATCTTCAGTCGCTATTGACTCTAATAAGATTTCGATTGACAAAAATCAGGGATGGTACAATCAAAGCCAATCTTACAACACAACCCCCCCCCCCCCAATCTGTTTTCACTTTATGTTGCATGGATTTTGGTTCTGTAACTCCCTTTTGGTGACTTACCGCCTCTGAATCCACTAGTCCACCATGAGAAAGGTTTCATGACAGCCAGTTTTGTAGGAATATTTTAAAATATATGATTTCCTATTTTGTTTTCATCGTATATTGTTATAACTTTTTTGGGGTACACGAGATGGATGTTTGATTGTTCTCATACAGTTCTTAATCATTGTATGCCTGGCCTGTGATCTGTTCTTCACTCTGTCCCATTTCTCACTCATTCTTACGCATCAAAATCATGAAATGATTATTTCATGACTAATCATGAAATAAAGGGAAAAAAAATGATATAACTATTTTTCGTCAAAGATCATCAATTTCCTCGTATATTATGACAGCAAAATGAACCCTAATCCACTTTCTTAACATCTGTGATTCCTTTCTTAAAATACAAATACATGAAATGATCGCAATCAATCGAAAATCTTTTACATAAAAAATGGGTTTAATATGATTAAAACAAAATTGTCCCATATATACATATCTGTATATATATATATATATTAAGGACGCATATATTATGTTCTTAATGATTATTTATCTACTCGTAAAAGAATGGAACTATTGGCAGGAAAATGCAACACATGCATCCACACATAAAATTCAAATAATGTATAACTTTAAGTGCACATAAAATCCTAAATGCATATTTAACAAAAAATTCAAATCTTACACAGAACACACACGTTATTCAAAAAATTATGATTCTTAATGTCATTCATCTATCCATTATACCTCGGTGGGTCCGGATGGATCGGAAGGATCGATAGCACGACTTGCATGCGTGCACATCACAGAATATAGATCATAATTAAACCAAACACACACATACATACTTAAATACAATATATATATATATATATATATATATATATATATATATATATATATATATGTATACACACACACGAATAACACACTCATTCATGCTTAAACGAGAACATAACCTCCTCCGATCCGTTGGCACTTTCCTACGCGCTCAACGTGCAAAATCCCGACCGATTAAAATTCTCTCACGTCTCCTATTTATTCTGTTTCATTGTGTACCGATTTTACTCAGAGTTGCGCACCTCTGAGCTGACCACTCACTGACCTTATTTATTTATTCTTTAAATTGCTTCTGATGATGAAAACAAACTTAGGTTTACTGATCTGTCCGTATTCCTACATATACTACAATTTGACCATTGTTTATACTTACAGCTTATCTTTACGTTGAGTACATGGTCTTAATAAGTCTCGTGTCCTTACCGTTTGATTGTAGCTTTTCCATTATGTGTTTATTATCTTCATGGCTCATTCTGTCGAAAGTTTATTTATTTCAGTGTAGTTTATGAAGCACAGATTTTCGTTTACTTTCAACGATCGCCCTGTTATCGATCCGAAAAAAAATCCCCCAAAACAAATTGCATTTATGGTGACTTTTACTTCTATAATGAGTTTTACAAAGAGGCAATGAACGAATTGTAAATTTTTGTTCCTCCCTTCACAACGTCAGTGAGACGACATTCATATCCACCAAACATCCCAACTGCACCGGATGTGATCAATGCTCGACTCGCCATCAAGCAGTTAATGATGCTGTGCCACACGACCGACTATGGCGTAGGCAGCCATAACTTTTACCTCGTGGCAGAATGGATTTTCTCGTGACCTTTTAAACAACTGGAAATTACCTTGGTGGTCGTGGAGACTTCCACCTTCAGCTAGGCTGAGCTATTCTTATCCAAGTGTGGTGAGGTACTCTTATAGTGCCAAACCACGGTGTAGATTATATCGGCTATTTTATGTTGTTGTTGTTTTTTTTTTTCAATCCGACGACAGTTAAAAACGCAGGGAGAGTACAATACGTCTTTAGCATGCTCCACGACCATGGGGGATTACGGGCATGGCGATCTCTGCACCGTTAGCCAGGCTAGACCTGTTAACTGAGGGTACCGACAGAGAGGTGAGACAGGGTCTTGGACAGCTATGATTCGCCAACTCTGACGCCAGCTATGGGTCGGCGATTGCCAAAAACGGACAGCATCTTTATTTCCCTCCCCCCCCCCCCCACACACACACACAAGGACTTAGAAAAAAGTTTATGGTAACAAAAATGTTATATTTACGATTATTTCGAATATAAATGACTCATTATCTGTGGTTTTCATGAATGTCTTAGTGATGTACTGGACTCGTGTAAGTAAAATCTCAGTTTCCACGCTATTAAATCATGTTTGGGGATACCGTGTTAGGCCCATATTTTCCATGACCGCCTGGCCAAATTTACCTTCCCAGATTTCTCTGGTACCTATTTTTTCGAGGCTGGGTGAACTCCGCTGTCTTATTGGTGTGTGCCAGAAAAATCACGCTAATGGGACTTGAACCCCGTGCCACCAGATTAGTAAACCTAGCGCCTAACCAGTCAGCTAACCAAGCGGCCACGATCGTTGTGTTTTTCTGTTTATCTCTGTTACTCGATGAATAGGGGTGAATACGCTGTCCGATGAGGCAATCAGCGACCCATAGCTGACATGTCAGAGTCATGGTTAGCGAACCATAGCTGACATGTCAGAGTCATGGTTAGCGAACCATAGCTGACGTATCAGAGTCATAGTTAGCGAACCATAGCTGACATGTCAGAGTCAGGGTTAGCGAACCATAGCTGACCAAGACCCTGTCCCACCTCTCCATGGTACCCCCAGTAACAAGCCTAGCCTGGCTAATGGGGCAGGGATCGCCATAGTCCCCATAGTGTTGGAGTCTGTTAAAGAAGCATTGCACACCCCCTGCTTTTTAGCTGTACTCCGGGACTGAAAAAGTAGCTGCCATAACCCGCTCCCAAGCCGATACGATGCTGTGCCTCGACATCTCTACAGCATCGGCTGCAAAGAACAACAGCTCGCAGTTACAGGGAGTTCGTACAAGTTACTCGGTGAATAGCAGATTTTTTAGGGAAAAAAAGTTTCCGAAAACTTCACATAAACCGGGAACTGCTATATTCCGGGATGAACATGAATCCACCAATGACATTTCAAAAACAAACTGCCTTTACACAGCTTTATTTATATTCGGTTGTACGGATATAAATGCATTTTTTTTAAACGGCGCTGATTTATGGTATAGAGTACAGGCTTGACTCATCCGCTTCTCCACCTCTTCACCCCCCCCACCCCCATTCCCCAACTCTCATCCCCCAAATCACATAAAGGAGTTCAAAGCAGGACAGAGAGAACCAAAAAGAAGGGATAAAAAAAAATCTGAACGATCGAGGAAAGAGAAAGAGAAAGAGATTCTTGAAGGCCTTTGCAAATCTTATTTATCTGTTAAGAGTTAAACAGGCTTGAAGAGTAACACTCGCTGACGTCGTGTCTAATTAGCCATCCTTTCTGGCTACTTTAGCCGAAACAATGAAAAGATGATTATCCCCCCCTTATGACCAGGGGAAACCTGCAATGATTGAATTTCGATGGAATAATTTTCCTCGCGTCGAAAGTATGAACGGGAAAATTTAATTGAATGCCCGGGCATAAAATAAAATCGGTGACGCTGCCTTAAATTTATTCATAGTCCTGGCACAAACACAGCTGTCTGAATCCAGAACGCCATTAACCACAAGTCAAACAGGGGGGCGCAGAAATTTCATAATCCCACTGATTGTTGTTTTCCAATCTCCGAATGGATCCTCTAGTGTGTAATGAAGTGTGGGTGGGACAAACAAAGAGTTTGAAGAGACGAAGAAGAGAGAGAGGAAAAAAGAAAGGGGGGAGGGGGGAGAACTGATATGGCAGACCGCAGTGATAACATCCCTTCAGAAACTGAATGGAGATTTTAAAATAATAATGTGGGATCTAAAGGATGATGTAGTGGACGGGGGTTGATGGGGGGGGGGGGGGGGGATGGAATGTAGGAGGGGAAATCTGACAAAAATGTTTGCAGGTATAACATCGATTTTCCGACACTTTCGTTTTCTGAGAATTGCCAGATTAAACGAGGTCATGTAAAAGGATTGGCAGAAATTAACTGTTGAAACTTTTGTTCAAGTCCGTTTTCAAGAACATCGAAGGTAGGTCGGTGTCTGAAGCAGCTGTCGATGAACCACTGGCTCTGCCGAGGGCGCTTACGTACCCGAAACTTCTTCATCCTCTTCTTTGAGCAGCTGCTGAATTCAGCAGCTTTCTCGGCCACGGAGGCTCATTGTTGCAGAGAAGACGCGTCTCTACTCCTCTCTGTTCTTGATCTTTTCTTTGTCAATTGTCGGTTCCAAGAGCGGGTATGTCTTCTTCTAGTTTGTCTCGTCATCGTTTTCTAGGTCCACCTCTTGGTCTATCCATTTTCATCACATCTGTATAGGCTATCTTTACTATTCTATCCTCCTCTATTCTCTCTAAATACACAAGTCTCTGTTTTTCATAATGACTGTTATAAGCGGAGAGTTAAACAATATGGAGATTTCTTTGTTACTTCTTATCTTTCATTGCTTTTATAGGATCTCATCGTCGTCGTCGTCATCATCATCATCATCTTTCACTCCCTTGAGAGCATAAGCCACGGACAAAGGCACTCCGGTAATCCCTGTTCTTGGAATTATTCTCTGCTTTTTTCCATGTGTATCACTTGTCTCTGAGCACTGTCATAATTTCTCCACTCCAAGTAAGTCAAGATCTTCCTTGTTTTCTATCTCCTTGAGGATTCCATGTCAGTATAACGTCTTGTACCGGTCCGTAAATTCTTCTCAGAATTCTAATCTCGAATGTTTGTATTTGGTTTTCATCTTGTTTAGCTGTACTCCATGTCACCAGAACGATCTCTTACAAGAACTAGTGCCCACGACAAAGATTCAGTATTGGAGACGTACAAACTTCTTCACACTTCAAGAGTTTGGTGATATGATGAGTTACGACGCACACGAGCAGCTGCGCAGGAACATGCTGTTGAAAAGAGGAAGATTGTCTTCATGTAGAAACCGCCTTTTCATGGCCGAATAACCGGGGAAGAGCAAAAAAGCATGAACGAACAAGACATCTGGCTTTCGGTTCTGCTGATAGCATTTGACAGTATATTAGTTCTGATTAATATGAATCACCTCATCTTCTGCGCTCAGCAATTAACGTCGCTTCCTAGAACGGTCAATATTTATTAATCCGCTGCCAACAACGGACTGGCGCTCACGGTTTTGCTCGCAGCTGAAGTGACAATCTAGAAGTCAGTCGCTTTGTAATTGACCGAAATTGTCAAACGCTATGATTGAAATGCTTAGCAGTTACAAATGTGCAGCCGAGAATATGAATTGAACCATCATTTGTCCAGGAGATGTGTATGTAAACAGGACTCCACCAAGAGGGAAAAAATATATATACATTACTTTATCTTACATCTTACTCTTACCCGTGCCGTTAAACGTCACATAGGGCTCGCATGGTAGTTCGCCAAGTTTTCCTGTTTTCGGCGAGTCTTTCCAACCTCATCAGGGTTTTTATGCCTGCTAAATTGGCCTTTCTTAACAATCTCCTCTTTCGAGTTTGACATCCGCTGCTGGCGAGATTCTTCAGCTGCCGTGCGTGGAGCGGTGCTCCTCCCGGGTAATGAAGAAAGGTGAAAAGGGGTTGCCGTGCGGCATCACTGCGGAAAAAAATGGTAGAAAGGATAAGGCGAAGCAAACGGTCAAATCAAGACACCTCTGGTCTGGAGGTCTGCCACGTCCTGATTGCAGTCATATCGGGTGGAATGCATGAACCAGCTTAACCCAGAGGTTAAGACACTGCTGGTGATACTCTTCGAATGCCGCGCGTGGAGTGAAGCTCCTCCCGGTCAAGGAAGACAATGCGGAAAAGGAATAAAGGTTGCTGTTCGGCGCCGATGTGAAAAGGTGAAGGAAAAGATAAAGTGAAATTTAATTGGTATTTACAATAGTATCGCTGCGAAAGCTACACATACCACGGCGCCTCTGCTCTAGAGGCCGGCCACGTCCGAAACACACCTACACTGGTGAAATATGCCAAAACCGGCACACACCAGAGGTGAAACTTGATGGCCAGGCATGTCACACCACCTCCGCTCTAGAGGTAGGTCGTAACTGATATACACACATACTGGTGAAATATGCCTATACCGGCTCATACCAGGGGTGAAACTTGAAGGCTACGCATGTCATGGTACCTCTGCTCTAGAGGTCGGTCACGTCCCAAACACGCCCATACTGGGAGAATATGCCTAAACCGGCTCAACCCAGGGGTGGAAGTCACTAGTGGCGAGGATTCATCCTCCTGGACCAAAGCTCCATCCTGGTCACAACTAGGAAGGGTAGCGGCCACGACCACAAAATGCTGAAGTCGGAGACACTGGACCAGGGCAGTCTAGATAGGCAACCACCTCTCACCCGGCGGGGATGTATGCATATCCTAATGGCGCTGAGGTTTTCCGGTGAGAAAGTCCAACACTGGACTGGATGGGCAACCACCTCTCACCTGGCGATGATACATGGGTATCCTAAAACACGTCGAGGTTTTCCGGTGAGAAAGTCCAAACTCTGGCCTAGGTGGGCTAACACCTCTCACCCAGCGGGGATATCTGATATCTAAAACACGTCGAGGTCTTCCAGTGAGACATTCCAACTCTAGACTAAACTGGTGCAACGAAAACCACGGTGTCACGCAATCCCGCTTCCGGGACCCACCAATAATACAGGCTCAAGCCCTGCGATACTCTGAACCCCATATGGTCCTCTTGGGGATCCTGTGTGGTCCTTTTCGGAGACCACAGGACTTAAAGTGGACCACAGGTATAAATTCAGTAGGATCGTGGGGCGGTCTTGGTGGTAGAAGCGAACGAAGAAGAAGAAGAAGAGTTTGACATGATCGACCTCTTTTTCTTTGGCACTTAATTTATACTGTATAAATAATGAAAAACAGCAAATCTGACTGTGCCACAGAGAAAATATATTTTTCATCACCGGTTGTCGCAAACTATTCAAAAAATCTGTCCCAGCTCCACATGTGGCGATCCCTTCTACAGGCTGTTGAGCTCCTTGGGTTTGACTGCTGAAGCAGAACTCGACTAGAGTCTCGAGAAATGCCGCTTCTTGATCCAGTTCCAGGAATTTATTGTTCTAGGACCTCATAGTTCAAAGACTTCATAGTTTCAAGACCTCTCAGTTCCAGAACTTTATAGTTTTCAGGACCTCTTAGTTTCAGAACTTCATAGTCTCAATATTTCACAGTTCAAAGACCTTGTAGTTCCAGGACACTCGCTGAAGTAAAAGGAAAGGTGGAACAGAGGCCAGTGCACAGACTTTCTAATTCTTAGATGGGGTTAACACGACGTACATCTAGTGTAGTGACTGTAAAATATTATAAGAAGAGTTAGACGGAGATGTATGGTACAAAAAACATGTGGAGGGAGAATAAGAAGAGGAAGAGAAGTTAGTACTAAGAGTAATAACAGTGAAACGATTATGAAAACAACAATAACAACACTAGCAACAACAACAACCCATTATTTCGGTATATACTCCCTTTATCAAGGACAACAGACAAACAGATAAATACATCTGAAAAACATATCCGCTATACGCTCTGTGAGGCAACTGACCACAGATTGCGGCCGCAAAGTAATAAACAAGTCGCTCATAAGTTTTAAAAAAAGGCAAAGGTAATCCTGTCATACCTTAGAGGCACATAGGGATATGGTGTTAGTGCCCATATTTTCCTTGACCTGTCAGCACACTAGAGGGTGATATGGTCAGTATCACGCCTGGCCGCCTTTCCTTCCCCAACTCCAGAAGAAGTCAGGTACCCTTTTCTACAGCTGGGTGACTGGGGTGCCTCCGGGCGGATCCGAACCCCCGACCTTCGCCATGAGAGACCAGTGCACTAACCACTTCGCCACTCATTAAAAAAACAGGTTAAGCTTGTTGTACGTTTGTCTGACCTAACAGCCGGGTGATAGGTTTTTTTTAAAAATTAAAAGTAGATTGTTGCATTATTATTTGTTTCCCTTCCGGCTCTAAAATATACAATATTTCTACAAACTGCCTTCATGATTCTTGTATTCTTCTATTATTTTCTTCTTTTGTTTCCGTTCTACTCAACTCACTCGGACCAGCGGTGAGCACAGAGGAGCCTTCGTGGCATATCGGTCTGCTGTGGCACATCATTTGATAGTCTCTGCTTCAGGAACAACCATTAGGATATTTTGTTTTAAAAAGCTCTTTATTTTAAAGGTACAGAATTTAACAATACAACATCAGCAAAAGGAAATTGTACATTTCTTATATATCTCTTCCCAGCAGTTCATTTTTTTTTATTCTACGGTCACATTCGTTTCGTGCTTTTGTTAGATGAACCAAATTCTTTATGTAAGTTCCTGCTGGATTACATTCACTTTATTATAATACTTCAACTTGTTTCAAAAACAAAACGAAGCAAATGTAAAATCCCCGTTTCCATGCCATTAAGGCATATTGGGGGAATACAGTGTTAGGCCCATATTTCCACAACCTTCGACATATGGAAGTCTGATGTGGTCAGTATCACGCCTTGGCCGTATTTACCTTCCCAGAGATTTCTCTGGTACCCGTTTTTAGAGGCTGGGTGGACCCTGGGGCCTTGTTAGTGTGTACTAGAAAAAAAAATCCTACTGATGGGACTTGAACCCGGTCCCACCAGATTAGTAAACCGAAACCATAGCAACTCAGCTAGTCAGGCCACCACTGTTCAACTTGCCAATCTGAAAATTATTTATGCAGAAATGCTATTTTTTTACACACATTTTAAAAGTCACTTTTTTTGTACTAACAACACGCAGGAAGCGTATCTCTCTCTCTCTCTCTCTCTCTCTCTCTCTCTCTCTCTCTCTCTCTCTCTCTCTCTCCAGTCTTATGCCAGTACTGCAGCGTTCCACGTTTATAGCTTTTTTTTAACATACTTCACTCACCAGCTGAAGCTAAAGATAAATTAAAAACTTCCCCTCCCCGACTGTTGTTGACAGATTTACAGATTTTTCGGTCCCTAGAGACGATACGCCATCACCCCTACCCCCACCACACCCCTACCATTGGCTGGCGTCTCCAAGAGTCTTATATATGTAGGTGAAGAGTACATCGGCTCCTAGTTTCTGCGGGGCTTTTTCCTGAAATGCAGGTACGGCTCGGATATACCTGGGAGCATAACTGAGATTCAGAACTAGAATGTAGCTTCCTGAATTCCTAAACCGAAGGAAGTGCTAAATAAAGAACCTCAATGGGAAGTTACCTGCGAATTTTGCAATCTTTTGTAGACGTTTGGTGTTAGGGGAGAATGAGAAAAAGAAAAAGATGGAAAAAATATTACTGTAGTTCAATGTGATAGAGTGGTGAAGGTATGAAGGTTCTTAAGGTACGCTGTACTTTCAGATAGTTGCTCTTATTATATATGCAGGTAGTCCCCAAGTTACGAACATCCGACTTACGTACAGTCCCTATGCTACTACTTGAGGAGGATTTTAAACATTAAATAGCAGGACAAGATCAGGAACGAGGGAGTCTGGGAAAGGGCAGGACAAGAACTTATGAACCTACAAATAATGTCTAGGAAATGGAGGTGGATTGGCCACACTCCGAGAAAACCCGACACTAGTATAGCAAGACAGGTACTGACATGGAATCCTCAAGGAAATAGAAAACGAGGAAGACTTAGACTTACTTGGAGAAGAGAAAGTATGGCTATGCTCAGAGACAAGGGATACGCATAGAAGGAAGCAGAGAATAATTCCAAGAACATGGATAACTGGAGAACCTTATCCGTGGCCTATGCTCTCAAGGGAGTGAAAGGAGATGATGATGATGATGATGATGATTGTGCTGCACGCATCAAATCATTGTGCGTCTAACAGCGGTTCATCGGTTTCTTTAATGTTTTGTTTTTCTTTTTATGCATATAAAGATGCACTGTATACTGTACAACTGACGTTAGATACGAACCGTAACTAACTGTTCCGACTTACGTGAAAATTCGATTTACGAACAGATTTAGGAACGAAGTCAGTTCAATTTTTCGTGAATTCAAGGCTCTATTTTTCTTCAAAATCAGTCAGTATTTTACTGCACTTCTTGCACAAAAGAGATCGGCAGCAATCTTATAGTCAGCGCTCTTAAAAATTGATGTATTTTAAAGCGCTTGAACTATGAAGTTCTGGAACTGTCCTATGCTGATACTATGAAGTTCTGAAACTATCAGCTGCTGAGACTATGAAGTTCTGGCACTGACATTCTAAAAACTATGAAGTCTTGAAGTACAAGCAGTCTCCAAGTTACGAACGAGTTACAAAAACTCGAATCCGGCTGGAGGCGCCCCAGTCACCCAGCTGTAGAAATGTGTACCCGACTTCTTCTATAGCTGGGGGGAAGGAAGGACGGCCATGCTTAATGCTGACCACATCACACTCTAGTGGGTGATCTACTGGGTTCACCAGGCCACATATAGACAGGGTCAAGGAAAATATGGGCACTAGCACCGTATCTATGTGCCTCTAGGACATGGACTGGGTTCCCTTTAGCTTACCTTTTATTCCTAGTAACACACGACCAGGTGATTTACTGCCTTCGATAATAAACAGAGATGATGAGATCGACACCCCTCATCCTGAAACATAGTTCGAAGCAATAGTTCCCAAACCTTTCTAAACTGTTCCCCCCTCTTACTTTTTTGCTTCATAGGCGACGCTCCTAGTGATCTAAAATACTTTTTTTCAGGTGAACCAGTTCTGAGCCCCCTTTTGGTCCATTTTCTCTAGGTGAATTTTTCTACCTCCCACATATTAAAAAAAAGAGGCGGGGGTTGGGGAAGAGAGGAGGAGAAGAGAGAGAGAAGAGAGAGGGCGACACCGGTTATTATGGGAATCACTGGTCTATTTTGGATGAGCAAAGACCAGGGCGATCCATTACAGTGACGAGAACCAATGCAAAGTGGATGTAATGTTGTTTTTTTTTTTCAATCGCCAAATTAAGTAGAAAGAAATTGCTCTACAGGAAGGTGTAAAGAAATTGCTCGACAGTTAGGTGTAAAGAAATTGCTCTACAGTTAAGTATAAAGAAATTGCTCTACATTTAGGTATATAAAGAAACTGCTCTACATTTAGGTATAAAGAAATTGCTCTACAGTTAGATATAAAGAAATTTCTCTACAGTTAGGTATAAAGAAAGTGCTCTACAGTTAGGTATAAAGAAACTGCTCTACATTTAGGTATATACAGATATTGCTCTACAGTTAGATATAAAGAAAGTGCTCCACAGTTAGGTGTAAAGAAATTGCTCTACAGTTATTTGTAAAGAAATTGCAACCAAAGAAAGACTGCACCATATCACTGAGACGTTGAATCACAGAAAAATTTGTGTCAGAGGAGTCCCGCGACATTTGACACACGCCATGAAGGAACAGTTTCTCATTAGCGTCTTGACCGATATCGTCTCTAAGGGCGATGATCTTCTCCTGAATATTATCACTGATGACGGATCCTGGGTTAGTCATTATAATCCATAATTTGTTCTTGTTGTTGTTTTTCTCATACAAAATAGAATTAGGAAGACAAATCTGAGCATAAGACAGGACTTTAAAACGGAGGGAAAAAAACAACTAGATAAAGTGTACAGTGCGATATATGTGCTGTTATATCTTAACACAATGGGGATGTCCGATGAGGCAATCAGCGACCCATTACTGATATGCTAGCCTCAGGATTAGTCAACCATAGCTTATCAAGACCCTGTCCCGCCTCTCCACTGGTGCCCCCAGTAACAGGCCCAAAGGTGGGCACGGATCGCCATAATCCCCAATGGTGGTGGAGTCTGCTAAAGAAGCATTGCACACAACCTCGCTTTTTAAATGTACTCCGGGACTGAAAAAAAAAATAGCTGCCATAACCCGCTCCCACGCCGATACGATGTTGTACCTCAACGTCTCTACAGCATTGTCTGCGAAGAACACCAGCTCGCAGTTACAGTGACATTGCACGAACAAACATCTTAGCAGAATTGCCATAGAAAACACCACAGAAGCAAAACTGTAAGACAGTTGTAAGATAGTTGTAAGACAGTTGTACCATACAAACGTTGTTATATAAGTATTCTTCGTTGAGATTCTATCTATCTATCTATCTATCTATCTATCTATCTATCTATCTATCTATCTATCTATCTATCTATCTATCTATCTATCTATCTATCAGTTTGTATATATGTCATGAATAAGACATTTTCCCTGGCAGAACTCTCAGATTCACTAGCTGGCACTCCTTCTCTAAGAATTTCAAGATGTGTCTCGGGAGCCGATATTCGACAGGTGCACGAACAAAACAATCCAGGTACGCCGGAGGCGCCGACATCAAACAAACTTTCACCGCCGAGTCAGGGGAGAGAATACTGCACGACAGAAGTTCCATATCTCTCATAGAAGCTAGAAAAGGAAGGGCCTATAGTCTTGGAGGAGACAACAAAAAAAGCCGAAAGAATGCATGTCCGTAGTTAAAACGCTGGAAATCTCCCCCCCCCCCCCCCTTTGAATATGAAGAAAAGAAAGACAAAAACACATATAGGTGGAAGGGTTTAAGCAGAAAGATGTATGGAGGAACAGGAATTGAAGAGGGAACTCTCCTTTTTTTTTGTTAAAGGAAGAAACAAAATAAAAAGGAGGCTGCAGAACCGACATCCCAACTGAGCACCAGGACACCTTTTATCATTGTATGTTGGAATGTTAGAACAGGCACTGACAAGGAATCCTCAAGGAAACAGAAAATGAGGAAGGCCTAGACTTACTTGGAGAAGAGAAATTACGACAGCGCTCAGAGACAAGGGGTACACATGGAAGGAAGCAGAGAATAATTCCAAGAACAGGGATGACTGGAGAGACTTTATCCGTGGCCTATACTCTCACTGGAGCGAACGGCGATGATGATGATGATGATGATGAAACAAAAAGCACAATAAAGTCCAACCTTACATACATACATACATACATACACACATACATACATACATACATACATACACACATACATACATATATACATACATACATACATGTATACATACATACATACATACATATATACATAAATACATACATACATACATACATACAGTTCTATACATATATGTAGTGTAGATGGAGATATTCGAGAAAGAAAATAACTGACCTTTTAGCATTCGTGTTACTTGTTTCTTGATGATATACTTTTTAGTAGAAATTAAAATGACGTGGAAAACTCTGAAAGCGTCTAGTCTCAAACAGTCATCCATCAGCTCTATTTTGACCAACTCTAAATATTCCTGCACTGACTAACCAACTCTAAATACTCCTGCACTGACAGACCAACTCTAAATATTCCTGCACTAACTGGCAAACTCTATATACTTCTGCACTGACTGACCAACTCTAAATATTCCTGCATTGACGGACCAACTTTAAATATTCCTGTGTTGATTGACTAACTCTAAATATTTCTGCACTGACTGACCATCTCTACATATTCCTGCACTGAATGACCAACTCTAAATATTCCTGCACTAACTGGCAAACTCTAAATACTCCTGCACTGACTGACCACCTCTAAATACTCCTGCACTGACTTGACCATCTCTAAATATTCTTGCACTTAATAACCAACTCTACATATTCCTGCACTGACTAATGCTCCTGCACTGACTGACCAACTCTAAATATTTCTGCACTGACTGACAAACTCTAAATATTCCTGCACTGATTGATTACCTTTAAATAATCCTGCATTGACTGACCAACTCCAAAAATATATCTGCACTGACTGACCACCTCCATATATTCCTGCACTAATCTGTCAAGTTTTGATTCCGGCACTGATTGAGCAACTTTAAAATCGTGAATCCCTACAGTGAAGTCATAACTTTCCTCATCATTTTCACTGAAAAAGAAATATGATTATGACGAGACATTTAAAAGAAAAAAAAATTAAGAAGTTTTAAGGAGAACAGAAATAAAACTGAATGAACTAATGAAAGGAGAATGGGCACGATAGTTTAATAGAAATTGAATAAGTAGGAAACTACAATTTATCAGGAAACAAATGACACGAATGCTAAGAGGTCAGTTATTTTCCTGCTCGAATACCTCCATGTACACTACATATATAGAACCGAAATTCTTGGGTAAGAATGTTGTGCTGATGAGACTTTATTCTTCTTCAGACATTCTGGGACGTCAAGTTTGATGTCTTTGAAGAACGGAGGAGTCCGTCCAGACGTAGTTTTTGGACACTGTCACACAGCTTGGTCCAGACTTCTTCTTGTGGTAGCCATGTGTGCCTTATTTACCCCTCATACGGAGGGCACTTCTGCAGCAAAATGTGGGCTATTTTCCCAGTGCTACAGGTGCATTGTGCAGCTGTGATTATCTCCAGCTAATTCTTTCTCTCTATCACGGGTAAGAATGACGACTCTTTTCTCCCTATAACTGGTAAGGAAGACAGCTTCATTTCTCTATCACTGGTTAGGATGACAGCTCTATCACTGGTTAGGATTACAGCTCTATCTCTCTATCAGTGGTTAGGATGACAGCTCTATCTCTTTATCATTAATAAGGGTGACAGTTATATCGCTCTATCATTGGTAAGGATGTCAGTTCTATCACTGGTAAGAATTACAGCTATATTTCTCCATCACTTATCGGGATGACTGCTCTATTTCTCTGTCACATGTAATGATTACAGATCTATCTCTCTGTTACTGGTGTGAATGACAGCTCTATAGCTCTGTCTCTCAGCCATTGGAAGAATTACCGCTCTATCCCTCTATCATGTGTAAGGATGACGGCTCTATCTCTTTATCACATGGTAAGCATTACATCTCTATAGGTTTATCTCTCTGCCACTGGTAAGGTGACAGCTTTATCTCTCTATCACATGGTAAGCATTACAGCTCTATAGGTTTATCTCTCTGCCACTGGTAAGGTGACAGCTTTATCTCTCTATCATTAGATAAGGATCGTAGTGTGTGTCTATCACTGGTAAGGACGACAGCTCTCTCTATCACTGGTAAAAATGACAGTTCTATCTCCCTACCACTGATAACAGTGACAGTTCTATCTATCACCGGTAAGGATGACAGCTCAGTCTCTCTATCACTGGTAAGGACGACAGCTCTCTCTATCACTGGTAAAAATGACAGTTCTATCTCCCTACCACTGATAACAGTGACAGTTCTATCTATCACTGGTAAGGATGACAGCTCAGTCTCTCTATCACTGGTAAGGATTACAGTTCCATTGCTCTAAAACAGTTCTACGACGGCTAAGACAGTCTTCAACTGTAAATTCTGAGACTCTCCAAATGCTGTGCCATTATTTTCCCCTCATTTTCCAGCATTCCTTCCTTCATGAATCAAATTTTCCTTACGGGCATGACACCATTAATTAATAGAGTAATCCAGCCGACTTAGCAAAGCCGTTGGCGATGCCACATTTGACAAGTTCTCTGAATAACTCATTGTCTGACACCGGCACGCAGACTTTAAATCAAGAGATGCTTCTTCTTTTTACTTCTTTGTACGCACACTGGCGATGATGCTTGGTACCCTGATTTTTGCGATGCGCCTTTTGGCTGGGTACCTCCGACTTCAGCACCTTTCCTTGCTAGGGCAGACTGTGGTCTTGCTCGGACTGCCATGAAGTCAGTGGTGTAGGCTGGCCTGGCCAAAACTTTGTTTTCCAGCCTCTGGTGGCTGTACTTAAGCTCCTTCACGTCAGATCCAGCATGCAAAGCTGGCTGGCCAAACGGCTTTGAGACAGTTCCACAGAGACACTACGATTTTGGGATGAGGAATCCGAAGTGATATCCATTCCCCGCCAGTCTGCTGGCTCTGTTTTGTTTACCTCATTCTGATAGCCATTGTTGTAAAGACCCATAGACTTGTCACGTCCTGGATTCACTGGTTTCACGCTAGATTTACCTCATCCCCGCCGGCTATCCCCATGTCACCACCCTTCCACCAACCTGACATTTCATTTTACAAAAATAACAATTACAATTAGTGTTGACTGCTACAGGTTTCTGGGCTACAGAAGTATGTCAGAGTTTTTAAGCAAACAGATCTATGTTCCTTGTCTCACAAAGGCTAAGCTAAGATAAGTGTGTTCTTAACACATTTGTTCCCAGCAGGAAAATCAAGAGATGAAATTGCTTTCAAAAGACAGAACCAAAAGAAAAAAAATGTTCTAACATTTAGCAGTACTGAAGAGGTAAATGACGACTATACATAAACAAGGTGGTGATATACATAAACAAAGTGGTGATATACATAAACAAAATGGTGATATGCATAAACAAAACGATGACATACGTAAACAAAATGGTGACATACATGAACAAAGAGGTGACATGCATAAACAAAATGGTGACATACATAAACAAAGTGGTGATGTGTATAAACAAAATGGTGACATACATAAACATAGTGGTGATATGCATAAACAAAATGGTGACATACATAAACAAAGTAGTGATATGCATAAACAAAATGGTGACATTCATTCATTCATTCATTTGTATGCCCCTTTGTTTAACTTTGCCTCCCAAACAGCACTCCTGTAGGCCTCTCGGTTGTGAGCAAGATGGCCTGCTGCTGATGCATCCATTTGCAGATCGTTAACGATGTCCTGCAGCCATCTTCGTTTTGGTCTTCCTCTCTTTCTTTTTACCATTATGTATCCTTCCAATACGGTCTTCTCTAAATTATCATGACGTTTAATGTGTCTAAAATATTTCAGTTTTCTCTCTTTAATCCTCTTTACTAGCCAGCCTTCTTCAATATTAAGCTCTTGTAGTATAGATATATTTGTTCTTTTTTGTGTCCACGATATTTAGGGAACTCTTCTGTAGCATTTACATTCAAAGGCATTTATGTGTTTCTCAGCTGTTTTGTTAAGTGTCCAGGTCTCACAGGCATATTTTGCGATGGGAAAGATGTATGCTCTTAAAAATCTTATTTTTGTAGTTCTGTCTGCTCCTCTCCACAGATTCTTTAGTTGTTTTACTTTCTGAAGAGCGATAGATATCCTCCTTTTAATTTCCCTCATTATATCTCCATTATTAGTTAGTAGTGATCCAAGATATTCAAAACTCTCCACTTCTTCCAGTTTTTCCTCATTGATACATATTTCAGCTGCTTTGTTTGTTTTGTCAGTTGTCATCAATTTAGTTTTCTTTGCATTAAGATAGAGGTTCTGCTCTTCGCTGTTCTTACGGACTGACATAATTAGTTTTTCCATTCCTTTTTATGTTGCGGACAGTAATACTGTGTCGTCATCAGCATATCTAATCTCTGGTATTTCATAACCTCCAATTGTTATGGCATCGTAATATTCTTTGTCTACGTCTTCTCTAACATTCCTCATTATATTTTCAGTATACAAGTTAAATAAGTAGGGTGACAATATACACCCCTGACGGACCCCTTGTTTTATGTCAAACCAAGTTGTTGTTTCACCATTTATTCTTACTGTTGCTGTTGGTCTAGATACAGCAGTGATGTTAATTGTATCAAATGTGTTAGAAATCCCATTTTTTCCATTATTTTCCAAAGTTTCTGGTGTTGTACCCAATCAAATGCCTTTGAGTAGTCTATAAAGGATCAATATAGATTCACATTAAACTCTCTGCATTTCTCTATTATTAATCTTAGACTGAATATATATGATCTCTTGGTGACATACATAAACAAAATGGTGACATACATAAACAAAGTGGCGACAACCACTTGTTGCTTATTTGTGGAATACCTCATGAGATAAATATAGATTTTCAGTGCGAAATGACGTGGCTTCTTCTTCTTCTTTCTTGTAAGATGTATGATAAAGGGCAGAATGTCAGACGGGCCTGCGTGCCCAATTCTTAACCCTTTTGAAATAAAGATCAATCAATCAATCAATCAATCAATCTATCAATTCTTCTCCCCCTCCTCCTACTCCTCCTTTTCTTCCTCCTCCTTCTTCTTCTCCTACTCCTCCTTTTCTCCTCCTCCTCCTTATTCTTCTTCTTCTACTCCTCCCCCTCCTTCTCCTACTCCTCCTTTTCTTCCTTCTCCTCCTTATTCTTCTTCTTCTGCTCCTCCTCCTTCTTCTTCTTCTCCTACTCCTCCTTTTCCTCCTCCTCCTTATCCTTCTTCTTCTGCTCCTCCTCCTTCTGTTTTTTCTTCTTCTTCTTCCGCTCCTCCTCCTCCTCCTCTTCTTCTTCTTCTTCTTCTGTCTGTTGTGTTACACTTCATAACTTGTTTTGGGATTCTTTGATTTGTTTCTTCTCATCACATGACTGACATATGTCCATCTCCTGTTTCTCATCACCCATGAGACAGGTTGTTGTTTGCTAATCTGTCTTATTTCTGCGTTGTTCTTGAATTCTTTCCATTTTGTTACCGAGTATTTTCCTTAGACATTTTTTTTTTCAAAAGAGTCTAACTTCTTGTTTATTTCTTTAGTTGTGTGTAGCTTTCGCATGCATAAATGAGGCTGGGTATTACATTTGAATTGAATAATCTTAACTTTGGAATGCTACCTAATAATTATGCTTCGCATAAAGGGATGCTGGTTAAGATCTCAGATATTACGCTGCAATTATATTATTTATTAGAAAAAAAAGGGTCAAGTTCAACATCTGAAATTTCCATTTCCTTGTCAGAAATAACTTTTGTAATATGCATGAGGGAAGATTAGAATTCTAAATATTGATCTTTAGGGAAAATAGCGTTGAGATTAGATAAACTGAAGAATTAGATAATTTCTTCCCGTAGAATGACCGTGAATTAGTAGCAAGTAAAAGTTATAGGTATCTTTTATTTTCTCGTTATGGTCTGTCGCAGGTCCTACTTAGGTTGTATTTTCTTTTCTCGTCATGGCGGGGTGCATCTAGTTTGGCAGATAAGACGATGTGTTCTAATCGTGTGTTTAGTTGTTTTTTTTTCTGTCAATACTCCAGCCAGTACTGCACAAAATGTGTTAAATTACTACATGCAGAAAACAAAATAAATAAGATCAGATTTATCATTGGTTAATGTTATTCACTGGAAACACTTCACGTACACAGAAAGGTGCATGAAAAAGTACAAATTTTGACCACATAAAACACAAAAGATTGCACCGGTTCTTCTTCTTGTTTTCTCTTCCTGGAAATGGGAGAAAGATGCTCTTTTGGAGCCAAGGCGGTGAAGGTGTTGGAGCATAAACAATCCTGTCCAATGAGGAATGGGTTTGGCCTGAAACTTTCAGGATCCGGAGCGACGCTTGATAAGCAGGACAGAGGTGCAGTGCTTCTTGGTAGATCGTAGCGATCCTTTGGTTCCCCCTTTGACCAAGTCTGAACTTGTTACTGGGAATGCCAAAGAAGAACTGGAATAGGGTTTTGGCCAGCTGGGGCACTAAGTAACACCAAAAGTAAGCTGATCCTGTGGGGGGAGGGGATTAAAAAAGTAACCATCTCTCAAAATACACAGAAATAGCCTTGCGGCGGCTGCCCTCCCACTGTGGCATCGCAGGAAATGAAAAAGCCGATGCCCCCTAGCTAACCATGGTAGCAAAATGGAATAATGCAGCCATCGCGCCAGCCACAGGGAGGCCAAGACCATCATACGAAACCGCTAAGACCAACTGTGGGTCAAGAGGCTGAAAGCCAGGGAGTGAACCGGATCCAATCCACCAGCTACAAAGGAAGCAACAAACGGTCCTGTTCCAATTAAGAGCCGGACACTGCAGGCTGCCGAGCTATCTTCACCGACACAAGATATCACATACAGATGAATGTCTCGTATAGGAGCGGAGTACAGACTCCAAAAACGAGTACTCTGAGAGTGCCCAACGTTTACAGAAGTACACGACCAGACACGCCCGGGGGGCTCAGACCAAAGATGGAGGCTGTGAGGGTTCCGGGAGGACCTGGATAAGAATGCAGACTTCATCTTTGCGACTGGGCTTATGATTTAGCTTGACCAAGAACTTGAAGGTCGAAGAAGAAGAAGAAGAAGAAGAAGAAGAAGAAGAAGAAGAAGAAGAAGAAGAAGAAGAAATGACCAGCTAGGATTCTCTGGCCCTGACAAAGGTACCGTCACTCATTCACAGTCATGTCAGCACTTGATGAGGATATAGATAAATGTTATAGAAGAAGCGTGTACTAAGTTTATGGAAAAGGGCAAACAGAGCTTCATGCCTGATTTCCGAAACTTTACATAAGTTTTCGCGGAACATTTTTACTGTGCGGCGCCATAGTGTACCATTACAGATCATTCATTCATTCATTTGCATGTCCCTTGTGGAACTTTGCCTCCCAAACAGCACTCCTGTAGGCCTCTCGGTTGTGAGCAAGATGGCCTGATGCTGTTGCATCCATTTCCAGATCGTCAACGATGTCTTGCAGCCATCTTCGTCTTCATTACAGATACGGAGAGTTAATTGGCCGTTAACAAATTAAGCGCTAGCAAATGAACCAAAATCATATGCTAATAGTAACGCTAAATACACTCCCAAGTTACTCATCATCATCATCATCATCAGGTGTCGTGGCGACTGGCGTTGGCTATTATGCTTCTCCAAAGTACACGATCCTTCATGCAGGGCATCAGTTCAGTTGGTGATCTCCTCTCACACCATCTAGTCAGACTGTCCATAACATTTCTCTTGGTCTTCCTCTTGATCTTCTTCCTTCTATTTTTCCCGTTGTTATAATATTTTCAATGCCCTCTCTTCTCATTGCATGTCCTATGAAAGTGCATTGTCTCTCTCTTATCTTTTTGACAAGGTTTTTTGTCTCTCCAGCTCTTCTCATTCATTCTTCATTAGTTATTTTTGCTGTCCATGGGATTTGCAACATTCTTCTAATAAACCACATTTCTGCTGCTTCCAACGACTTTTGTGCAGACTTGCCTATTGTCCATGATTCACTTCCATATAACAAGATAGGTTCAATATAGCATTTTAGTACTCGTTTTCTAACATTCATTGACAAGAATGTGTTGTATACTATGTTTCCCATTCTCTGAAATGCAGTCTTTGCTTGGCCTATTCTGTTCCTAATTTCTGTTCTGCATTTCCCATCTGAAGTTATTACTGCTTCAAGGTATTTGAATTTCTGCACCTGCTTTAGAATAGTTCAGTTTCATTTTATACTGCACGTTGGTGGATTCTGTTTCTTAGATATAACCATAGTCTCTGTCTTTTTGGTGTTTAAAGTAAGGCCTTTCTGTTCACTTCCTTTAGCGACTTTATCCAAGAGATTTTGCAGGTCTTGTTGGTTCTCAGCTATCAGTACTGTGTCGTCAGCATACCGAAAGTTGTTAATATTGTATCCTCCAATTTTTATGCCTGGTTCTGTGATGATCGTTCTTAGAATATTCTCGCTGTACAAAGAAAAAAAAAAGATCTCGAGATAGCACACATCCTTGTCGCACCCCTTGTTTTATAGGTTGATATTTTCCAGTTCTATTTTCATCTCGAATTGCTGCTTCTTGCTGCCAGTATAGATATTTTACAATCCTCGGGTCTTTTAAATCCTCGTCTATATTGATGTCTTCAAGCATTTTAAATATTTCATTATGTTTCACCTTGTCGAATGCCTTGATGTAATCAATGAAGTTTCTCTCTCTCTCTCTCTCTCTCTCTCTCTCTCTGAACCTTAAGTGCCCAGGGCACATGAGGCTTCCACAAGGGTTTTCCACAAATGCCTGTCCTTCGCCTTTTTTTCTGCTCTTGCCCAGGTGAGCCCTCTATTGCTCAATATCCTTTCTGTTGTTCTTCTCCATGTCTCTTTTGGTCTACCCTTACTTCTGTTCCCCTGTGGTGTCCATCTTAGTGCTATTTTTGGTAGTAAATTGTCAGTCATTAGGAGCACATGTCCCAACCATCGCCAGCGTCTTTCCTCAATAATTGTTGTCAGTGGCTTTATCATGAAGTTACTACATAGGTTAAAAACCAACTCAGGAGTAGTTTTATTTACTAACCAAATACATTTTGTCTATTGTCTGTCTGTCGGTCTGTCTGTCTGTCTGTCTGTTTTGATTCACATGGCCTTGCTTATCGTATGCAGAAGATGTTGAAACAAGTTAATGTTTTTCCTGTTTTACATGGCTCAATGATGGAGGCATAAAGTTCCATTCCCATAGTGTAGCCCTTGCTGCCATAAGGTAACATGTGGGCATGATTAATACAGAAATCTCCACCGACCTATACACAAAGATACATCGAAAAGAGGATCCTCCTATATTTTTAACGTTCCCTTTTAAAATAAAACTTATAAACAGCTTTCTGGAAATTTTTTTCTCCACATAATCCCTTTCAACGATCCACACACTTCTGCCAAAGCTCCGCCATTTTTATGAAAACTCTACGACGGAATAGCTCATGTGGACGGAAGATCCATGTTCTTGCACGTCAAACTCTGACAAAGCGATGCCCCCCTTGATGTGTATGCTGCAGTTTGAGAGCCAAGAGAAGTCATATCCAAGTCGGAGATTTATTGGCAGATGATCCAAGTCTTTCAAATATTTCAGAGTTGTTCTCCCCTTCACACGTGATCGAGATTTGTCTGGTAACTTCCTGTGCTCTTCTGTATGCAACCTGGATCACGTTTTATTAATGAAAAACTGTCATGTAAAGATATAGTAATGTGACAAATCATAACTTAATTACTTACTAACATAATAAGATAGTAAAAATAGGACTCTAACGACAAATATTATCGGCAGTAACTTAGAAAAAAAAATTACATGTACTGAAGATGGCGTGCCGTTATATAGCCAGGGGACATAATTATCTGGATGTCTAATTGTCTCCCTGTCTAATTGCTTCGGTGCCCAACTGTCTTGGTGTCAATTTGTCTGGGTGTCGTATTGCCAGGGTGTCATATTGCCAGGATGTCTAATTGTTACTGAATTGCCAAGGCGTACGGCGTTTCTGAGCGATTTTGCTCACCGTAAAGTACTTGGTACTCAAAGAGCTCTTTCTTAGGCTGTCATTTGTTGCTAAACATCTTCTCTTCTGTCCTTTGGTGCTAAACATCTACTCTTCTGTCCTTTGCTGCTCAACATATTCTCTTCTGTTCGTTGTTGCTAAACATCTTCTCTTCTGTCCTTTGTTGCTAAACATCTTCTCTTCTGTCCTTTGTTGCTGAACATCTTCTCTTTTGCCCTTTGTTGTTAAACATCTTTTCTGTATTTTTGTTGTTAAACATCTTTTCTGTCCTTTGTTGCTGAACATCTTCTCTTCTGTCCTTTGTTGCTAACCATCTTCTCTTCTGTCCTTTGTTGCTAAACATCTTCTTTTCTGTCCTTTGTTGCTAAACATCTTCTTTTCTGTCTTTTGTTGCTAAACATCTTTTCTCTTGTCCTTTGTTGCTAAATATCTTCTCTTTTGTCCTTTGTTGCTAAACATCTTCTCTTCTGTCCTTTGTTGCTAAACATCTTCTCTTTTGTCCGTTGTTGCTAAACATCTTCTTTTCTGTCCTGTGTTGCTAAACATCTTCTCTTCTGTTCTTTGTTGCTAAATATCTTCTCTTTTGTCCTTTGTTGCTAAACATCGTCTCTTCTGTCCTTTGTTGCTAAACATCGTCTCTTCTGTCCTTTGTTGCTAAACATCGTCTCTTCTGTCCTTTGTTGCTAAACATCGTCTCTTCTGTCCTTTGTTGCTAAACATCTTCTCTTTTGTCCTTTGTTGCTAAACATCGTCTCTTCTGTCCTTTGTTGCTAAACATCGTCTCTTCTGTCCTTTGTTGCTGAACATCTTCTCTTCTGTCCTTTGTTGCTGAACATCTTCTCTTCTGTCCTTTGTTGCTAAACATCGTCTCTTCCACACCTCCTCCCTCCCCCCACCCCCGGTCCCCTTTTCAAGGATAATGGGCCAAGTAGAGGAAGAGGTAGCGCACATTTGATATAAAATTGATTTTTAAAAGTTGATTTTTTATTTTTATTTTTTTACATCAAATCTTTCAAGGGGCGTCGCAGTTTTTGTTAAACCTCAGAACTCATAAATAATGTGTCACTTGTAAATCAAATACAATATCTGAAACACAGCAATCAAAAATTAAGTTGCGACATCCTGTCGTGTTCTTGTATATAGAAAGAAAGTGGCAGATAGGCAGCAATGAGGGAACAAACCAAAAAAAAGAAAAAAAGGCCAGCGACGAGAAACAGATGGAGCATTCGCCGCAAAAGGGGCGCATACGTTTCCAATTTATGTGTTTCCTGCGGCGTCCCGTGTGATTATGTAACCGTTGTTTGTGAAAAGACAAACGTAAGAGAATCACAAACATGTGAGTTTGAGGGGGGGGGGGGGACCGTATGTGTGCTTGGGTAGTCATACAGCCGCATAACAAATCAAGTGGACTGTGCGAACTTCAGTGTGCTGGTTGAACAATAATTACAACAACAAAAAAACTGCTGCGGCTCGAGTGGTAAATTGTGATGAATTTCTCGTTTTTACTGTCATAATTAATTTGGGAAGAATGCCAGCATTTCCATTTTTTCATTCTTCGTCAGTGTCTGTTGTCATGAACAAAGTTATTCGCCTTTAACATCTAATGTCAGTAATGAACACAGTTATTCGTCTTTAACGTCTGTTGAAGTCATGAACAAAGTCATTCGTCTTTAACGTCTATTGTAATCATGAAAAAAGTTGTTCGCCGTTAACGTCTGCTGTCATCATGAACAGAGTTATTCTCCTTTAACGTCTATTGTCGTCATTAACGTCTGCTGTCATCATGAACAAAGTTATTCGCCTTTAACGTCTATTATCATAATGAACAGTCATTCGCCTTTAACGTCTGTTGTTATCATGAAGAATGTTATTCGCCTTTAACGTCTGTTGTTATCATGAAGAATGTTATTCGCCTTTAACGTCTGTTGTTATCATGAAGAATGTTATTCGCCTTTAACGTCTACTGTTATCATGAAGAATGTTATTCGCCTTTGACGTCTATTGTTATCATGAAGAATGTTATTCGCCTTTAACGTCTATTGTTATCATGAAGAATGTTATTCGCCTTTAACGTCTATTGTTATCGTGAACAGCGTTATTCACCTTTAACGTCTATTGTTATCGTGAACAGCGTTATTCGCCTTTAACGTTTATTGTCATTATGAACAAAATGTGTGATCATTTCACCGAAAAGATCTGCTTTCTTATCTTCCACATTAGCCCTAACAAAAAAACCAAAAAAAAGTGCTGCTTGCTGCTATGCTTCCTTAAAGACTGGGCGTATTTTTTTTTTTTGAGGGAGCCGAGTTCGCCTTCCCAGTGCGATCCATATTCCCTGGCCACATACAAGATATTCTAAGTTTCCAGGAGAGCCTGGGAGGTAGATTATTGTCTTGGTCGTCTGTGATTTGTCACCCCTGATGCAAGCAGTGGGCTACAAGCTGTTGGCCGCTGTATCATTCAGTCGGAATACTGCACATTCGCCCACTGCAACAGATCTCAATTACTGATGCTTTCCATCAACTGAGATAACTCCTTATTTCCTACGAAGCCTTCGTTAACCCGCATTACCTTCTCACTCGGTCGTCCTCCGTCTTTTATTCCGTTTATCTTTTGCTGCTGCTATGGGGGTGCTGTATCTAATCATGTCATCGCAGAACCAGATGAAATTTTGATTATATCAACTTGTTTACTGGAATTAAATTCTCTCGTGGATTTATCTGAACTTTTGCCCCAGTTTGCCTGCACAATCTGGCCTTTGTACACTCCAAGCAACGTCAGCTTTCCAGCTCTTGTCTGCTTTCCCAGTTTCACTTTAAAATCCTGTCTGGCGGAGACGCGATTGTATTAAACAGGATCTTTTGCAGCAAACACCTCTAAATAATGGATCCAATCAAACCGGTGCATGCTATGCGCCCGTGATATTATCGTTTTTTTTTTGTTTCTTTTTTAAACAGAGAACGATAAATAATTGTGTTTCTGCGGATCTATATAAACAAACTGAATGAACAGATGTGGCTGTATCATTCCTATCCGCGGTACATTTTACCGTCTTAAGGTAGGCATGATACACGCTTTCATCAAGTCAACTTCCCAGAAGTGAGCGCCTGGTTGTCTAAATCCACCGCTCCCCCACCCCTCCCCAACCACACCAGTTGTTCTGCACCGTAGTACCACATGAAGGTCTTACTCTTAAGCTGTGGTCGGCACTAGAAAGACCTTCTATGTGGAGCAGGAACAAACTCCCATCAGATTAAACAAACGTGCCTAAACAACCTCCATCTTGTCCAGGTATACCGTTTCCTTCACGCATCTCCTGTCTCTGGATATTTTTGGCTTTGCCTTGTCTCAACGCTACATTTTCCTTCAAATCTATGCTTCTTTCCTATGAACAATTTCCATGAAAAAAAAAAAAAGAAAAAAGCTGCATCCGTGGGCAATCTCCAAAGGCCAAACACACATCGGCCAAGCCAAGTAAAGATTTACGAGGATTCTAGCATTGCAAGACATATTTTGTTTGGTGGTGGGCCGCCGGGCGTGTGTGACGTCATGCTCATGATGGTTGAAAAGGGGGGGGGGGACTAACATACATAACGAACAGTTGTTGTTTGTGATACTGACACTCTGCTACAGCTGTTGTTACTGTCGAGGATATCATGTTAAACATAAATCAGAAACACACACACACACACAAATAATAATAATAACAGCACACCTACAGAAACCCTACATATTCCTTTTGGCATTTGTCTTGACAGAATTTCAGAACAATACCAAAAAAAAAAAAAAAAATGCTTACACCTGAATTCTCCGGTGTTCATTCCTGATCTTTCTTCATTAATCCCCCCCCCCCCCTCATATCCTACAAGAAAACAGCGCCTTATAATTATTAAACAGCTTACAGGCAAACAGATTAATGTGGAACCGCTGCAGGTACCACATCGGCCACTCACAATTTCAGAAGTGCTAAGATATTGTTGTTTTTTTTTTTTTCTCTTCGAGAGTTATGGCTCTCGAATGGGAAGTGAGTAACGATTTACTTCCATGCGGACAATCTTCACTCGAGGGAAAGTATCACGTATCACCGACGCGTATGCTTGAGATGGAACACCTATGGATTTGCCCTGAGTTCCACCGGTGATTCAGAGTCTCTGAGTAATGAGTGTTTAAGCTCTGCAGTTCTGTCTGTTGAATCATGTATACCTTAACGGGTCCATCATTAACCCATTATCTACACATTATGTAATGAGGATATTGTCCGAAATAATTAATCCACGAAAAGAGAGGAAGTTGATACGAGAAAACATATCTTGCCACCTGCCCCCCCCCACCACCCCCCTACGTGCAACAGTACAAAGTACCTACACTTATGTCGTAAATGAATAATGATAAAGACAGTGGTATAATTATCTCTACTTCTCAGTCCTTTTGGTGGGACAGAAACTATCTCATTCGAGCTGAAAGGAATTCAGGAATCTGCAAGCATAAACGGACAATTTTTTAACGTTTAATTTTTAAGGGGTTATCTTCCATTGCACACAGGACAAGCCCATAGATTTTCAGTCTCCTACCTGCAATGAGGAAACCACGGTGCACACATCTCACAGCGCAAACGAGAAACTAACCGAATAATGGGTGCAGAGTCCACTACTATGAATTCTGAGGACATCTGACTTGGATTTGACCATTTCAACTCCCATCGCTCAATCGACCCTCACAAAATTGCAATGCAGCAAAGACAGCGCTTATTTCCGTCTCTCGACTTTAACACATATTCCAGATGAAAAGCAGGTGAGAAATGACAGATATTCTTTTTTCATGAACGTCCTCGGGGTTTGAGGGGGTGGGGGGGGGGGAAGAGAGGAGAATGCCCGAATTATTTCAGATCATCCTCCAGCGTTGGCCTACATCTTCATTTCCTTGTGAACATTTCTTTAACTCATGCTGTACTCACCGGTAGCGATACTGCACTGATGCAATTGTTAAACTAAAAGTTCAGATAAACGTGCGATCACATACATTTAAAATATGCACCTGCCCAGGCGCGTGGGATCTTGGAGTTCTTCCACCTTGTTTTCCTTTTTTTTTTTTTTTTTGTTCCGCCTTCTAATTCTTCTTCAGTTATCCGTTACCAAAAAAAAATTAGAGAAGGCCCATGATTCTATTATTCCTTTAAATCCTTATTTTCTCAGGTGTGGAAAGCGGCTCTTGTAGATTAATGGGGCTCCAACTCCAGGAGGGGGGTGGGGTGGGGAGGGGGGGGGATATCCCTGTACCGTAATAGCTGAACTCGGAGCTAAAAAAGTTATCTCGTGGCATCTGCTTGCCTTAGGGGTGTGAAATATTAGTGCCTTCGCATTTCTAGGCCGCTGCAGCATTTTAGGATGTCCGCACCTGCTCTCCTTCCTTTTGTTTCCTAGAGGAAAGCTCCAGGCACCCATTTCTTGAGGCTGCCTTGACCCCAGTGCCAGTAGGTCAGGAAAAAAAATCCCCATCAGTACGAGATCGAACTAAGGATCTTCTGATCTGTATGCGAATGCACTAACCAGCGCACAACCGCGGTTATAAGTTATTTCTTGACTTTTTTTGCCTAATTTCTCGTTGTTCATAATTTTCCCTTGATCCTCGTGTCTTGTATGAATGTTTTCTCGTTAGCAGAAACTTGTTCTGATACAAAATTCAAATCTCTGTGCTCGAAAATCTGGAGTTGCTATTGGCGCCATGTTCTTCTTGTTCCTCTTGTTCTTCCTATTCTTCTTGTTCTTCTTCTTTATCATTCTTCGTATTCTTCTTGCTCTTCGTGTTCTTGCTCTTCTTGTTCTTGTTCTTCCTGTTCTTGTTCTTCTTGTTCTTGTTGTTGTTCCTCTTCTTGTTCTTCTTCTTGCTCTTCTTTGTTCTTCTTGCTCTTGTTGTTGCTCTTCTTGTTCTTCTTATTCTTCTTGTTCTTCTTGCTCTTCTTGATCTTTTTGTTATTCTTCTTCTTCTTGCTCTTCTTGTTCTTCTTGTTCTTACTCTTCTTGTTCTTCTTCTTCTTGCTCTTCTTGTTCTTTCTCTTCTTGTTCTTCTTCTTGTTCTTCTTGTTCTTGCTCGTCTTCTTGGTCTTCTTGTTCTTCTTCTTCTTGTTCTTTTTCGTGTTTTGTTATTCTTGTTCTTGCTCTTCCTGTTCTTCTTGTTCTTATTGCCGTACTTGTTGTTGTTGTTCTTCATCTTCTAGCTCTTCTTGTTATTCTTGTTCTTGTTGTTCTTGTTGTTGTTGTTGTTCTTACTGTTCTTCTTGTTCTTCTTGCTCTTCTTGTTCTTGTTCTTCTTTTTGCTCTTCTTGTTGTTCTTTTTTTCTTGTTTTTCTTGCTCTTCTTGCTCTTCTTCTTGCTCTTCTTCTTCTTCTTCTTCTTCTTGCTCTTCTTGTTCTTGTTTTTATTCTTCTTTTTCTTGCTCTTCTTGTTCGAAACTACATACTTGTTTTTATTTCTGCAGCTGACACTGCTGTAATCATGAGGTGTAGATATCCTGTCGATTGAGAACGGACGCGAAACTGATAAGCTAGGCAGATTATAGGCAGAGGTGGAAAAACATAGAGGATTACCCTACGTCATGGTCAGTTAACTAGAGCAATGTAGCTCAAAGATCTGTGAATATGACATAAAAATATGTGGAACAGAGTCGTGTCAGGCCTGTTTTACTGATCCAGTTCAACCGTCCCTCTAATACAGTTCCGGTTAATTGGCAATACATCCATGTCCCTCTAATACAGTTCCGGTTTGTTGGCATTTCTGCACTGTCCCTCTAACATAGTTCCGGTTAATTGGCAATACATCCATGTCCCTCTTATACAGATCTGGTTTGTTGGACCTTCTCCACTGTTCTAACATTGTTCAGGTTGTTGGCCGTACTACACCGTCCCTCTAACACAGTTCTAGTTTGTTGGCATTTCTCCGTTGTCCCTCTAACATAGTTCCGGTTTGTTAGCCTTACCTTACACCACCGCCCCTCTGGTACATTTTCGAGTTGCTGGCTCTGTTTCATCTACCCTCTAAAACAGTTCACCCGTCCTTCTAGTACAGTCTGCCTTATCTTATCTATGACACTTCCTTTAGTACAGTCTACCTTATCTTCCACCTTTCACCGTCCCTTTATATTGTCCACTCTATCTTCTACCTTCCACTGTTCTTTGGTGTATCCACTTTTCACAGTCGCTTTAGTATACTCCACCTTATCTTTCATTTTCAACGGTCCTTTTGGTATAGTCCTCTATCTCCTCCTGTCCCTTTAAAAATTGTCTTAATCTCCAACTGTCCCTTTAAAAATGCCTTTAACTCCCACAATTTATGTTGAATCTTCAGATCAGTGGTTCAAGTAATTTCTTGACTGATTTTCTTATATGACTCTTCGCTTCCTTCTTTGCACGATCACAGAATTTCTTTGTCATCGTCAGTCGACTTTGCGATAATTATGAAAATGCAAGCTTCCGCTCTCCCCCCCCCCCCCCCCCCCCACCTTTTCATGTAATTGTTACAGACGCAGATCTGGAGGAGACTGATCTCTTCGGAAAACAATCATTTACAGCCACGCACGTACAGGCTAGTGCTGAGTGCACGGTTTACTGAAGTACCGAAAGACAAATAGTCATCTGGGTTCTGACCCTACAGCTGGCGCATTTTGACAACCTCAGAAGAATCGGGTTCACGTTTCCGGCAGCTGCCGGCTCTTGTATGGAGAGGGGCTGGAAAGAGTTAGCATTGCTCACTCCACAAGCGATAGGGATAGTCCCGAGTCTAGGACTTCCTTTGAGAGGTCTGATATTTCAAGCCTTGCACCATACTTTCGTCTTGACTCTGGGCTTATCCTGGAACAGCATCTGTTCTTTCATATTTTCGTTCATCTGCAGATAAAGACTTAAGAAACAATCTTTAGAACTGAGCTTTCGTCCTGTTTTCTTGAGCGTCCTGTTTAAAACAAGGGCTGCTTTTACTTAAACTTGCAACGTTAGAAAAATTAAAGAAGGCTGGCTAGTAAAGAAAATTAAACAGAGAAAACTGAAGTATTACGGACACATTAAACGTCACGAGAATTTAGAGAAGACAGAATGGGAAGGGTACATAATGGGATAAAAGAAAGGCGAAGACATCGTTGAAGACATCAGCAGCAGGGCATCTTGCTTACAACCGAGAGGTCTACAGGAGAGCTGTTAAGGACGCAAAGTTCCTCAAGGGACATGCAAATGACTGATTGACTGACTGACTGATTGACTGTTAGAATGAAGCGTTAATTATCTTATGTAAAACTCATGATATTTTGTGTTTATGTTTAGAAATCTTGAATGATTTTTTTTTCTATATGACTCCGAATATTTGAATTTAATCTGTGTTAACCGTCCAAATTTTAGTTATACTGATGGTTATGCTGACGACGATGAGGTTCAAGTTCATATTCTCCCCCTGGGAACAACTGTGTTAAGAACACACTTATCTTAATACAGTCTTTGTGAGACAGGGAACATAGATCTGTTTGTTTAAAACCTCTGACCTACTTCTGTGCCCCAGAAACCTGTAGCAATCAACATTAATTGTAATTGTTATTTTTGTAAAATGCAGTGTCAGGATGATGGAAGGATGGGGACATGGAGATCGCCGACGGGGATGAGGAAAGTTTGATATGAAACCAATGAATCCAGGACGTGACAAGCCTATGGGTCTCTACAACAATGACTATCAGAATAAGGTAAACGAAACAGAGCCAGCAGACTTTAGGTGGCGGGGGGATGGATATCGCTGAAGCTCTCGTCCGATTCCTCATCCCCAGTCTCTGTGAAACTGTCTCAAAGCCGTTAGGCCTGACGTGGAAAAGGGGCTTATGTACAGCCACCAGAGGCTGAAAAACAAAGTTTTGGCTAGGCCATCCTACGTCACTGTCTTCATGGCAGTCCGAGCAAGACCACAGTTTGCCCTAGCAAGGAAAGCCACCAGAAGGAGCATCGCAAAACTCAATGTACACGCGTTATCGCTAAATACATAAGAAGGAGAAGTTCACTTCCTCCAATTTTTTCCCCTTCTATCTCGAAGCTCTCTTTGACTCCTTTAATTTCACATTTAGTCAAATGAAGAATTTTGAGTGTCTGTAAATTGTCAGGACACGTCGAGGTTTGTAACATTGCTTATAGAGGTTGTTTACTTGTCTGCATGCCACTTCCGCAGTAGGTAATGAACTGCGATTACACCAGATAGAGACAGAAATGTTCGTTTTCAGTTTATCTGAAGGTAGCTCGGTTTACAAATTCCGTGCTACCGGATTCAAGTCCCAGCAGCGAGGGGACTTTTTTTTCTGGTACCACCACCCCAGAAGGGGCCCCATGTGTCCACCCAGCCTCTAAAAATGGGCTCCAGAGAAATCTAGGGGAAAAAATATATGTATCCAGGAGTGATGCTGACCATATCACACTTTCATGTGACGATGGTCTTGGAATTACGGGGCCTAACATCGTATCCCCAGTATGCCTTAACGGCATGGAAACGGGGATTTTACCTTTTACCTTACTTGTCTGACTGTGACATGTGCGGAAGCTAAAGATCATTATTTATTATTTACTACTGGTCTGGAAGTAATGTATGTTACATTTAGGTTATTCAGACGTAAGTTTTGTTTTTCCCCGTCACCCTGCGAGCCATTCTGTCCGGCTCTGCAACGAGATAGAACTCATGGTGAAGCGGTGCTCGTAAAGATCATCCGGGGGCTTTGTTCATTTTGGCCCCCCATGCGGCCCCGGTGAAATGTGGGCCGAATGTTAGTTTTCTAATCACGGTCCCTGGTTCAAAGTGTCAGCGTTAGGTCGCACAAGTGATCTCTATTCTAGATCATGACAGCTCGGACTGGAAATTGGACAGAATTTCTCACTCGTGCCGATTGCATGGGGATCCCATGAGAGTACTGACTTTACTCCCCTTGAGTCTGCTAAATCTAAGCATCAGTTCTCTGACGGATTGAAATCAGATAAAGGCGGATATGAAAGAGGAATGAGGAAAGGAAATCTGGTTTAAACAATGAGTTGCCCATATGGTCAAAGATAGGTGCTCTCTTGAAGACACTATTCAGCAGAAAGTGGTGATTTTCACTGCCGTAATGTAGCCGTATGGTTAATGGAAACCCCGCTCCTGAAGATGGGAATTTAAACTGGTTTGAAAACACAATCAATGTAATATACACTGGGAATTCCAAGGTTTTTAGATTCCTGAACTAGATTAAGCTAGCTGGACCGTGACGCACGTTGTAAGATCATATAAATTCCTTAATGAGATAATCCCGTTAATGTTTCCTCTGTGTGCAACTGGCAGTAAGATTTTCTTTACAGCTTATGCGGTGAGTTTCCTGAGGCACAGGATCGTGCAGAATGGAGAGATGGTTACGGCAGCCGCTTTCTGCAGACCCTGAGTGCAGCTTAAAAAAAAGCTGGGAGGTGCAATGCTTCTTTAGCAGACTACACCTCTACGGGCATCATAGCCATCCCTGGCCCTCTTAGCTTAGCTTGTTACTTGGGACATCAAAGGAGAGGTGGAACAGGATCTTGGTCGGTTGTGGTTTGCCAGGGCACCGCTGACGTTAGCTGTCGGTCCTGACTGTTACAGCTGACAGCGTCTTCATACCTGGATCGGATATCACAGGAAAAAACATAACACACGATTTGATCAGAAAAAAGAAACGGTAGTACTATAGCCAACAGCTGCCTGTACCGCTCCTAATGAAAAAAAGATATAAGAGATAACTACTGCGGTAAAACTGGTTCTAGTAATAAAGGCAGATAGAGGTGTATGGTTCAGTTTTACAAAACGACGGATGGAATGAAGAAAGTGAGGGGAAAAAAGCGTCAGAAAGCATGAAAGTAAGATGAGAATGTATAAATGAAAAACATGCAACATCCAATATTTCGACGTCAGCCTTTTTCAAGGATTACATACGAGAACAACACAACACATAATTAAAAAAAAAGAAAAATGAAAAACGTAGCTTTGTGGCATCCTCCTAATTCAGAATATAAGAAATGCAGCAAATTTTGACAAAGGCTGACGCCGAAATATTGGATATTGTATGTTTTTCACTCACACATACTGATCTTACTTTCATACTTTCTGCCATTTGTTCTTTTTTCTCTCATTTTCTTCATTTCCTCTGTCGTTTTGTAAAACCGAACCATATGCCTTTATCTGCTTTTATTACTAATGAATAAAGAAAACGACTTTTTTTTCCTCTCTGTGAAAAATATTTTAATAATTTCACAAAGGAATGTTTGATAACATTAAATTTCATGATTTGATAAACTTGCGCAGTCCGAAAGTCATTTTACTGCATTTCCAGTAAATCAGCAACGTATCCTCTAGCGTAGTGGTTCCTAGCCTTTTTTTTTAACAACAAAAGAAAAATGACTACATGATACGTCTTCTCCACATTATTTGATAGCTCAGTAGGCAGTTGTGTGCTTTACTGACATCATCCTAAGGCTTCCATGCTAATCCCACCACAGTATATTTATATAGCAAACAGCTTCACTTTATAACTTTCTGCTCCAGTCTTCGCAGAGTATCATAAATCTGACCATGAGCGATAACTTTCACCGCTTCTTCTAGAAGATCTGAGACCATCCTGATGGACAGGACAGACGAAATTATCCCAATCATCAAATGGACCGTCACAAGCAGTTTCCGCCCTTACTGTCCACCAGACGTGACGCTATGGCCCCGGGGCACGAGCTGGGGTCAGCTTGGCGTTGGGCTAGGGTCATCCTGGGCTGACCCACAAAACCACGAAGAACAACGTGATTGAGATCTGCGGTCAAATAACGGGGCCGCGAGTGTGCACAGTCACAAGTCACTTCGGAAACGATAAGTCATCGCCGTGAAATATTAGAACTGGAACTTTTAAACGAGAAAATCTCGCAATTAGTAGACTCACTTGTCGTTGGAACAAGCATATCTTGAAAACAAGCTGAACCATGACCACGTATGTTGCAGATCACGGTTCTTCAAATCTCTGCTGCTCGTGACTCCATAGATTCCATTCAGGTCTCCTTTGTGGCAAATCCCCATCACCTCCAAACCGTAAACGTTACTTACACTGTGGTTCAGGCAAAGAACTGCGCACCAATCGTCAGAGGCTGGAGTACGCCAGTTAAGAACTGCTGTACCAGGTTACAGTTGTGAAGGTCTCTGATGAGGAAACACGCTGGAACATTCTTCTCAGAAACCACATCTTCCGTGATCTTTGCATTTTGTCTGTTTTGATCGCACTGTCCGCTTTGCACTTTCATGGACAAGGTCACGGGACAGATTTAGTCTGTGTGTGTGTGTGTTGTGTGTGTGTATGTATGTATGTCTGTCTTTTTCCGTAGAGACTGATTCTCTTATTTCAGTCAATCATATGCATGTCTCTTGCGAAACTTTCCCTCCCTTAGCAGCTCCTCTGTAGGCCTCTCGGTTGTAACCTGATTCATCCATTCGCAAATAATCAACGATGTCTTGCAGCCGTCTTCGCCTTGGTCTTCCTCTTTCTTTTTTTCCCCATTGTGTACCCTCCCAAGACTGTGTTCTCTAAATTATCATGACGTTTAATATGTCCAAAATATTTAAGTTTTCTCCGTTTAATCTTCTTCACTAGCCAATCTTCTTCAATATTAAGTTCTTATAGTATGGATATATTTGTTCTTTTTTGTGTGTCCATATTATTTGAAGGACTCTTCAGTAGCATTTATTCAAAGGCATTTATTTCATTACTTAACATATTTATGATTATCCTTCCTCACATGGACTTTGAAAAAGGACCGGAGGTAATGAGAGTGAAGAGAAACTATAAAACTACATCTACTAGGACATTATGTTTGCTCTGTATGTCGTGAGATAACTGTGCCCCTTGCCCTATCGCCAGTCACGTCTCGGTCTTGACTGCAGGTGAGAGTGCTGATATCATCATGCTTGAGGCAGGTGAGAGTGATGATATCATCACGCTTGAGGCAGATGAGAGTGCTGATATCATCACGCTTGAGGCAGGTGAGAGTGCTGATGATATCATCACGCTTGAGGCAGGTGAGAGTGCTGATATCATCACGCTTGAGGCAGGTGAGAGTGCTGATATCATCACGCTTGAGGCAGGTGAGAGTGCTGATGATATCATCACGCTTGAGGCAGGTGAGAGTGCTGATATCATCACGCTTGAGGCAGGTGAGAGTGCTGATGATATCATCACGCTTGAGGCAGGTGAGAGTGCTGATATCATCACGCTTGAGGCAGGTGAGAGTGCTGATATCATCACTCTTGAGGCAGGTGAGAATGCTGATGATATCATCACGCTTGAAGCAGGTGAGAGTGCTGATATCATCACGCTTGAGGCAGGTGAGAGTGCTGATATCATCATGGTTGAGGCAGGTGAGAGTGCTGATATCATCACGCTTGAGGCAAGTGAGTGCTGATATCATCATGCTTGAGAACGCTGAGAGTGCTGCTGTTTCGCTGATCTCTATGCTTAACCCAGGTAAAGTTCATTTTGGAGGAAATATTGAAGTAACTGCCACGATAAAAAAAAAGATTTTAAAAAAAAATTGTTATTCACGAATACATACATCGATACCGACGAGAATCCATGTTGTGGCAAATCTCATCTACGGTATCAAAATCAAACAGCATCATAGAACAATGGAGGCTCTCCCAAATATTCTAGTCATTCTCATGATTATAGGGATATCCATAAGGTTCTTCTGTTCTGAGAACCTCACATCAGTTCTTTGAATCTAATGGTTCTTACTTGTCTTGTCCTGTCTTGTCTTCTGTCTCCCTGAAACTGCGAGATGCTGTTCTTTTGTAGCTGTTGCTGTGAAGGTGATGAGGTACAGCATATTGTCGGCTAGGACCGGGTTATGGTTGGCTATTTTTTTTTCAGTCCCTGAGCAGAGCTGAAGCAGCCGATGGATGGCCAGGGACAAGCTTAGCACACCGGGGCTGTCTTGAAATCACGTGCTTTTCTTTTAATGAAAGAAGATCAAAAGAAGTTACATCCGTCCGCCCCCAGAAAAGCAAAGCCTTGGAATGGAGGGAGTTCATTAAAGGTTAATTATATCGTCTAGCCCTTGAGGTCGAGGGGGAAGAATAGCAGCGCAAAATTTAAAGGAAAGGGGTTCACGAACCCCAGGATCAATTATTTAGCACCCCCGCACGGTGCTGTCAGTCCAATAATGAAACTAATTAGTATCGCTGTAGACCGTGGCCGGCATATCTTCTTTAGAAGATCTCAGCTTTTCGCTAAAAATTTGCAACTGCTTTTCTGCTGTTGCTTAACAGTGGAAGTAGTTTGTTTTTAAATCATTCATTGTTCAGCCATACACTTGTTTTATTATTGTACATTGCTCTATTACTGTCAGTTAAATGTTCTCCGCGACATATGAAGTGTTGACAATTTGGGAACTAAGGCATAACATTATAGGGGTAGTGAATTGCACCAATTTTTCTTCCTTCCTGGAGTAAACGAACGTTATTTTCAAACAGTGAAGAATTAGGCCCTTTTGAGAATCTTTCCTTCATCATTCAACTTTTCAAACATTCAGTTTAGAACACGGAGTAATAAATACGTATTCAAGGATGAGAAATTAAAAAAAAAACCATGAAAGAAACTTTTTTTTACATACAACTTCTCATTCACACCTTCAAAAATATATAAAAATACTAAATGCATGAAGTGTAATTATTAATACATCTCACACCCCCCCCCCTGCCAATGTAGGTGTCTGAGTGGCGAAGTGATTAGTGCACTAGTCTCTCATGATGAAGGTCGGGGGTTAGAATCCGGCCGGAGGTAACCTAGTTACCCAGCTGTAGAAATGGGTACCCGACTTCTTCTGGAGTTGGGGAAGGAAAGGCGGCCAGGTGTGATACTGACCATATCACCCTCTAGTGTGCTGACACACCAAGGAAAATATGGGCACTAACACGATATCCCTCTGTGCCTCTAAGGCATGACAGGATTACCTTTACCTTACAATGATGTAGCGGCCAGCAAACTACAGCTGACCGCTTGGGTCAGAGTTGGCGAGCCATAGCGACGCCCGTGAAAACAGACTGCAGTCTGGCCAGGTAAATAGGAATCGCAATAGGGAGGCGAACCCGGTCCCAAAAATATACCGAGCCGAAGTCGGATGTGTTAGAATTCGTAAAAGCGCATAACAGCGGCACAACGCAACCACCGCTCTTTTGAGGAGGGCAGCGAAGAAAAGGATTTTTTAAAAAAACGAAGCTCCCATTCAATTAAAATGATTTACCTGAGCAGTAACAATTGTTTTGTGGCTCTGGTTTCAGCTACCTTCATGGTTAATTTGCATTCGGCGCCGTAAATATTAGTAAGTTTTGTTGCGTTCTCATAATATCTTTATACATTCTTACTGTCAATTATTATTATTATTATTATTAATATGTCGTGCCAGATAGCATTGGTGATCATGCTTCTTTATCTTGTGCAGTCCTTGGTGTTTCCGATCAGTTCTTTTCTTTTTCCATGCCACTGGACAGACAGCAGCAGATCAAAACAGTTGCCCTACTGCCCTGCGGGTCAGTCTCTTTAGACAAAGCCTAGCAGAGGAACAACTGCATACAAACCGAGCGGAAGGCACAAGGGAAAACCACTCCCTGTATCGTCATTCCATTGTCAAATCCTGAAATGTTCACAGTGGAAGGTTATGTTAGTAGGGACACACGGAACAAACTGAGAGGGGCAAACAGGCGAGATGGACAATGGCGGTTATTTACTAGACAGTCACTTCAGGAGTCACGAAGGCGCTCTATTTTCTTTGTGGAAAGAGGATCTCACTACAGGTGCAAGTTCGGCGTAGCATTTGCGAGAATCCTCGTCGATTAGGGGGAGAATCTTTTGTATCCAGCTCCAGATGCCACGTGACTTTTTATTCATGTCCTGAAATTAATAACTGACAGAACATTGCGGCTCTCAGTTACCAAGCATAAGCAAACACTGAAAAGTAACATTCGGTGCACCATAGAGTCCACAAAAACATACCGAAAGAAAAATATATAAGCACAACAAAAAGGGTTATTCCATATAAACCTCGTTCATTTGCATATACTCCAGTGCATACAACAGTACACATGTTTTACATGCGAGTTTTGTCAGCTTTACTGGAGGTCTTAGAATGATTGTCACGTGCGAAGAAAACAAAAGATGAAATGGCTCGACGGTAACAGTTTGTATTCTAGGTCTTTGTGCCTTGAGTTTTCGATTCTGATATTCGCTCTTTTCACAACTTCCTGTCACAGGGTTCATTAAGGTTGTATTCTTGGCTCACCCCTGGTACAGCAGGTGCATGCAGCTGCAGCTCATGAAGTACGGGCCAGGAAACGGAAAAGAATATGCAGGTTTATGCGATGATGACATTAAAGACCATCCTGCTCTTTGGAAACTTCCTGAATCTTTTCTTTCTTTTTTTTTCCCTTTCTTCAGCAAATTCTACAGCAACAAGGTGTCGTTTCTCTTCTTTTCTTTCTTCTCCCCCCCCCCCAATTTATTTTCACTCAAAATCCAGGCCCTAGGCTATGAAAGAAAGCCGAGTTGATAGGCCGTTGTTCTCTGGCGGGTAGGCGGTTGATGGCCCTACCGGCGTCCGGGGGTTTAAGTCCAACCAATATAACTATTTTTTCTTTTCTTTCAAGTCTTAAAGTGCTTTGTCTATTATTTCTTCCAGGCTGACCATGCACAATTTGCCCTGATAGGATAGAAGAAATGCAGAGGTTCTCAAACTTGTCGGGCTGCAACTCCCTTTCACCCGAAGATACATCCACAGGGCTCCCGAAAAGCGTTTTTTTCACTCACTTGATTGTGATTGCCCTCCCTCCCCCAGAGTTCCCTCTAAGGGTTTGCCGTCTGTGTGCAAAATGTTCAGCTCATGCGGAAAAAAAATATTGTGTCTGCAAACGTGCGTAGTAAATATATATATATATATATATATATATATATATATATATATATATATATATATATATATATACATACATATATACTGTAAATGTCTGTAAATTTAATAACAGGTTAGACCTGCTGTAATTTCAGCAGTAGAAATTCATCTGCCCGTTTATTTTAATTACACTCTATTCTCTGTGTATTCTCTGTATTCCCTCGTCACGACTCTGCTACAGGACTACTGAAACTACGCGATAAAAGACCAGTGGAAACATCCGACCCGAAAGTCATATCTCAACAAGAAAGAAACAGAAAAGGAAAAACATGTACCAACATTGTAGTTTTCTTGATCGCAATTATAGCATGGAGTAACATCTGGAAACTGGAAAATAGAAGAAGCAGTTTCTGTTGTTTTTTTTTTTTTTGCGCTGCCCAAACATGTGTGCGCGATATGATTTTTTTTTCTGTGGGCGGCCGTGCTGCTTAGAGGGAACAATGCCTCCTACTCTCACCATTTCGCTCCCTTTCCTCCCGTCTCCCCTGTGGATCTTCCCCACCGCCTCCGGCAACGCCCACTTCTGAAATCACTGGTCTGGACCAGTTATTCTCAGTTATTCTTCATTAAGGTCGTATCCATGGCTCACCCCTGGTACAGCTGGTGCCTGCAGCTGTATTCATGGCTCACCCCTGGTACAGCTGATGCCTGCAGCTGTATTCTTGGCTCACTCGACAAGTGGCTCCCTCAGGGGGGAAGGATTTTTTTTCCAAAGGGAATTACCTACATTTCAGTAATTACCACCGTAAAAGATTGTAGAAACTCCTTTCTGGGTGATATATGGGGGAGAATTCGGGGGCAGTCTGGGTTGACATGAAGGAAGTGTTGGGGCATTAGACGTTGAGAACCACTGATCTAGACGAAATGCCTGTACTGGTGTATGATAATATGTGAAGTCAGTCAGTCAGTCATTTGTGTGTCCCTTGAGGAACTTCGCCTCCCTAACAGCTCTCCTGTAGGCCTCTTGGTTGCTGATGCGTCATTCGCAGATCACCATATGTGAAGTATATGTATTAAATGAAATTCCAGAGATTAGATATGCTGATTACACAGTATTACTGTCCACAACACAAAAAAGGAATGGAAAAACTAATTATGTCAGTCCGTAAGAACAGCGAAGACCAAAACCTCTATCTTAATGCGAAGAAAACTAAATTGATGACAACTGACAAACAAACAAGGCAGCTGATATATGTATCAATGAGGAAAAACTGGAAGAAATGGAGAGTATTGAATATCTTGGATCACTGCTAACTAATAATGGAGATACAATGAGGGAAATTAAAAGGAGGACATCTGCCGCTCTTCAAAAAGTCAAACAACTAAAGAATCTGTGAAGAGGAAAAAATAAGATTTTTAAGGGCATGCATTTTTCCCATCGCTACATATGCCTGTGAGACCTGGACACTTAACAAAACAGATGAGAAACACATAAATGTCTTTGAGTGTAAATGCTACAGAAGAGTTCTCTAAATATCATGGACACAATAAAGAACAAATATATCCATACTACAAGAACTTAATATTGAAGAAGGCTGGCTAGTAAAGAGTATTAAACAGAGAAAACTTAAATATGTTGTACACATTAAACGTCATGATAATCTAGAGAAGACCGTCTTGGAAGGGTACATAATGGGAAAAATAAAGAGAGGAAGACCAAGGCGAAGATGGCTGCAAGACATCGTTGACGATCTGCAAATGGATGCATCAGCAGCAGGCCATCTTCCTCACAACCGAGAGAACTACAGGAGTGCTGTTAGGGAGGCAAAGTTCCACAAGGGACATGGAAATGAAAGAATGAATGTGTTAAATTCTTCTTCTTCTTCTTCTTCTTCTTCTTCAGCTTTACGAGCCATTAAGGCTCATTGCTGCAGATAAAGTTCACATCAGTTCCTCTCTCTTCCTAATCTTCTCTCTCCATTTGATGACACTAATTTCTTTTATATCCTCTTCTATGTTTTCTTTCCATCTCTGTCTTGGTCTACCCCTTGGTCTTGTTTCCCTCATCTCTTGTGCATAAATCATTTTCGTTTGTCTGGTCTCCTCTGTTCTTTATACATGGCCAAACCAGCGTAGTTTGTTCAGTTTCAAGACATTTATAGTTCGTTGGGGTTTAAATAAGATGTTCAGTTCAGTATTCTTTCTAGCTCTCCATTCTCCACTGTTGGTATCCTTATGGGCCGAAAGGATTTTGTTCTAAGAGATCTACAATTGTTGCTCATCTTTCTTTGTTGTACTCCACGTTTCTGATCCGTACATGACGATATGTGTTAATATACATGAATGAAATTATTCATCATTCAGTGTTAAATAATAATATATTTCTCACGTGAATAATAATGTTTTTTTTTTTTACTCTTATGTTAAATCTTGTTTTCCTGACTCATCGTTTTCACGTATGTTCTGGTTTGCCCTGAAATTCTTGCATCTCTCTCTCTCTCTCTCTCTCTCTCTCTCTCTCTCTCTCTCTCGTCCCCTCAGTGCTTAAGACACATGGGGATGTTGGCGGTAAGTGATTTCCACTTCTTGTCTTTCTTTCGTTATCTTCTTGGCTGTCTCGTATGTCAGTCCTTCGTTTACCAGCATCTTCTCTGCTGTATGTCTCCATGTCTCTTTGGGTTGTCCTGCACTTCTTTTACCCTGTGGAGCCCATATTAAAGCTGTCCGTGGCTTGGATTCGTCTCTCATTTTCATAATGTGGCCAACCCATTGAGATGTTTTCCATTCAGGCACTAGCGACAGCGGTGTCACGTCTGTCTGTTTTCTAACGATAGGGAAACTCCTGCATGCTTGGGATAAAACTATTTCCCAATCAGCTAGTAATCCCATTCATTTTATCATTTCACGTGTGCACCCCATTCATTTGTGAAAAAACAAATAAAGCAGTTGAAGTACAATGTGTATATCAGTGAGGAAAAGTGAAACAGGTGGAGAGTTTTGATTATCTTGGATCACTACTAATTAATAATGGAGAGTAGTATCACATTATAATTAATATATTATTAATTAGGGAAATTAAAAGGAGGACATCTATCTCTACTAAAAAAAAAAAATAAAACAACTAATGAAGCTGTGGAGAGGAACAGACATAACTACAATAATAAGATTTTTAAGGGCAAACATCTTTCCCATCGCAACATATGCCTGAGAGACCTGGACACTTAACAAAACAGCTGAGAAACACATAAATGCCTTTGAGTGTAAACGCTACAGAAGAGTTCTTCAAATATCATGGACACAAAAAAGAACAGAAATATGCATACTACAAGAACTTAATATTTTCTTAAGATTAAACAGAGAAAACTTGAATATTTTGGACATTAAACGTCATGAGAATTTAGAGAAGACCGTCTTGGAAGGGTACATAATGGGGAAAAAAGAAAAGAGAGGAAGACTAAGCCGAAGATGGCTGCAAAACATTGTTGATGATCTGCGAATGGATGCATCAGCAGGAAGGCATCTTGCTTACAACCGATAGGCCTACAGGAGAATTGCGGAGAGGCAAAATTCCTCAAGGGACATACAAATGACTGACTGACTGAATTTATTTCAGTGTAATACTTCCTAGTATAGACCCAGCGATCTTATACATTGAAAGCTAGTTTTCCTTTCGGAACCCGCTGAACCTAATGGTTGCCCAGAACTCCTCCTGACTTATTGTGCAGTCATTGTTCCTCTTTTGGCGCCAGAGGTACGAGGTGGTTATTGCAGTAGTCTCACATAGTGAGCGGCCGGCCGCTCGATTTCGGGCGGAGGGTTTCCCCAGGCGTAGAAATGGTACCTGGCTTCTTAACTATGGGATATAAGCAGTACTGGTACTCAGGAAACAATTAATAGAGTGAGTGCCCTTGTTTGAAAGGTATTTTTGGTTGAGAACGTAAGTGGGGGTCTTGATATAAAAGTGCAACATGGAAAAAAACTGAGTGGGTAGGGATAGTATAAATACCACTCACGATTAGCAACAGGGGAGCCTTACGATGTGTTAGAGAGAGAGAGAGAGAGTCTCAGTTAGGTAGAGTTTTCAGTAATAGCAGTTTTTGGTAGAGGCACGTTAAGTTAAGATGTAGGATTTAGTTTTTGAGATAGTTGAAGTTGTTCGGTTGGAAACGTTGTAAGTATGGTTTTATTGTATAAGTACATTGTAAGGTTTTCTCCCACATATCGTAGAGTTTTCTCACGCGGGTAATTGTCATTGTAAACGTCTTTCCAGCCTGATGGACTACGTTTCCATCCTCATAATTTCATCCCTCATTTTTCCCATTAATAAAACTACACCAATGGCTTTGTTGAAACTCTCACTGTTTGACAAGTTTTGTTATGTTGGGAGACTGCCAAGCTCAGTTAAGTTGTTGTATCAGTATTATTCTGTGGAGTGAAAGCCTGGGAGTCTTGCTGGATTTTCTTAGTGTGTAATAGAGAAAATTAGGTTGTCTTATGGCACCAACAACAAGAAATAATTTCTAAAATGAAAGAAAAATTGTACTCCAGAAGAAGACTAATCACTCAGTAGAATACGGATTCAGCTGAGTACAGCAAATAATATTCCTCAGTGCCATGATACTATTTATGCTGACGCCGTCATCTTTTACTGTGGCAGCAGGTCAAGGAAAATATTGGCACTAACATGATATCTCCTTGGTGCCTCCATGGCATAACAGAGCTCTCTTTAGTTATTCCTACCACTTAAAGAAAACGATAGGAAGAAACCTTTCTGTGGTCGTAAATTACGTCATAAATCGTAAATTATCACTGTTAAACACACTGCTGGCGAGATTCTTCGGTTGCCGCGCGTGGAGTGAAACTCCTCCCGGCCAATGAAGGAAATATGAAAAAGCAATTAGGGTTGCCGTGCGGCGCCGATGTGAAAAGATGATGGAAAGGATAAAGTGAAGTTTCATTGGTATGTTCAGTAGTCTCGCGGCGAGAGCTATTCATACCACGGCACCTCTGCTCTAGAGGCCGGGCTGGTCCGATATAACCCATACTGGTGAAATATGCCTAAACCGGCTTAAACCAGGGGTGAAACTTAATGGCTATTCATGTCACGGTACCTCTGCTATAAAGGTCGGTCACGTCCTAAATACGCCCATACTGGGATAACATGCCAAAACCGGCTCAACCCAGGGGTGGAAGTCACTAGTGGCGAGGATTCGTCCTCCTGGACAAAAGCTCCATCCTGGTCACAACTAGGAAGGATACCGGCCTCGACCACAAAATGCTGAAGTCGGAGACACTGGACCAGTGCAGTCTAGATAGGCAACCACCTTTCACCCGGTGGTGATACACGGGTATCCCAAAACACGTCGAGGTTTTCCGGTGAGAAAGTCTAACTCTAGCCTGGATGGACAGCCACCTCTCACCCCGCGGGGATATACTGATATTTAAAACACGTCGAGGTTTTCCGTGAGAAAACTAGATTAAACTAGTGCAACGAAAACCACGGTGTCACGCATTGTACACAGAGAACACAGGCCTCTCGGGGATCTCGCGTGGTCCTTTCGGGAACCACAGGGAGGACCACGGGACCTATCGAGGACCACACGGGTAAATTCAGTAGGATCACGGGGAGGTCTTGGTGGTAGAAGCGAACGAAAAAGAAGAAGAAGAAGAAGAAGAAAATCACTGTTAAACAAAAGTTAATATTGTTCCCTTACCTTCCTGTAGAACAGATGTGCGGACGCGCAGCTCTTCTCTAGGATTTTATACAAGTTATTAATATTATTTCATGTAACCCGTTGAAAATGACGGAAGAAGAAATAAAAATACGATTTTGTGATCGAAATAGTTACTTTTTTCAATATCTCCCCCTCCCCTCCCCTCCTGATAACAGATTTTCAAAATATCGCACATTTTAGGCTCAGATGACCAAGTCAGCCATTCTTTCATTTCAGTTGTGATCGTTACAGACAGCTGGGTCATCCACAACTGTCCACTGAGGAGCGAGATCGGAACTCTGAAGCACATTTTGTTCAAGAATTTCCGGTCCCTGCTGACTTGCGCGTAGAACCTGCTTTGAGGACTGGACCCGGCGAAGACTTTGACGTGACTCGCCCCCGGCGACAGGGATGTAGATTGATCCTGACCTACGACCTAAACGCTGGAGCAGATTTAACTTTTCCTGGCTGTACAGCCAGCCCTGTCAGCTCAAAAACGTCCACTGAGATCATCGGATACATCCGGACTGACTCTCCCGCACGTCTCGCATTATGAGCCGTTTTCTCCTCATATCGGTTAGCACAGGTGTTACCTCCCCGCCACGCGCGGGTACTTATCTGTGAAGACAGTGGAGAGAAAACAGCCTGACGTTATTTACTCTTAGATGCCGCACATTTGACTGAACGATATCCACTCCATCATTTCTACCCACAAACCCCAGACAGACTAATCTGTCTTCCGCTTCCGATATGGGAAAGGGAAGTAACTATCCTGAAAACCCGGCGAAAACTTCAAGCAAGGAAAGAACTGCTTTATGTTGTAACTGTATTCGCATACTATTTCAGTTTTAACGCAGCAGCATACACCACTGTCAGCTGAAGGTAAGAAGAGCAAGCAGAGGAGAACGACATAGATGAGCTGAGAAACCTCAAGAAGTTTAGTCAGGTTGGCCAGGTGTGTTATGAGAGTAAAGAAGACAGCAAGCTGTAGACCCCTGCAGCCAACATTTCCTATAGAAATGCCACATGCTGATGATGACAGATATATGAAGTCCTGAAAACTGTGTTATTATTTCAAACTCTTTATTTAATCTATGAGGACAATTCCGGGCACGATAAAGGTAAAAGTATTTTTTTAAAAAAGTAAAAAGTAAACGTAAAATCCCCGTTTCCATGCCATTAAGTGTTATACAGTGTTAGTCCCGTATTTCTAAGACCATCGGTACATGAAAGTGTGATGTGCTTAGTATCACTATTGTGATGTTAAAAAAAAAAAACCCGGTGCGTTATAATGTTGGTTGACTGGGCCGAGCACGGGAAACTGATTCCAGTTTGTCAAGATTTTGTTTTGTTTTGTTTTGTTTTTGTGGCTGTAGCCCAGACGTAAGTGATCTGACTTCGCAAGGGAAGGACGCGGGTTAGAGGCTCCTTTCCTTTCCATGCAGCAGTAACATTGATTGCATAAGTGAATTGCTGAAATTGAAGAATATCTCTCTGCAATGCTGGGCACACCAGAGTGCTATAAATGCGCAGCTGTCTATTCGTTAGGAACGTATAAAGTACGTTCGTGTATAAGCGACTTTATCCGGGTTCAGTTAGGGGGGGGGGGGAGGAAGTTTGAAGAGACTGAGAGAGAAAGAGAGATAGAGAGACAGTTAGAGAGAGAAAGAGAGACAGAGAGAGAGAAAAAAGAGACGGTTAGAGAGAGAAAGAGAGAGAAAGATAAAGAAGGAAATGAAGAGAGAGAGAGAGAGAGAGAGAGAGAAAGAAAGATAAGAGCGAGAAAAAAAGAGGTAAGAGAGAGAGAGAGAGAACGAACGAACATACTTTATTTCCAACGGGTTAAGAATTTACTTTATTTTCAAAGGGTTAAGAATTGGGCACGCAGGCCCGTCTGACATTCTGCCCTCCATCATACAGCTTTCACTCAGTCACAGTCATTCAGCATTTGTTTAATGAGCATTAATAATCATGAACACACTTTAAATGATTTCATAAATAAATAATAAACTTATCTCATGTCCATACATTCTACACTCTGATTTATGCAACAACATGAAATAGAGAGGGAAAGAGTGAGGGATAAACGCGAAAGAGAGAGAGAGAGAGAGAGAGAGAGAGAGAGTAAGAGAGATAAGAAAGAAAATAGAGAGAAGTGAAACAGAAAAAAAACAACCTAAAACATATGAAAACAATCGTACAAGCATAAACTGGCAGGAACCAACAAGTGGCAAGACTTCACGCTATTTCTCCGACTACAGACACTGGGATCTACCTCAGTCCCGCCATTCTCCAGTCCATCCAGCTGTAATAAATGACTACTCGACACTCTGTGCTGAGGAAAAACAGTTTTCCAATACGGAGACCTTAACATGCTTCAAACAATTCTAACCCCCAGAACTGGTGTAATTAGAAAATCCCTGCGTCGAGAATAGCGTATTAGGAAACTCCCCCCCCCCTCCCACCGCCCCCTGTTAATGAAAGGTTTTTGAATCAGACACCTTCTGTCTATCTCTAGTCTAGAGTTGTTCAAACTGTGCTCCGTGGAGCCCTTGGGCTCAGCCATTGCTTTTTCGTGTTCCGTGGGGGAAATTTTAAAGTCGTCCTTTGTTTTTTTTTCTCACTTCAGAAGCATTAAAAAATAGTATTCCATTTTCTTTTTCAGATCTGAATAAAGGGCAGCAAGATATAAATCTTCTTCTTCTTCTTCTTCTACTACTACTACTACTCTACTACTACTACTACTACTACTACTACTACTACTACTACTACTACTACTTTTTCTTCTTCTTCTTCTTCTTCTGCGTTCGAGGTTGTTGGTCACATCATATCTGATGTCATACGAACTTAAAGAACAAGACACCCCTACACTGCCTTGACTTGGACACCTCAAGGGCACAGAAAGAGGGAAAGGCCATTGGGAATATGGAGACGCGCAATACAGGAAGCAGGAAAGACATGGTTCGAGATATCCCTACATGCTCGACAAGACTGGCTTTAGAACATTTGTCAATGCCTTGTGCTCCATTGGGGGAACAGAGGAATGATGATGATGATGATGATGATGACGATGATTAAGCTCTAAAGGACTTGTAAAAATTAAATGTCTTTAATGAATATTCATAACACTAATGTAAAAAAAAAAAGAATATTGAGTGTTCCGGTACGTTTTTCCTGGTGCAAGGACTACTTCGGTCTAGAGAGTTTGGTGATCTCTGCTCTAATCTTGTAGTGCCAGTTTCATCACATCATCATCATCATTTATCTTTCATAGAAGAATAGTTTCTGTCCCCTTCTTCTTCTTCTTCTGCCACCAAGATCGCCCCCTGATCCTACTGAATTTACTCCTGTGGTTCTCGCGATAGTCTCATTTAGGATGGAGGCTCAGAGGGCTTGGGCCTGTATTCTTGGTGGGTCACAGAAGCGCCATTGCGTGACACTGTGGTTTTTGTTGCACCAGTTTAGTCTAGAGTTGGACTTCCTCACCGGAAAACCTCGACGTGGTTTGGATATGAATATATCCCCGCCGGGTAAGAGGTGGTTGCCCATCCAGTCCAGAGGTGGACTTCCTCACCGGAAAACCTCAACGTCATTTGGATATAATATATCCCCGTCGGGTGAGAGGTGGTTGCCTATCTAGACTACACTGGTCCTGTGTCTCCAACTTTAGCATTTTGTGGTCGTGGCCGCTACCCTTCCTGGTGGTGACCAGGGCGGAGCTTTTGTCGAAGAGGTCGAAACCTCGCCACTAGTGAGTTTCACCCCTGGGTTAAGCCGATCTAGGCTTATTGTCCTAGTATGGGTATATATAGGACGTGCCAGACCTCTAGAGGAGAAGTGCCGTTGTATGAGTAGCCCTCACCCCGAGTCTACTAGCTATACCGATTAAACTTCACTTTATCTTTTCCATCACCTTTTTCATAGCGGCGCCGCGCGGCAACCCTAACCGCATTTCTCTTCATTCACCTGGAGGAATTTCACCCCACGCGCGGCAGCCGAAGAATCTCGCCAGCAGAATCTTAGTTTAACCCCAGGGTTAAGCCAGCTTAGGCATTTGAGCCAGTATGGGTGCATATAGGACGTGGCCGGCCTCTAGAGCAGAGGTGCCGTGATATGAGTAGCCATGACCGCGAGACTACTGGCTATTTCACTTAATCCTTTCCATCACCTTTTCAACGACGGCGCCGCGCGACAACCCTAGTCGCATTTCTTTTCATTGGAGCAGTTTCACCCCATGCAAGGCAGCTGAAGAATCTTGCCAGCAGCGATCTGTCCCTCTCTAATCTAGTAATACCAGTTTTTTCGCAGTCACCATCATCATTTATCTTCCATAGAAAAGTAGTTTCTGTCCCCTTCTAATCGAGTTGTACTAGTTTTATCGCATTCATTATCATCATTTATCTTCCATAGAAAAGTAGTTTATGTCCCCTTCTAATCTAGTAGTACCGGTTTCACCGCAGTCATCGTCATCATTTATCTTTCATAGAAGAATAGTTTCTGTCCCCACAGCTAACGCACTGACTCGGCGCTATTACGTCACACAAGAGGCAGTCAGCGGTTGACGGTCAGAATAGAGTACAGTGTTACTGAACAACTCCGTCCCAAGAACTATATAGGGTTCTGTTACCTTCCCTGAACGGGAAGATAAAATTAGTTCTAGAGTGTTTGTTCTCTATCCTCGACGCGTAAAGTTTCTAGTTACAGTTGCCCTTGGGCCAGTATTACAACTATTTTCACCCCTTTAACGACATGCAAACAAGTAAACTATAAGTCTTGTTTTGATATAACATCAGTTATATTAAGTTTAATTTAAACGTGACTGGTCTCGTAAGAAAGAAGTTAATTAAGAAAAAAAAGGTAAATTTTTTTATTCTTGTTGTTCCTTAAAGTTAGTTCCACCAGGTGAAGCTTACTTACGCTTCCGAGGTTATGAGCCTCTCTTGAGGAACCAATTCTTTCAAGTGTTTCGTGTGTTTCAAGGTTTTTGAAAGCTTCTCCTTCGTTTAAAATGTCATGAAGGAAAATTAGGCCCAGTTGGTAGAAGAAAAGACATGACATTTAGTGAAAGTGTGCATTGCTCATTGCACACAAATTCAGCTTTCTCCCTCTTTTCTATCTCTCTCTCTTTTCTATCTCTCTCCCTCTTTTCTCTCTCTCTCTCTCTCTCTCTCTCTCGCTCGCTCTTTTCTATATCTTTCTTTTCTATTTCTCTCTATATTTCTTCTCTCTCTCTCTTTTCTATCCCTCTCTCTTTTATCTCTCTCCTATTTCTCTTTCTCTTTTCTATCTCTCTCTCTCTCTCTTTCTCTCTTTTCTCTCTTTCTCTCTATTCTGTCTCTCTCTCTTTTGTTTCTATCTTTTCTATCTCTCTCTTACTCTCTCTCTCTCTTCTTTCTCTTCTGTCTCTCTCCTCTCTCTCTCTTCTCTCTCTCTCTCTCTCTCGCTTTTCTATCTCCCTCTCTTCTCTCTCTCCTAATCTCTCTCTTTTCTCTCTCTCTTCTCTCTCTGTCTCCCACTCTATTCTTTTGCTGTGGAATTAAAGCAGAAAAAAACAAAGGACATAACTTTAGACGTGAAAAAAAAAAACTCCTTACCCTTTGAAAATAAAGTTTCTTCCTTCATTCTTTCTTCATACCTATTATTTCAATTATGTTTTAATTACGACTGCTGGAGAATGGAGGAGGATAGTCAAACAAAGAAGCCCTACACAGAGGTGATGAAAGAAGATAAGACCACAAGGTAGATCTAGACTCCGAAGGCGAGACAACCTAGAAGAAGATACACGCGCTTTTGGAAATCGACAACTGGCAAGACAAAAAAAAAAAAAACAAGAACAAAGGAATGAAGACGTGTCTTGTCTGCAGCACTGAGCCTCAATAGTTCAGAAAACTGCTCGAAGAAGAAGAAGAAGAAGAAGAAGAAGACTGCAGATTGCTGAATGCATTCATGAAAGATCACACGTATTTGTTATTTATTTCACACTTACCTTTTCCTGCTCTTATGCAACACCAGTACTAAATAAATTAATGCATTAGAATGAAAGCTATTAAGATGAAGGACACAATGTTCAGTTCTTGATATTTTTCTTTTTAAATAAAGCTTGTTGTTTCACACCAGCTCTAAAACTCTGTGGACCCCCCACCCCTACTCCATATTCTCCTCTAGTAATTACCTAACTAGAGGACAACAACATCTTACACGAGGAAACATTAATCTGCTGGGGTCAGTGAGTCTCCAAGAGAACTTTTCTAACCCGGTGAAAAACTCCCCAGCACGCTTTTTTTCTCATTCCCTCGGAGCACTCCCTCTCCAAGTCCTCCAGACAATCCCTTAAAACAGAAAAAAATACCGCAAGATATCTCCTGTGAACTACTCGGGACTACTAAGAAGCGAATGGGGAGGTAGGCTACAATGACTTCTCTAACTTTGTGGAGTGGATCTAATAAGAAGATTTCTCATGTTGTTCCAGCACATCAGCCAGGGCCGTGGAGAGCCAGGTTGGCACTCACCCCCCCTCCCCGGAGTCAGTTACTACTATGCGATCCTCAATCCAAACTATAGGCTATATGTTATATTGTTTTCTGGAATGTCGTCTTATATAAGAATAGAAGGAAAAACAGTGCCTCATGACCCTTCCTGGACAGACTGAGTTCAGGGGGTGCAACCCAGCTCTCACTCTTATCTCACCATACCCCTCCCCTCTCGTCACGCTTGACATCAAGGAGGGAGGATCGAATTTTGTGTGTTGTTTATCAGATCTTCTTTTTCTTCTTTTCCTCCTCCTCTTCCTCCTCCTCTTCCTCCTCCTCCTTCTTATTCTCCTCCTCCTTCTTCTTCTCCTCCTCCTCCTCCTTCTTCTTCTTCTTCACCCTCCCTGTAAGTGCAAATTTTCGAAACTGAGAGGGTGAAGATGTTGAGCTACAGCATGGTGTCGGCTTTGGAGCGGGTCATGGCGGCTATCTCTTCAGTCCCTGGGTGCGGATAAAAAAGCGGGGGGGGGGGTGTGATATTTTTTTAAGCAGACTCCTCCACCCACCCCCACTGGGACTATAGTGATCCCGGCCCCCATTAGCCAGGTTGATCCTTTCACTAGGGGTACCGAAGGAATGGTCGGACAGAATCTTACCACAATCATTTGTGAGAGGACATTATAATTATACATCGCCACTGTATTTTCGGCGCCGTCAGTCAGTCATTTGCATGTCCCTTTCGGAACTTTGCCTCCCTAACAGCTCTCCTGTAGGCCTCTCGGTTGTAAGCAAGATGCCCTGCTGCTGATGCATCCATTTGCAGATTATCAACGATGTCTTGCAGCCATCTTCGCCTTGATCACCCTCTCTTTCTTTTCCCCCATTATGTACACTTCCAAGACGGTCTTCTCTAAATTCTCTTGACATTTAATGTGTCTAAAATATTACACGTTTTCTCTCTTTAATCCTCTTTACTGGCCAGCCTTCTTCAATATTTAGTTCTTGTAGTATGTGTTTTCATTAGACGCTCTCATATATTTCTTGTATTCTGCGTATTCTAGACTTTCTACAAGGATCCCCACACGACCTTCCTGGCACACCTGCTTTTGGAAAGGGGGGGGGGGAGAGGGGGAAGTAGCAGCAACATCATTAGTGTATATAGCATTAAAGTCATCCATGCAAGCAGGGCCTTCAAGAGACATTTGTAACTCCCCTACCTCTCCCAGCTTATGTTTTCATCCATTCTCCACCCTCCCCCCCCCCAAAAAAAAAGTCATTCGGGCACACTTTTATAGCAGGGGAAACAGTCCAGGCACCGGGTAGACCTCCCCTTCCGCCATCCTTTTTTTTTTTTCATCCATAGGGCCCGAATGTATGTAACAGCAAATATATTAACGTTTTGCAGCAACGACTGACACCATCATTAATGTCCGTATTCAAAGAACAATAACGTTTGTGTATCATAGCTGTAGCAGCAACAATAACATTAACGTCCGTAGTAACAACATTAACGTCTGTAAACAACGTGTGTCAATATGTTACCTTCCCCATATTTGGGAAATGATCGCTCGCTTCAGAAAGTTGTCTTTATAATTCTCTCCCCTCGCGATGACTAACCCGGGGGTATTGGGGGGGGGGGGGGGGGGAGGAGGCACTACCCTTCAAATAACCTGTCCGCTCATTTGCTATATATCTATTTAAACGCATTTCTCGGACTGGGTCCTGTAGCTAGGACTTGAATGATGTCATTATATCACAAACGCCGCTGGTGGCAATAAACTGATGACGGCGTGGGATCTTTTGATGTCACTAGACCGAATAATGATAGCCTTCATTTGCCTTCCCGTGCACTAAATATCAACTATAATGGAAATATAAACAGCAATCTAGACGGAGACAAAACAGAAATTATGGCCTGTAACAACAGCAATTATTATCGCGTCGCTTTTGATGTCCCCATACATTCTCCCCCCATTCCCTAATCCTGAAATTACGGTTCTTTGGCAGTTACGACAGGGCTTTCCAATCCTGGCGCTCTGGGTCTGCACTAGATTACAAGCCAGTCAAAACGTTGCTTTTGCGCTATCGCGAAGGCTATCTTTTACTGTTTCGCAATGTTGATTTTCGACCAATAAACGGAATCTCCTTCTGGAATTCACGGCGGAAAGCAGCTCACCCACCAACATCCCGACAAGTTTCACCACTTCTCAACTAGCCATGACGCCCCAAACGTTTCTTTGTCTCGTGTATTCCCTCATGAGATTCTAATTTTTGGTAGTGTCTTCCCCCCGCCCCCCCCCCCCCCCGCATAGTCCAGATTGCCTGCTGTCACAGCTTTGTTGTTTTAAAAAAGAAAGGAAACAAAAACAACAGACACAAAAAACTTCGCACTAGTAGGGGTGTCGGTTGAGAGAGGTGGGGGGGGGGGGGGGGAACAGAGAGGCCTTAGGCGAGCCATAATTACATTGCCTTGGACGTCAGAACATGGGGCATTATTCAGACAGATGTAACTAGAATTACTCCCGCTGTTAATTTTACCATTTGTACGTATGGCGCGATCCTTATATTAATGACATATAGATAACAACAGATTTCTCTTATCCTTACATTGATAATAAGCTTTATTTTTCGAAAGTTATAAGACTTGTATTACAAGCAGAAAGCCATATGCTCCACATGGACAGTAAATAAAACAGTGGGAGCCAAACAACAGAGGGCATAAACACCTATTTCAAAACCGTACTAAGTGAAAGCGATTTGACAAAATCTTGAGAGAAAAAGATATAAAGAAAATAAATAAACAGACTGAATCTCATACACAAATGTCCATTTCTAATTATGAAAAATGTTTACTCAATCCTTTTGCACAATCCGGATACGAAGTTGGCAATATCACGGGAAATTGGCTTTCATGAGCTATAGCAGAACTTGAGATTAGCGACCACCATAAACTCTCAAGAAACGACCGAGTGACGATTTTCAGAGTGAGGACGGGACGATGCAGGCTGAGACACTGTCGGCACCAGATGCTGAGATCTGGCGGAGCAGACCTACGTGGCTGCATAAAAGAGCAGGAGAAACCACATAACATCCTCCAAAGTTGCCAGCTACACGACCCGGTTCAGACATAAGGGACCTGGCCAGACAACAGCCCCCTCACTGGAGAAGCTCTAGACAGACCACAGCCCCCTCACTGGAGAAGCTCTAGACAGACCACACCCTCCCCCCCCCCCACTGGAGAAGCTCTAGCCAAACCACAACCCCCAACTGGAGAAGCTCTAGACAGACCACAACCCCCCTCCCCCCAACTGGAGAAGCTCTAGCCAGACCACAACCCCCAACTGGAGAAGCTCTAGACAGACCACAGCCCCTCCCCCCAACTGGAGAAGCTCTAGACAACCACGGCCCCTAACTGGAGAAACTCTAGCCAGACCACAGCTTGTAACTGGAGAAACTCTAGCCAGACCACAGCCCGAACTGGAGAAGCTCTAACCAGACTCAGCCCCCAACTGGAGAAGCTGATAAACTGAGCAGTACTTACTGCATCTGTGAGAAAGACTGGTGTCGATGTCTGAGCGAACGACGTAGAAAAAAAAAAGATATTAGAGACTCTTACATAAACATTTTTTTTCCGCCTTCATGAAAAGAATGAACGGAAGAAGCTCCTATATGAAATAAGTATTCTTCGTAATCCTCCAAAGTATTATCAGTTTGGTGTTTCACAATATACCGGTAACCCTACTGATTATCCAGTCCTGAATATGAAACATTTTGGTGGCTAGAAATGCTCAAAGTCAAATCATTCCAGACGTTGCTAGTATTTAAATCGCTTTGCATTGCCTCTTTTATTTCATTAATGTTACATACAGTTCTGCCAGTATCAAAGCTCTTTCCAGCCTATACTTTACGGTTTACTTAATATTACAAGATTCAACTAGAAAGCGCATTCGTTCTCTCTTCAAGGGGCTTTCGTGTGCACATTACATTTACATTCATAATATAGACCTATGGTACATCATTTGAGCATATATGATGAAAAAAGAGACATTTTCCAGCTATGGTTTATCTTGATGCAAACATGCAGGGGAAAAAAAGATAAACATAACTTTAGAGTACCTAATATTCTTATTTTAACAAGACAGTTACGGCATGCGTTTTACGTCGAAAAGTCTTTCGTTAACGTAGACCACCAAGTGTTCACGCGAAGACGAAAAATGTCTCAATTTTCTGCAGGGTTTAAACTTGAAATCCAATTGGAAAAGCTGTCTAAAGCAGGAGATCAGTCGTGTCATCCCATTGGACAATTAATGAGCTCATTAGCGAAATTAATTCGTTCATTGGCCTGTAAGAAACTTCCCCTCGTGGTGACTGCGCATGCGTGTACTGTGTGCAAACGCGAAGTGAGACTGATTAAATTTTCACCCAGAACTAACCCAAGGATATCAGTCCAACTATAAACTAGGACGGTGTGGGACAATAGACGGGACATTTGCATAATTTAACGCCCCGAGGACTCCATGCAATATTACGTTGGTGCACGAGTTATTTTCCCTGGATTGTGAAAGCTCCCAGATTGTGGGACAAGATCCAGAATCCCATTTTCGTGACAACAAACAAAGAACTAGGTCAGACTGGCCCTGCTCAAGGTCACAGTGACGTTCTCTCCTTGTCTCCTTCGGCCCACCCTCGAGCAAAATAATATTGATAGCGCTCTTCTCAAATGTTGTGGGGGGGGGGCGCTAGGAGGGAGGGGGAAGGGGCAGAGACAGGGGTAGGGAACTTATAATAACTTAAATGAATACACATTTTCCATAAAGGACCAAATATAACGATGACACATCCCATACTTTTTTTTCCATAAAGGACCAAATATAACGATGGCACACTCCATATTTTTTCCATAAACGATCAAATATAACGATAACAAACACCATACTTTTTTCCGAATAGGGAACCAAAAATAACAAAGACACACTCCATATATTTTCCATAAAGGACCAAATATGACGATGACACACCCCACATTTTCCATTAAAAGGATCAAATATAAAGATGACCCACACCATACTTTTAAATTAAAAAGGACCAAATATAATGATTACACACCCTTCACTTTACACAAATAATCTGGTCTATGGTAAAGTCAGAGACCACAGTTTTGTAGTATTAGACCTCGAAAAAAATCGTAGACAGAGCTCTTTAGTGAGACGTGAGAGAAAGAAAAATCACACGAGAATTACCCGGGATTCGAACCACGGACTCTGGTAGGACGAGCAGCCGTCTAGTCACGAGAGAACAGTGTTACTAACGAACTGCGCTATCTCGCACCTCCAAATCTATGGTGTATCACTGTACTCTCCAGTGTGACCAGATCGCCGAAAACTGTCAGTTTCTCTCTCTCTTTCTCTCTCTCTGTGTCTCTCTCTCTCTCACACACACACACACACACACTCTCTCTCTCTCTCAAATTTGTACACAAGACCAGAGCTACTTATAAAGCTAAAATGGGTTTCCACATAACAAACAAACAACAACAAAAAAAATACCACGAAATGAAGTCACTGCCCAGCAAAGCATAATGAATGAAAATCTAGAAACCGCGACAAGTATTATCCGTTAAATTAGCGAGCTGTCAAAACAGCCTTGGAACCTAAGGGGGTAAATTATATGAGAAAATCTGATTACGCTCCGGTTTGTTGCAAAGCTAGTTTTCACACTGACTATTATTCATGTTATCCGAAGCGTTAAAAATAAAATTACCAAGTTTAATGATAATTGTATGGCAAGCCAGCGGTGCCTTCTTTATTCTAAATACTTATCTCTTGAGACTCCTCTCCAAACCCTCCTCCCTCCTGTCTATTTAAAGTATAGTCGCAAAACAGACAAAAGCCAGTACAAAGCCTCTCATTTGCCCCCCATATTGTCGGGACTATATCATTGTTAGATTGAATGTTTTTAATGATGCTCAGAGCGCAGGCGCAGTGTTGTTTGTCGCGTATTGCCTGCCTTTGCGAAGGAAATGGTTTTTTTTTTTTTTTGGTTGCACAGTTTGGGGTTTTCTGGTTACACGTGTCTTCTCTTGTCTTATCTCGTCTTGTGGTCTCCCTGGAACTGCGAGCTGGTGTTATTGCCATCCCATGCTGTGTAGGTGTTGAGGCACAGCATCGGGTCGTCGTGGAAGTAGGTTATGGGGGCTTTTTTCAGACCCTGACTAGAGATAATTTTTAAAAAATGTAACAACAGGGGGGTTGTACAAGACTTCTTTAGCAGACTACACCGCCATGTGGACTATGGCCATCTCTCCGTTAGCCAGGCTAAGGATACTGGGCGGATAG